>CAWUFW010015586.1:0-354321 GCA_963921515.1 Calotriton arnoldi
GCACTGTCACTGCACCATACCTGTCCAGTGCATGTCACTACACACTATGGGGGGTGACAACTACTCAGTGAGCCTGCTAGCCAGTGGCGTGCAGACTTTCAGCCTTGCTAGTCAGACAAAATGCCCATTCAGAAAGGCAGTGCACAGAACACTCACCTGCTCCCCTGGTGTCCCATACAGCTTGCTGTACTGTGGAAGTAGGCTGTCCAGCAGGGCCTGGTTCTCCTCAAGGCTGAAGGCTGGGGCTCTCTCCACAGTACGTGCCATTGCAGGGTCCAGAGGGGGCAGAGACAGCAGCAGTGCAGTGGCAGATGTCGTCCTGGAGCATGTAGTGCAGGCAAGTGAGCTCTCAGGGGAACTGCCAGCAATATATATGTGCTGCAGAGGCAGATACTGTCCCATGTGTCCAAAGTGATAGGTCCAAGTCGTTTGCATCTTCTGAATCTGGCCAATCCATGGAATAGCAGCACCAATACACGCCCACAGCATCCTTCAAATCTTCAACTTCATGACATACATGATTTTGCAACATTGTTGTGGGTGACCAACTGAATTTCCAGCAACCGACTCGTTCGAATTTCGAAAACGCGTCCGTTGCCAGGCTAGGCCATTGACAATGGGTGCGCACGGATCGGTCCATTGCTGTTCAACGCGTACAGGGGTACAATGCGTACCCGCACACATTGAATGCAATGGGCCGGCCGGGTGCACCGATCGGTCCATTGCGGTACAACGCGTACAGGGATACAACGCGTACCCGCACACATTGAATGCAATGGGCCGGCCGGGTGCACCGATCGGTCCATTGCTGTTCAACGCGTACAGGGGTACAACGCGTACCCGCACACATTGAATGCAATGGGCCGGCCGGGCGCACCGATCGGTCCATTGCTGTTCAATGTGTACAGGGATACAACGCGTACCCGCACACATTGAATGCAATGGGCCGGCCGGGCGCACCGATCGGTCCATTGCTGTTCAACGCGTACAGGGTACAACGCGTACCCGCACACATTGAATGCAATGGGCGGCGGGTGCACCGATCGGTCCATTGCGGTACAACGCGTACAGGGGTACAACGCGTGCACCGCACACATTGAATGCAATGGGCCGGCCGGGTGCACCGATCGGTCCATTGCGGTACAACGCGTACAGGGGTACAACGCGTACCCGCACACATTGAATGCAATGGGCCGGCCGGGTGCACCGATCGGTCCATTGCTGTTCAACGCATCCCTGTACAAGTGACTGGCATATGTCACCATGCCTGTCTCAGATGAACATATGCCAGCCACAAATAGCTCCCAGGGAGTGAGGGGCACACCTGCAACACCACAGCCTGTCCAAACTGTATCATAAGGCATGTAAGGCTGCATTTCCTATTGTGTGTATGTTGGTGTACATGTTGTCCTGTGGGTGTCACCTGGGGGCAGCCACCCCCAGGCTGTGCACGTGTTCATGGGGACAGGATCCTGGGTGTTACGTGTACATGACCACTGTGATGTGCAACTGTTCATATCTGAGCATGTGCCATGGTCACATTTCACGGTGGTGTATGTGTATGTCATGTCACATACCCGTGAGTCCCATGTGGGACGGTATGTTTGAGCCAGGGTGACCCAGTGGCACAATAGTGATGGTCCTCCACAGTCTGTGTGCATGTAGTGTTTACAATGTCTCTGATTTCAAGTGCACAATGGGAGACAGTCTCCACATCCACGTTGTGTGTGCATGGACTTTGATGTTGTGCGTGTGTGTGTCACAGACGTCCATGTCTGTCCTGCAGAGGCAAGTGGAACCACTACCTGTGGGGGTCATGGTTGTTTTGCTGTGGTGTATACATGATACTCCATGTAATGCCAGTGTCCATGTGGCAATACAGGGTCCCTGGGAATGTACCTGTCGTTGAGCTGTGATGCCTGGGGCACATCTGTCCTAACATGTCACTGTGGGGGGTGATTGTGACATGGCAGCAGGAGATGGGAACTGTGACACGGCCTCATGATATCCAATGGGCCAACCTGGGACTTATTGATGCCGCTTGTTGAACCGTGATGACAGATGTTGGCCATGTATGTACCATACATGTCCTTACGGAACTGCACACTTCATGTAGTTGTGCCTCATAATGATGTATGTTGGGATCTTGAGTGTGTTCAATGCCGCATATGTGGGGTGACTGACAATCTTGCTTTCTTCTCCTCTGCACTGCAGGGCTCCTGCTGTCCATAGACCATTCCCAGACCTGGCAACGATGGTGGAACGGGACAGCATCCGACGGTACCGCTTCACCAGGCAGCTGATTGAGGATTTGGCAGTGCAGTTGGCCCCACATTTGCAGCCTGGCCGGCCGTATCCTACAGCGCTGACCCCCAAGGTGAAGGTGATGGCTGCCCTACACTTCTTTGCCACCTGTACCTTCCAACATACTGTGGCGACTGCTGGTGGGATGTCACAGACCATGTTCAGCCGTGTGCTCCGCGATGTTTTGGAGGCAATGTTGCTATACCTGAACCGGTACATCTATTTCCCTAGACTGCAACGACTCACTGACGTGAAGAGTGACTTCTATGCCCTGGGGAGGATGCCGCATGTCATTGGCTCCATTGATGGGACACATGTGGCTTTGATACCACCACAGGCCCAGGAGCAGGCCTACCGTAACCGCAAGCACTACCACTCGGTCAATGCACTGGTGGTGTGTCTTGCAGATATGACCATCTCACACGTGTGTGCCCGTTTCCCTGGTTCAGCACACGATGCCTTTGTGATGAGGAGTAGTCGCATCCCCAGGATGATGGCACAGATGCAGAACCAGCGTGCCTGGCTCGTCGGTGTGTACTGACTTTGTGCCATTGTGTGTGATCTGATCTGTAGTATTCCGCCCACTTTTCCAAGTCAGCTAATGTGCACTTGTCTGTCCGTAGGTGACTCGGGATACCCCAACATGCCGTGGTTGCTGACACCCCTCAGGAACGCTGTGACACCAGCCCAGATGCGCTACAATGAGGCACATGGTCGGACCAGGAGAGTGATTGAGCGGACATTTGGTCTCCTGAAGAGCCGCTTCCGCTGCCTCGACAAGACAGGAGGGTCCCTCCCATATGCCCCAGCGAAGGTGTGCAAGATTATCATCATCTGCTGCATGCTCCACAACCTGGCAGTGCGGAAGGAGTTGCCTCTCATCCAGGATGACAATGACCAACATCCGCCACCTGTGGAGGATCCTGGCCTGGACCACGATGCCAGTGATGATGATGATGATGGTGATGTCCGCACACAGCTCATCACCAACTTCTTTAGCTGAATGTGAGTATCCTGAGGTGTCATGTCAATGATGTGAGTTGGCATGATATGTGTAGGTGGTGCTCTGGTGCTGTTGGAGTGTGTCCATGGGCTACTTGACTGGATGTGTGTAGCGATGTGTGCTTACAGGTGGTCTGTACTCCCCAACAGTGTTGACATGCTAACTTGGTTCTGGGTGGGTATCTTGTAACATGTATTGTGCATGAGTTTTGCTGTTCTGTCCTGTTCTCCATTGCTTTTGACTGTGTGTCATTTCTGTCCTTCACAGGGTACTTTCAGATTCGTTTGGTCAACTGTGTCCACCGACGACGTCATTGTACTTCCAGGGTGGTAGCTGTTGTGTCCCTACAGGTGATGTGCACCACACCCATGGACTTCCTTCCTTCTACAGTTGTTGACTGTGTGCCCGCTGCCAGGTGGGATTACCTTGCATCTGTAGTGGTTACGACATGTTGCAACTGTGTAATAAACCTGTGCTTCACTTTGTGATGTGCGTTGTCTGTGGTCACACATTTGACTGCCATTTGCTTACAGCACCTGTGGGCTACTTGACTACAACTGGGAATAGGTGTGGTGTCTGTGCATTGCACCGTCTTTCCTGGCAACATCAGTGTAGGCAATGAGTCAGATGGCCTAGGTGTGTATGTGTTGTGTAGCCCTGGTGGTGTGTCTCCCTCATATGTGTCACGTTGCCATTACTCACATGCCTGTGTTGTACTTGCTGTTGCCGTTCGCATACACAGTGTAATTTTGCAGTTCATCATCCCCATGACAGCACCCACGTTGGAATCACAACAGAGGCAAGTATGGTGTATTAGTGTGTTTATTGTGATACATTTGTGTGAATAGTGCATAGGATGGTTAGTGCTGTACATTTATATTGCAATCAGAAGTTCCTAGATGAATTGAAAGTCCTGGTAGACAAAATCCCCAGTATTGGGGCCACAGTTGTCTGAGACATTGGTCCAACTTGTACTCCCCATGTCATGTGTGGGAGTTGTGTTGCCGTCAACAGGGTGAACAGTTTGCGCACAAAGGTGAACATCCAGAACAGGTTCAGGCTTCCTGGGGGTTGCACTTGGCCATCGGCCTCTCACTTGCCCTTCCTCGGACGACCCCTCTTCTTTGGGGGCCCCTCAAGTACAGGCTGCTGCGGTGCAGGGGACTCTCCGCCAGAGTCATCCTCCCTCCCTGTGGCAGTTGCAGTTGTTTCGGCACCAGATGTTGTTGGCACACAGGGAGGTGTAGACTGGTTGCTGTTCATCTGGCGGAGGCATTGTAATATGTCCCTATGCACCGCCATCATCTCTTGCAGTGTGTCCCACTTGGACTCCACGCGGGACATGTGTGAGTCCAAGCGGGCATGATGGGCAGCCTGCTGCTGTTTCATGTCCCTGAGGAGCCCCACTACCTGGCTGAGATCTCCGGTGCTGGACTGGTACGCATCGGCTATGCGTGCCAGTTGTGGGTCATCATGCACACCAGACACCTCTGCAAGCAGCGACCTCTGTGTCCCACCCCTCCCACCACCCCTGCCGACATGTGCAGTGCGTGCAGTGGCACGCACAGATGACCCTGGTCCCCCTTGGGGGTTGGTGGTGGTGGTGGTGTCCATGGCCCCACGTTGGTCCAGGGTCCCTGTGCTGGTGGTGCTCCTTGTTCTGTCCATGTCGGCAGGGATGGTATTTGTGGTGACAGTCGTTGGAGGGTGGGTGCAGGGGGTTCAGCTGGTGGTCCTGCTGGTGCTGCAGCTGGTGGTCCTGCTGGTGCTGCATGTTGACTTGCACCGGAGGTGCCAGGTTGGTCTTCTTCATCCGAGGAGGGCAGAGGCTGTTCGACACCAGTGAGCTCCGTATCCTCTTGAGCCTGGGACTGGGACTCCTCAGCGTCTGCTGCTGTGTCCCCATCATCACCTGTTTTTGGGAGACACACACAATGTATGTTATGTTTCTGCAGGCATCAATGGTTGACACACCTGACAGTTGTGACTGTGCCTCTGGGTGCGGGCCTGTACATTGCATTGTCCTAAGTTGTCACAGTCAGGGGTTGATATTGGTGTAGCACATTGTCCTGCATTATTTGGGCATTTCTATGTATTTGTTGGGGTGTGAACATGGTCTGCATTGGTTGTATTTTGTTGACAGCCGGCCCTCCTTCCCACCCAGCCAGTCAGTTATCCCACCATGGACTGTGCTTGCATTGCAGGGAGTGGAAGTTGTCTTTCAAGATGTCAGTCAGTGGTGTCCTGCTGTTGGTTGTTGCACAGTTGCCAGCAGGGCCTTGTGCTCCCCACAGCAGTAGCCAGTGTCAGCCATCTTGTGAGTCCTTTTCCACTCCCTGTGATGTGGGCATGGTTGTGAGTGGTGTTGATGGGCCAGTTGTGAGGCTGAGCAATATCTGTGCGTACTACTCCCATCATGCTATTGCCTCCACCCCCCTTCCCAGCATGCCCATGCTTCCTTCCTTTTGACTCTGCTTCCCTGTGGGGTGGGCTGCCTGTGCTGACAGGATGGCTGGGAGTGTTGTCCTGGCAGTTGTTTGGCTCAAAGTCCCAAGAGTGTCCCTGTGCTTCACACAACATAACCCAGGGTGGTGGTTCTTTGTGGGATCTTGAATTAGGATGTGAGGCATTGTATTCTCCCAGGTGGGTTATGTGGAGTTTGTGTTGAGGGGGTGTGTGAGGGGAGGTGCTTGTGACTGTGGTCAGTGCTGCAAGTCCTCCTTCCCACCCAGCCAGATATCCCACCATGGAACGTGCTTGCATTGCAGGGAGTGGAAGTTGTCTTTCAAGATGTCAGTCAGTGGTGTCCTGCTGTTGGTTGTTGCACAGTTGCCAGCAGGGCCTTGTGCTCCCCACAGCAGTAGCCAGTGTCAGCCATCTTGTGAGTCCTTTTCCACTCCCTGTGATGTGCGCATGGTTCATGGTGGTGTTGATGGGACAATTGTGGGGGTGAGCAATATCTGTGACTACGACTCCCATGATGCTATTGGCTACACTGACTTGCCCAGCATACACAGAATTCCTTTCTTTCAGTGGTCTTCACTGTGTGTTGGTGTTGTAGTGGTGGCTACATGTCTGGATGTGTTTGTTAGTTATATTTGTGCCACTGCCTAGCTGTAGTTGTAGTTGTGTTTGTACATGTGATGACACAGTTAAATGTAACTTTGAGATGGCATGTGTTGTGTTTATCTGACTGACATACACATTTTGGGATGATTCTGTTCTGGTTGCTGTGTAATTGCTAAGAGTGCATAGTTTGACTCTCCCCTTGACAGTGATGTGTGTGTGTATTGTGGCAGAATATTGTGTACATTTGTTGTGTACTCACCAGGCTCTGGGATGTTTTCTAGTCCATAGACGCTCACTGGCGGAAGGATGGCCCGCACCTTCTCCTCCCAGGGCCTGAGGTATACTGGCTTGGCAGGAGGGCCACTGCCGGTGTATTGGCTCAGGAGGTAGTCCTTCTTCAGCAGCTCCCGTACCCTCCTGCGCACGTCATACCACCTGTTCTGGATGTCAGTCTTTGTGCGCAGACATGGTGATTGTGCGTTCACCCTGTTGATGATCCTCTCCCACATCTTTGTTTTCTGGGAGATGGGTGTCTGTTGGACCATTGTGCCAAACAGCTGTGGCTCTACCCTGAGTATCTCGTCTACCAGGACTTCCAATTCACAATCTAGGAACTTGTGATTCTTCTTTGGGGGCATGGTGATGGGTGGTGATGGTGAGTGATTTGTGTGTTGGTGTGCAGGTGAAGGTGTGTGAGTGTGTGTTTTGCTGGGTGTATGTGAGGTAGCTATTTGTTGGTGTGCTGATGGTGTGTGGCTTGTGTGAGGGATGAACTGTGGGTGTGTGGTTGCTGTCTGTTGAGTGCTGGCAGATGAATAGCATTTGCAAAGGATCATGGTTGGGATTTGTGTCCTTTATATGGGTGGAGTTGTGGGTGTGTCTTTGTTCTCTGTCCCCACCCCCCAGTATTTATTGGCTTTGTAATTGCTTGTTTGGCCTTTTTTTTGTGTATTTTCCCTTAGTACTTTCTGTGCATGTTGGAAACGTTCTTGTGACCGAGTCGGACCCTGCAGTTGTCTCGTACGGTCTTCTCCGTTTCGTTCACGCTGTGTTTGTGCAATTTTCTATGCTGCGTACGCGTCGGTAGCGGTGTTTTGTGTTACTTCGGCTCGCAGTTTTGTATGCGTGTCAGTCGTACGGCTTATCCTCCGTACGACTCAGTCGTGGTTTTCGCGCCTTGCATCGTACTTTGCGGTTTGGAGTTTGCGGGTACGTTTCGGTCGGATTTGTTCCGGGTGCGTGTCGATCGGTTCAATTCGCGTGTTTTTCCAGCCGGATTGCTGTTTTCCGTGCGGCTCGGTCGTTCGGCTTGGGTTCAGTACGTGTCGGTCGGATTTTGCACGCTTTGCATCGTACTTGGCGTGTCGGGTGCCACAGGTACGTGTCGGTCGGAATTAATTCCGGCTCCGAGTCGGTCGGTGCTTTTTCCGGCCCGAATCGGAATCGACCCCATAGTTGTCAACTATGCCTGGGCGAAATTTAAATTACATGGGAGCAATCTGTGTAATTTTTTAGAATTCCATGCCATGCTTGTAACAGGAAATTTCTAAGCCTGGGCTTAAAACTCCGCTCCGCTTGTGGAGTTTGCGGAGTTTTGGCAACTCCGCATAGAATGCGAAGTTGCCGATATACTCCGCACTCCGCAACGGAGCAGAGTTTTTTTTGTGTTGGCGCACCTGAAATGCATTTTCGCGCACACGGGTGCAACTTACCGGGTGCCCACGATCACCAACGAGATTTCCAAGGCGTTCGCGAGCACCACGAGATTTGCTAGATGGCCACATGGTTCTGCGAGAGTTTGCAGCTGCCAAAATGTCTTTTGCGTGCCCCAGCGGAGTTCCGCCGAGGGTTTTGTGACGAATGCAATCCCGAACACGCAGGATCTACCGCAACTCCAATCTAGAGAAGGTTCTCTCCCCCAAGCAGCATCAAAACCTTCTCGAAATGACGATTTGGAGTCAAAAAACTCCTTAAATTGACATTTGGCTATAGTTTTTATGTGCAAGGAGTCCTTTTTCTTTTTTTACTTTTTTTCAAGAGGAAGGAGGTGCCCCAGAGTTTCCAACTTCCTGTTCCTATCCAGCAGGCTCATCCCATTGTTTTTCCCATCTCCTGGTCACTTTTCATTTGGATTTGGAGCTTGAAGGATCACTGTTTGTGTCTGCTGCATAATATATCATTGGATTTGAGGTCTTTGAATTTGAGATTTCACAAGTAAGGGGCCGATTCCGATTTCGTAAGGAAGGCCTCCAAATGGGATTCGTAAAGAGCAAATCAGATTCGGAGCCTATCTTTCCGTCCAAATCGTCCCCCATTACAAACGACCAAGTACGATGCAAAGATCGCGTCCGTGCCGACCGAATCGTTTACGAACCTGAATCTATCCGTCCGACTCGTACGGAGCCAAATCGTGCCGCGCAATGGAGCCAGATTCCGAACGGGCGAGTACGATGCACGATTCGGACAGCTGTATCGACTCGGTCTCAGCGAGTGTAAGCAGCTGTCGGAATCGGACTTCGGGGGGCCAGAGCAGGCCCCCCTTCACCCGGAGCACTCCGAATTGGTCACAAGGGGGTGCGCATGGGTTCCCCTCATCCAAGCATGCACAGTGTGATGGGCAAAATGGGGTGCCCGCCACGGTGTGTACGCTTTTCCCCACCCACCCCTTTTTAGCTATGGGAGCCTGTGTACATGTCTGTACACAAGCTCCCATTGATTGCTATGGGAGTCCGGCCGAACTGAGTCCGTAACCATGCAGTTGCATCATACTCGCTCGGTTGGACTCGCACAGCGCGTCTCGCTTGGAAAGCCCTCCAGGTCCGATTCATAGGGCGGGCTTACCAAGCGAGATCGGAATCGGCCCCTAAGTTGGAAAACTGGTGTTGTTTGTGGCCATGCACCTGGATTTATTTGTACTTTTCATCGATTTTTTTAATTGTGGCCTGTAGTTTCAGTAGGGGCCTAGTTGTTTCTTTGTAGATAATTTTTCTTCTTTTATAATGGAAACATGTGGCACTGTTCACTACCTTTTCTCCATGTTTTGAAATCAATTTGCAATATTGATTTAATTCACTATGTAGCCCAGTAGTCTGCCTTTCTGCCAGTAGGCCCAGAGCTACTCATGGGTGCATGAAACAACCGTTTCTGTGGTGTCTGTTGATTTTAACCATTATTTAGGCCATGGATGGCATTGGATTGAAATACAAAATGTGTTTTTATTGTGGTATTTAAGATTTTTTTCATGTGTGTTAATGCCTTTGTTGGATGTGTGTGGTTGTAACTTGCAAACCTTTATAGCCCTGTGGATTTTCATTTTTGGCATTGTTGCAATAAAGATGTTTGGTTTAGCATGCCTCCTTCCTTTGTCTGGCCAGTGTGTGAGTGTGTTTGCATTGAAATTGTAGGCCAGCATTTGCCTTGATTCCCCATGTGGCCAGGGGTCATTTTGTAAAGTCTGTGTCCATAGGCCTGCTTGTGTTCATTGTTTTCCTGCTTGTTGTTTTGACCATGTGGGTGGCTGCCATTTTGTGAAGGCAGTCAGGGTGCTTTTGCCATAGGCCTGCATGTCTTCTATTTAGTCCCCTTGGCTTATTGCTTCTTGTTGTGGCCTGGCCATGTGGCTGGCGGCCATTTTGTGAAGGCATCCAGTGTGCTTTTGCCATAGGCCTGCATGTCTTCTCTTTGTTTTCAAATGCCTTTTTCTTGCTTGTTGTTGTTGATGATGACCTTGTGGCACTGGCTGGCAGCCAATTTTGTGCGTTCAGCCAGTGTGCCCCTTTGTCATATGCTTGCATGGAAGGTTGATCAATGAGATAGCAGATGAGCAGCTTAATAAATTAATAAGTAGACGCTTGAGCGTAATTTTTATTTGTTATTTATTTATAATTATTTAGATTTTTTTGTTTGTTTTTGTTTATTTTAATATCTTTGTTTTCATCTTAATTTTTTAATTTTTACAATTAGTTTAATTTTTTCTTTTTTATATTTCAATTTTTTCATATTTTTTTCATTTTTTTTTTCATTTTTAAAAAAAAATTATAATTTTTCTTTTTCAGTTTCCTAAGTAACATGATTTTGCATTAATGGACCATTAACCCCATGTCTGCTATATGACGTGCACAACAGTATTCATTGCCTAGGGATTGTTCCATTGTCATTTGTCAACTGCAACTCCCTGAGTGCCGCATCCTACAAACATGCACAATGCACATAAAGCAAACCGTAACATTTGTATTTTGTTGTTCTTCTTACGTATCCTTCCTGTGTGTACTGTACAGTACACCATGAAAGCTTATGTTGTCAAAGTCTCACAAATGGTTACACTTATTGTTAATTTTTATAATAACTGAGGTAACAAGGGTGACCACACACTAAATGATATTATATTTGTTTGTACTAGTAATTGAACTACAACAATGCCACGTTTGGTTCACTGATAGATTATCGATGACATAAATATCGATGTTCAAAATATCGAAAAAAATATATAGACTACAAAAATATTGGCTCCCATACCTAAACAGGTAAGTACAGAAATATCAAATCAAAAATATCGATGTAAAAAGTATAGATTTAAAAATATTCATTTAAATATATATATAAAATAAAATAATATATATTAAAAATATTAAATATTAATTTTAACAAAATAAATTAAATTTTATATACATTTTAACAAAATATAACAAATAAACTTAATTTAAAGAAGATAAACACACCAACATAATAATGTATACATAAATATATATATTTACTTTCAAATAATTAAACTATTATCTTTAATTTATTTTAAAACTTTAAAATTATATAAAAATAATATATATATATATATATATATTCACTGAAAAAACCATAGGTTTCAGGGACGTTATAGTTACAAATTAGCATTTAAAAACCTTTGAAATTCACTGAAAAAACCATAGGTTTTAGGGACAGTTATAGTTAGTTGGACATTGCACTCGGACAAAATCCGTGAAATTCCCCGTTATAGTTAGTCCAGCTAACTATAACTCGCGCCCGCAATGCACTGCTGATGACGTCACATATTACATCACTCATGACATGGTCAGTGACATCACTGATGACATCACTGATGACATCTCAAATTACATCACTGATGACATCACTGATGACATCATCCAGTGACTGTGTGTTTCTGTAAAGTTTAAATATTTTTAATATATATAGGAAAAGACGTATTGAAGAATGAGTGGGTGTGTAAGTGTCTGTATGGATGATTTAGTAGGTGCGTGACTGACTCTATAAGTGAGTGATTTAACGTATCTTACTGAATGCATGGGTTAGTGACTAAACTGGGTGAATGTCTGTATCCGTCTGTCTGTTGCTGTGTAAGTGGCTGCATGTGTTTGTGAATAGCTACATGAGTGTCTATATGAGTTATTGAATGCTTGTCTGAGTATCTGTATGGGTGCCTGAGTGTTTGTGTGGGAGGGGTGTGTGCAACTCTGTCCATAGATGTGTGAGTGGGTGATTCACTGGGTGGATGGTTTCAAGAGTGCAACTGTGATAGACTGTATGGGTGGGTAAGTGTGTGTAAGAGTGTGTTAGTGAGTGAATGTATGTCCCAGTGGTACATGTGTGAGTAACTACATATGTGAAAGGCAGTATATATGTGTGTTGGAGTATATAAATAGCTATAAGCGAGAGTGAGTGATTGTGATAGTGGCTGTATGGATGAGTGTGTGCTTGTATCAGTGATTGTATAAGAGCGTAAGAATGTGCTACTATTTGTATGAGTAAGTGAGCTGGTGTGTGTATAACTGTATAGGTGAGTAAATGGTAGTGTGTTTAATTATTTGCATGACTGACTAGGTGTGTGAGTACCTCTATGGATGAGTGGCGGTGTTTGAGTGTCTATATAGGAGTATGAGTGCATATGATAGTCCTGTACTGAGTGACCGTAAGTATGAGTGACTGTACGGGTGAGTGAGTGGATGTGTGCGTAGACCTAAGAATCAGTGAGTGGGTATGTAGTTATTGGTGTTGGAGTGTCTATGGTTTTGCGAATGGCAGTCTGTAATTTAGAGTGGGTGTATCAAAGGTTATATTAGAGTGTGAGGAGGTGCATCAGATTATCACGTGGATGATGTCATCAGTGATGTCATTTGAGATGTCATCAGTGATGTCATCAGTGATGTCACTGACCATGTCATGAGTGATGTAATATGTGACGTCATCAGCAGTGCATTGCGGGGCGCGAGTTATAGTTAGCTGGACTAACTATAACGGGGGAATTTCACGGGTTTTGTACGAGTGCAATGTCCAACTAACTATAACTGTCCCTAAAACCTATGGTTTTTTCAGTGAATTTCAAAGGTTTTTTAAATGCTAATTTGTAACTATAACGTCCCTGAAACCTATGGTTTTTTCAGTGAATTTCAAAGGTTTTTTAAATGCTAATTTGTAACTATAACATGTCTGAAACCTACAGTTTTTTCAGTGAATTTCAAAGGTTTTGTAAATGACAATTTTTAAATGTATTAATTGTTATATAACATTTTTTCATACTGATTTCCAAATTTTTTAGAAACATTTTTTTTTACATATTTTATTTTTTAAATTACATTGTAATTACATTATACATTACATTACAAAAATACTTTCTCAGAATGAATTACTTTAGTTTAATTACTTTGCACATAGGCAATAGACTTTTAAGTACAGTAGTTACAGTTGTTGCAATGGGCAACACATTTTCAAACACAATGCAACATTCAGCTCAATGTGAATTTCTAGTTAAATGCAATTAGTTACTTTATGGATTACTTTTCTAACCACATTACTGGATCCTAGATTCAGTCCTGGGACATCTCCTGTAAACAGTTGAGTAAAAGCGTTTTGGTTACAGTCGTGATTTTTAAGGAATATTATTGTACTTTAAAAGTTCACACTTAGAAACTTTTTCTCATAGAATCACCAATGTTATCCTATGGAAGGAAATTCACTTAGAAGTTAAAAACTGTTATCGTTACTTTTTCTTACTCAGTGTTGGATCCTGGATCCAGCACTGGTGCATCTCCTGTAAACAGTTGAAAGAATGCGTTTAAGTCATACAGGCGATTTTTTAGGAATATTTGTAGTTTGTGAAAATCGACACTTTGAAACTTTTCAGCTGAAAACCAGACAATGGATTCCTATGGAAGGAAATTCAAGTTACTGGTAAGTACGGTTAAAATTACTTTTGAGGATCAGTACTGGGCTGAAAGATGCAGCACTGAGGTCTCTCCTGATAACAGGTGAGTAAATCGGAATTCGTATTTCGGCTGATTTTAGAGGAATATTTTAAAGTTCCAAAACTCCACACTTAGAAGAATTTCCAAGTGAAACCAGTCAATGTTAGCCTATGAAGGAAATTCAAGTTACCGGTAAGTACGGTTAAAATTACTTTTCAGGACCAGTACTGGGCTGAAAGATGCAGCACTGAGGTCTCTCCTGATAACAGGTGAGTAAATCAGAATTCGGATTTCGGCTGATTTTAGAGGAATATTTGTATGTTTCAAAAATCAACACTTAGAAACTTTTCAGCAAAAAGCAGGCAATGATATCCTATGGAAGGAAATTCAAGTTACTGGTAAGTACGGTTAAAATTACTTTTGAGGATCAGTACTGGGCTGAAAGATGCAGCACTGAGGTCTCTCCTGATAACAGGTGAGTAAATCGGAATTCGTAGTTCGGCTGATTTTAGAGGAATATTTTAAAGTTCCAAAACTCCACACTTAGAAGAATTTCCAAGTGAAACCAGTCAATGTTAGCCTATGAAGGAAATTCAAGTTACCGGTAAGTACGGTTAAAATTACTTTTGAGGATCAGTACTGGGCTGAAAGATGCAGCACTGAGGTCTCTCCTGATAACAGGTGAGTAAATCGGAATTCGTATTTCGGCTGATTTTAGAGGAATATTTTAAAGTTCCAAAACTCCACACTTAGAAGAATTTCCAAGTGAAACCAGTCAATGTTAGCCTATGAAGGAAATTCAAGTTACCGGTAAGTACGGTTAAAATTACTTTTCAGGACCAGTACTGGGCTGAAAGATGCAGCACTGAGGTCTCTCCTGATAACAGGTGAGTAAATCGGAATTCGTATTTCGGCTGATTTTAGAGGAATATTTTAAAGTTCCAAAACTCCACACTTAGAAGAATTTCCAAGTGAAACTAGTCAATGTTAGCCTATGAAGGAAATTCAAGATACCGGTAAGTACGGTTAAAATTACTTTTCAGGACCAGTACTGGGCTGAAAGATGCAGCACTGAGGTCTCTCCTGATAACAGGTGAGTAAATCAGAATTCGGATTTCGGCTGATTTTAGAGGAATATTTGTATGTTTCAAAAATCAACACTTAGAAACTTTTTCAGCAAAAAGCAGGCAATGATATCCTATGGAAGGAAATTCAAGTTACTGGTAAGTACAGTTAAAATTACTTTTGAGGATCAGCACTGGGCTGAAAGATGCAGCACTGAGGTCTCTCCTGATAACAGGTGAGTAAATCGGAATTCGTAGTTCGGCTGATTTTAGAGGAATATTTTAAAGTTCCAAAACTCCACACTTAGAAGAATTTCCAAGTGAAACCAGTCAATGTTAGCCTATGAAGGAAATTCAAGTTACCGGTAAGTACGGTTAAAATTACTTTTCAGGACCAGTACTGGGCTGAAAGATGCAGCACTGAGGTCTCTCCTGATAACAGGTGAGTAAATCAGAATTCGGATTTCGGCTGATTTTAGAGGAATATTTGTATGTTTCAAAAATAAACACTTAGAAACTTTTTCAGCAAAAAGCAGGCAATGATATCCTATGGAAGGAAATTCAAGTTACTGGTAAGTACGGTTAAAATTACTTTTGAGGATCAGTACTGGGCTGAAAGATGCAGCACTGAGGTCTCTCCTGATAACAGGTGAGTAAATCGGAATTCGTAGTTCGGCTGATTTTAGAGGAATATTTTAAAGTTCCAAAACTCCACACTTAGAAGAATTTCCAAGTGAAACCAGTCAATGTTAGCCTATGAAGGAAATTCAAGTTACCGGTAAGTACGGTTAAAATTACTTTTCAGGACCAGTACTGGGCTGAAAGATGCAGCACTGAGGTCTCTCCTGATAACAGGTGAGTAAATCAGAATTCGGATTTCGGCTGATTTTAGAGGAATATTTGTATGTTTCAAAAATCAACACTTAGAAACTTTTTCAGCAAAAAGCAGGCAATGATATCCTATGGAAGGAAATTCAAGTTACTGGTAAGTACGGTTAAAATTACTTTTGAGGATCAGTACTGGGCTGAAAGATGCAGCACTGAGGTCTCTCCTGATAACAGGTGAGTAAATCGGAATTCGTAGTTCGGCTGATTTTAGAGGAATATTTTAAAGTTCCAAAACTCCACACTTAGAAGAATTTCCAAGTGAAACCAGTCAATGTTAGCCTATGAAGGAAATTCAAGTTACCGGTAAGTACGGTTAAAATTACTTTTCAGGACCAGTACTGGGCTGAAAGATGCAGCACTGAGGTCTCTCCTGATAACAGGTGAGTAAATCGGAATTCGTATTTCGGCTGATTTTAGAGGAATATTTTAAAGTTCCAAAACTCCACACTTAGAAGAATTTCCAAGTGAAACTAGTCAATGTTAGCCTATGAAGGAAATTCAAGATACCGGTAAGTACGGTTAAAATTACTTTTCAGGACCAGTACTGGGCTGAAAGATGCAGCACTGAGGTCTCTCCTGATAACAGGTGAGTAAATCAGAATTCGGATTTCGGCTGATTTTAGAGGAATATTTGTATGTTTCAAAAATCAACACTTAGAAACTTTTTCAGCAAAAAGCAGGCAATGATATCCTATGGAAGGAAATTCAAGTTACTGGTAAGTACAGTTAAAATTACTTTTGAGGATCAGTACTGGGCTGAAAGATGCAGCACTGAGGTCTCTCCTGATAACAGGTGAGTAAATCGGAATTCGTAGTTCGGCTGATTTTAGAGGAATATTTTAAAGTTCCAAAACTCCACACTTAGAAGAATTTCCAAGTGAAACCAGTCAATGTTAGCCTATGAAGGAAATTCAAGTTACCGGTAAGTACTGTTAAAATTACTTTTGAGGATCAGTACTGGGCTGAAAGATGCAGCACTGAGGTCTCTCCTGATAACAGGTGAGTAAATCGGAATTCGTATTTCGGCTGATTTTAGAGGAATATTTTAAAGTTCCAAAACTCCACACTTAGAAGAATTTCCAAGTGAAACCAGTCAATGTTAGCCTATGAAGGAAATTCAAGTTACCGGTAAGTACGGTTAAAATTACTTTTCAGGACCAGTACTGGGCTGAAAGATGCAGCACTGAGGTCTCTCCTGATAACAGGTGAGTAAATCGGAATTCGTATTTCGGCTGATTTTAGAGGAATATTTTAAAGTTCCAAAACTCCACACTTAGAAGAATTTCCAAGTGAAACCAGTCAATGTTAGCCTATGAAGGAAATTCAAGTTACCGGTAAGTACGGTTAAAATTACTTTTCAGGACCAGTACTGGGCTGAAAGATGCAGCACTGAGGTCTCTCCTGATAACAGGTGAGTAAATCGGAATTCGTAATTCGGCTGATTTTAGAGGAATATTTTAAAGTTCCAAAACTCCACACTTAGAAGAATTTCCAAGTGAAACTAGTCAATGTTAGCCTATGAAGGAAATTCAAGATACCGGTAAGTACGGTTAAAATTACTTTTGAGGATCAGTACTGGGCTGAAAGATGCAGCACTGAGGTCTCTCCTGATAACAGGTGAGTAAATCGGAATTCGTATTTCGGCTGATTTTAGAGGAATATTTGCACAATGGTGAAGGGAGGGGCGGGGCCTGAGGTGACATCTGTGCAAACGCGCCCCGTGGCGCGTTTTAAGTTGGGGGATTAAGTCCCCTTGAATCATGAGGGTCCCTACGGGCCAGCTAGCCCACCAGGAACCTCCAGTATGCGCCAGGGGCTGCGTTGCAGAGACATGTACAGAGGCCACACCCTTTTACACCTCTCTGCAACGCAGCTCTGTGGCGCTTTCTGGACGTACCTGTTGGGCTAGTTGGCCCGAGGGACCCTCAGGATTGAAGAGGATTTAATTCCCCATCTTAAAACGCGCCACGGGGCCTGTTTGCACACATGTCACCTGAAGCCCCGCCCCTCCCTTCACCACTGTGCAAACGCGCCCCGTGGCGCGTTTTAAGTCGGGGGATTAACTCCCCTTGAATCCTGAGGGTCCCTGGAGTCCCCCCGGAGCTTGGGGGGCCCTTAGAGGCCCCCCACACATAAAATTAACCCCCCCCAGCATGCCCCCGGGACTTGGCCCACCCGGGGGCCAATCTCCCGCGCTTCGATTTTTTTTTTTTTTCGGCAGGGTTCGCGCTCCCTGGGCGCATCCTGCCGATTTAAAAAAAAAAAAAAAATGCTTTTTTTTGCCCAGACCTAGGGGGTCAGGGTGTTTCTACCCTGCCCCCTTTGCGCACTTGTTTCTGTCCCTCGGTTCTACCGAGGGATAAAATGGCTGCCAACACTTCCTGATTTGGAGTGTTGACAGCCAATTAACATAAAGCTCGTGCTCGGGAGGATCCGCGGCCCTAGATATACCTATCTTTTTTCTTTTGATTTTCTCAGCAACTACTGAACGGATTTACACCATTTAACAAAAAGGGTTCTTTCTGAACCAAGAACTACCTCTTTGCCAAATTTGGTGTAATTCCGTTCAGCAGTTCGAGCTGTAGCCGTGTCTAAAGTTTCCTATGGAAAATTGCATGGGGAAAACGCGTTTTGGGACCCCCTTTTTCTCGGCCCCCGCTGAGCGAATCCCCCGAGACTTTCAGGGTAGGAGCGGACCGGAGCGGGCCACAAAGTTTGAAAATTTTGCAAAGATACGTCAACCGGCAAGAGAGTTATTTCAAATAGAATGTCGCGGATTTCCTATGGATAATAGGTTGTAACTATAACTATCTACTGGCGACCGCCAGTAGATAATATATATATATATTTATATATACATCAATAATTTAAAATATAAAAAAACATTCTATAATAAATTAAAACATTAAACTATTAAAAATATTTAAACTTAAATTTCCCAATACAATCAGTGCAACAGTAGGGAAAGTGTTGTATAGCAAAATAATTTAATTTACTATTCCAACTCGAGTGAGTGCAATAGTAGGGACAGTGTTGGATAGCGGAGGGGTAAAAATTACTATTCCCATTCCAGTGAGAGCAACAGTAGGGAAAGTGTTGGATAGCGGAGGGGAAAAAATGACTATTCCCACTCCAAATAGTGCAACAGTAGGGAAAGTGTTGGATAGCGGAGGGGTAAAAATTACTATTCCCACTCCAAAGTGTGCAACAGTAGGGAAAGTGTTGGATAGCGGAGGGGTAAAAATTACTATTCCCACTCCACTGAATGCAAAAGTAGAATAACTGTTGGATAGTGGAGGGGTAAAAAGTTTTATTCCCACTCCAGTGAATGCAACAGTAGGGAAAGTGTTGGATAGCAGAGAAGTAAAAATGACTATTCCCACTCCAGTGAGTGCAACAGTAGAGAAAGTGTTGGATAGCGGAGGGGTAAAAATGACTATTCCAACTCCAGTGAGTGCAACAGTAGGGAAAGTGTTGGATAGCAGAGGGGTAAAAATTACAACTCCCACTCCAGTGAGTGCAACAGTAGAGAAAGTGTTGGATAGTGGAGGGGTAAAAATGACTACTCCCACTCCAGTGAGTACAACAGTAGGGAAAGTGCTGAATAGCGGAGAGGTAAAAATAACTATTCCCACTCCAGTGAGTGCAGCATTAGGGGAAGTGTTGGATAGCGAAGAGACAAAAATTACTATTCACACTCAAACAGTAAAAAAAACAAAAAAAAAACATTAAAATTATAAAAAATCATAAAAATAAGTAAACAATATTTAGAAATGAATAATCAAATATACTAAATATATAAAAAGAAAAAATAGTATAATATTAATTGCATAAATCAAACCTACAAATAATATATAATATAAAATAATAAATGCATTTATTAAAAAAAAAATTTAAACTAGAATTTTTTACAAACAAATACATTAATTAATACATAAATATATTTATTATATTTCCTACCCTATAACACCACACCAATAACAAAACACTTCAACATTTTTAATAAATGTTTTCCCCAAAAGTAACATAATTTATAACCAATTTAAAAAATATTATTAATAAAAAAAACTAATAAACATTAATTGACTACACACAATTTAACACTATGATATCCACAACACACACCTAAATGAAACTCTAAAATAATAAAACACAATAAACTTATTTATAAATTAAAAACTATTACTATTAACAAATAATAATAAAGTAAATAAACTGTATTTAATACCCACCCTTTACCCCTTTAAAAGTAAAAACAACAGACAAAAAAATAAACAATTACCCAAAATACATATCAAATAATCAATAATAATTAACAACTATATAATAATTAATTACATGCAAATTACTTCCCACCCTTTACTCCTATGAATACCAAAACACACACCTAAAATTAATTACACAATTACCATAATTAATTACCAATTAATTAAATAAAATTAATTAACATCCAATTATTAATTCATCAATTAAACATAAATTACATCCCACCCTTGACACCTATAAACACCACAACACACACCTAAAATTAATTGCACAATTACCATAAAGAATTACCAATTAATTATTTAAAATTATCATCCAATTATTAATTCATCAATTAAAAATAAATTTCTTTCCACCCTTAACACCTATAAACACCACAACACACACCTAAAATTGATTACACAATTACCATAATGAATTACCAAATAATTAATTTAAATTAATTAACAACCAATTATAAATTAATTAATAATGAATTGCTTTACACATTTAACACTATAACATCTCAATTAAACAAATATTAATATAAAATAATCAATAAAAAATAATTAAATTACTTCCCACCCTATTCCCCTATAAACCCACAACCCGCTACAGAACTAAAAACGCAAAATTCTAATAAAAAAAATAATAACTCCTAAAAATTTAACACATATATTAAAAATACAAACAATTCTTACACAAAAAACATACAACACATACATATAAAATATATACTAAAATACATAACTTTAATAAACAAATGATATTTTTAACAACTATATTTTTGCAAACAATATTAAACACTTCGATATTTTTGAAGTCGATATTACTTACCTTAAGTCAATATTCAGGACCACGATATTCTTGCTGTCGATATTTCTGACCCATGATATTTGCAACTCGATATTTGTGCAACTCAATATTTGTGATTCGATATTCTGTCTCTGCACTGCCACGTTTCAATGATGTTCTTCTTGCTTCTTTGCTTTTAGGTGCACAAGAGGAGAAGACAATATTACCCACAGTACTGCCAGACAGAAGGCCTGCGCACAACGTGACGTGTTACCACAGACATCTCTTCAACTTGTGAAGCTAAGTGCCGCTGCTAACTGACAGCTTCAAGGTGGCCCCAAAGAAGAAAGATACCAGTACCAAGAAAGTTGCCAGTGAGAAGAATAAGGCACTTACCACCACCGGTATGTCGCCCAAGACCTTTTTTGGGAAACCATATATTGCGCCTGCAGCAGCGGTGTCTGGGGAGCAAACTGGGAGCAGCACCCCCGCATCAGCAGACCCAACCAGAGATAGAGCAGAGTTCCCTAACGGAAAAAACAACAGTACAGTACAGAATAAAAGTCACTCAAACTCTACTCAGATTCTATTCCTTCTATTATAAGAATCGAGAGGTCCACACAACATCAATCCCAGCACCGTCAAATCTTGCTACTGATGAACTCAAATCTGTACAATTTAAACAGGAATTGACAATCTCACCGAGAGAAATAACCAGCACTACATGGTTAAACAATGACATTGCAAACAAGGTTCTCGAAAATAGTTAATATTTTCCTGGATGGAGAATAGAGATCAGGAAAAGTAACAGTGCAAATTATCCCACACTACTGATCCCTAAAATGCCAATGAAGAAAAATGAACAACTGGGTAAAACATCAACCAGGATCACAGATAAAAACACAACAATGCTAAGAGGTGCAATTGGTCCCCTACTTAAACCTACATTATCTACAGTTCTGGCAATAACAAGTTCAATCACTGGCCCACATGTCTGCAAACAAATTTCTAAGAGGCAAGGCCTGATGGAGGCTTGGAAACAATTCTCACTTACCAAAAACCTAGAGGAAGACAAATGATGGTTTCTTGCCTCAGCCAAGTCTCAATTACCTACTAGCCTATGTTCATAGAATGCAAATGGCCTTTCTAGATTGCTGGAGGATCGTGATACAACAGCTTTTCTACAGAAGTTTGATATACTGATGTTCCAGGAAACTTAATATGAAAATAACACTGCAATCTTAGGATATAAAGAAGTTTCTATCCTAGCTACCCACTCATCAACCTATGGCCGTGCGAAAGGAGGGCTCTCAATATACATTACTTTGGAATTAGACACTATGGCACAAGAAATTGATCTGCAACTACTGTGGCTACAATCTGTGAAATTATGCCTCCGCAAGTCAATCATTCTACATAATATCTATTTGAGTGCAAAGAGATCTATCAAATTAACGCAGGTTGCCACACTTTTGGAAATCATCAAAACTCTCTTACCAACACAAGGATGCAAGTTTCTTTATCTTGCATCTTGCATTAGACATCGCTATGGGAAAAGGAAAGAGCTGTTTATACAATGAAATAATTCAGTTTTGTTGTATCCACCATCAGAATGTAGGTCTAACATGGCTGAGCGATAATCCTTCGAATAGTGCAACCCCCTTGACAACCTTTAAAAATTCTAAGTGCCACTTTGTAATTGACCACACCATCATTTCTAAGGATTTAGCAATCAGTAGCTTTGGGTATCACGTAGAAGCACAAGTTAAAAGAGGCCATAACCCACCAGTAATATCTTTGGCGCTAAATACCACCCGTCAACCAAAGCCTAATAATCTTCATCAAATATCTACATCATATAACTTGAAAAAATTGATTTGGCAGTCATCCAAACAATCAGAAATAATGAGTTTCGCTGAAGAACAATTAAGAACTGTCCAGTATATTCATACTTTTTTGTTCTTCAGTGAAAAGGGAAAATCTATGTTGGAGACTGGGCACCAAATATGCTCATCACTAATAGAAAATGTCCCCGCGAGATCTAAACAAAGGGGTCATCCCTTTGTATCAATATACAACAAACCGTAAACTCCTAAGCTTCACCTACTAAAGAAGTCTCTAAATAAAGCTACAAAAATAGACAATTGTCAACCTTATAAAGCTACAACCATCACACAAAATAAAATTACATTGAAAGCCCTGAGATTCAATTATAAAAAAGATACTTGAAGGCAAAAAGGGCACAACATGAATCGATATGGGCTAAACTACACCATGCCAGTAAGACCAACAAAATAAAGGCATTTTGGGGAATCATCAACGAACTGGAAAACGGTGGTTGTAGGGCCAACAGTGCTAATATTCCAGAATCCGGTTGAGAAAATGTTATTTCTGATCTGTACGGCGAACATCCTGGACCCAAAATAGATGATGACATTCAGTGGGAAATACCAACTTTGGCAGCACCAAGTGCCCCAAATCAATCCCTCGAGGGGTCCGGGTGTCCACGTACTGAATTTCCTCATCCCTTAAGCTAATATCCAAAGAATCGATTATCAATTCATTATGCAGTATGAAATCTAATGGAGCTCCAGGCCCCAATGCCCTCCCCAACGCTGCTTTTAAAGCACATTCTGGTCACTGATACTGACTCCATTATATAATGAGATCTTATCAACAAGCCTTATCCCGGAATCATGGCAAGGAAGTATTTTGCAACCCATTTATAAGCATGGACCACCGGTAAACCAAGCAAATTACAGATGAATTGCCCTAATTGATGTTGAGGTAAAGGTTTTAGCATCATGTTTACTCAAGGACGTAGAAGCGTGGGCTGCATCGAAGAACATAGGGGCTTATTATGATGGCGGGAGGATCGCCGGGCCGGCGGTGGAGATCTTCCCGCCATCACAATGTGATTCACCCACCGCCAAATTAGGATGGCGATGGGAATCACATTGGTACCGCGGCAGACGGAAAGTCCGTCCGCCATGGTCCCGCAACGCGGTCCTTTTCCGCCTGCCTTGCGGAACCCGGAACCAGGGCATCATTGCGGCGGTGCCGTGCAGGCACCACCGTAGTGATTAGGATGAGCCCTTCCGCCTGTCTTTTTGCGGCGGATATCCCGCTGCAAAAAGACAGGCGGAGACTGGCTTCGGGGGCCCGTTGCGGGCCCCCTCTGTGGGGGGGGCAGTTGTGCACTGGGGGGGTACCCTCCATAATTTCCATGCACATGGTGGCAGGCACCACGTGGTGCCTGCCACGTTGTGCATGGAAATGCACAACATGGCCATTTGACATTGCGGCGGGTGCTGCAGCCAGCAGCACCCGCCGCAATGTTAAATTGCCAGATGCGACCGCCGCGGTGGCGGTCGCATCATAATTAGGGGTGCGGGACCGCCTCATGACAGGCGGGCGGTCCCATTACCGCTGGGATGGCGAGCGGACTCAAGTTCGCCCGCCCTCCTAATGACCCCCATAATTCCAAACTAACAAACTGCTTTCTGAAAAGGCCAATCAACTTCTACAAATTTATCGTATCTCCCTTTAAAGGCAAAGAGAACAGTTTATAAAAGACAAAAATTATTCATCTGTTTTATTTATTTGAAATCCGCTTTTGATACCGTTCCCCAGAAGTTGCAATGGTCCGAATTGGTGGTATGGAGTGTGTCTCGCAAACTCCTTGATATGATTATTCTTCTATACACCAACATATGGGTTCAGGTGAAGATGGGAAATGGCAACAGCGTAATTTAGAGATTAGACACCTTCATCTGCCTGAAGCAAGGCTGCGTGCTTGCACAATCTCTTTTTAACCTCTTCATGGCTGACCTACCTCTCCATTTGCATAAAGTAAACTCAAACTCATATACCCTTGCAGGATGTAACATAAAATATTTACAATACGCTGACAACACCATCCTACTAAGCCATACTCCAATAGGCCTACAACAGTGAAATGAGTCCTTAGATAAATATATAACAGCAAACAAAGCTAAATATGAATATAAAGAAAACTAAAATAATGATAATAGGGCACTGTAGATCAAAATCCCAACTATGGAAAGTAGGTGGAATGGAGATCGACACCGCCAGGACCTACAAATACCTAGGATTTACATTTGACGATAGAGTATCATTCAGAGGACACTTTTAACACCTTGATAGCAAAAACTGCCTCCTTAATTTATGCTTTTAAAACCTCGCGTGACAAGCTATCCTAGCCACAACCATTTGGTAAAAATCATGAAGGCCAAACTAGTATCTGTATTAACCTGTGGATCAGTACTTTTCTGAGGTGGCAATGGCAAATTACTGGATCAACTTCAAAGCAAAGCTTTTAAATCTGCCTCCAGGTATCCGATAAACAGTGGCCATGCTGAAGTTCGGATGGAATTTGGCCTACAGGTCCAAAAATCATTAGGACAGTCTGCCTTCTAAAAAAACTTACAAATTCTGTTCCTTACTCAAATTGTTTTGGCAAGAAATCATAAATCAGGATTTTGCGAGTGCCTGGAGATCATATATATCTGAGTGCCTTGTCACCTTTAACTGCCAGTCACTTGGGCTCAGAGCAATAAACAAAGACATCTTTTAGACCATTTTAAACCGAGCAACAAATGTTTTATCATTTATAAAAGACACAGAGGCTTTAACAGCAAAAAGACATGCCTGGACTGTTATGAATTCATTCAATAAACTTGAGCTTCAGCCTCACTTGCGAGCACATGTACTATCTCCCACGAGGGATGCATTTCTCAAGCTAAGACTAGGTAGGTACCCAACCAAGGATGGCACGCCCAGGTGGGTGCAACAATGGAAAACAAAATGTTGCAGGCTGTGCGGATATTGAAAGGAATCTTTTATACACATTGTCTGAATCTGCCTTCTTTTACTACAAGCGCAACGTGCTTTGTTGAAACCATTCTTTATTTCCCATGGTGTGAGAACCTGCCGACAAGCTATTATTATCTGTTTATCTGGAAAATCAATCCCCTTGACTTGCTGCCTTATCAAGTATTTATGTCAGGTGGAAAAAATGATAACATCGATTTAGTAATCCCTCCGTGTAGAATTAGCATGGCCAAATTCAATGTTTACTCTTTTAATTTTGTTGTGATCATTGACACCCTTCATTGAAAGCCTGCACCACTTGAGCATGAGAGTTTTAATTAGGACGGTACTATTGATCAACTTTAGCTATACCTTGTAATACTTAAACAATTCCAGATACCTATGCTTTTAAGGATCTTGAAAGTTCAAGGTTTTTGTAGCGATTAAATTATTGATGTAGTGTAGCAATATTTTGCACTACTCGAAGAATGACTGTTTTAATAGGGAACTTTTCATTGATTGATTTTTACAGATACTTTGTACTGTTCGAATTATATGAAATATCAATGCTTTGACTGATCTTGACTGTTCACTGCTTCAGCAGTGATATGATTATTGATGCACCTTACAGATATTTTAGACTAATGGAACAATGATAGTTTTTTTAATGAGTATATTAGCATTGATGCACTTCAGCAACACTTTGCACTACCTGACCAATTTTAGAAATATATAATGCTTTTGACTATTTTGATCGATTGAAAACAACTTATAAATTTTCAATACTCACCACAAAATGTTGCATGTCTAATGTATATTGTAATGGTTTAATTGATCAGACAAATAATACAATTTTACTTTACTGTACATAGAAGATTTGTCCTTGCAGATGATGATATCTAATGGTCGGTCTGTGTACTGGCCCCAATTTGACCATATGAAAGGATCCACCAGAATGCCACTTCTTGCTTGTCCTTGGCAGCGTCTAGCAGATCCTTCCAAATGGTTTCATCCCACTTGTGCCGTTTGTCTCTGAGGACCTGCTTTAAGGATTGCCGGGCATCACGAACGGCGAAGGAGTTGTGGTCTTCAATCTCCTTCAAAAGATGTGCCTTAGCCTGGCGACAATCTTTATCATACCAGGGAGTGGATTTAGGGAGTTTGTTGTGATGTAGTCTATATGGTCTAGAGTGTAAATCTTTAAAAGACTAGAAGAAAGAAAGATGGTGTTCTAATATCAGCTTGTTGGGAAAATAACAATGTTCGGTATCAGCCAATTTGGCAACAAAGAGGGTATAAATTTGTGAAAGCAAAGCAGGGTTGTTTGCTATCAATGGCCACTTAATGCCCTTTTATTGTTGGTGATGGGGGTACAGAATTGGACCTGCATCTATGGGGGAGGTAGGTCGCAAAGGATTTTCCCTGAAAGTGTTAATTCTAGGGCATTGTGATCTTGGTCATCTCTTGGGAGAATCTTTGAAATCACATGCGTTGCTCAGATTCTAGCATCTATGATACAATAGTCAATACTTGTTTTTTGTCTCCTCTTTTAAACGTAAAGGCTCTGGATTTATCGAACTCTGATCTCCCATTACATGTCCTTAGACCAAAGGAAAATGTTAGGCAGGAAATATGTAGTGCTCCTATAGATCTACCCTTTAGGGAGTCTGCGTCTAGAGAGAGGATACCCATAGTTCATCTTTGCTTTGAGTTATGGTTGTGATGAGCTCTATAGGTATGGAGGTGACATTAAAGCCACCAGCTAGAATCATAAACTTGGTACTGAAGTGGGGAGAAAGAAAATTTCCACAATAGCAAGGGTCGAAGACGCTTTGTTTTTGGGGACTGTGCAGTTATAAATATTCAGAATATTAATAGAACTCCCTGTACAGGGGCAAAGGTTTAACCCTAAGATGTCAGAGGAAGAAATGTCCAGCCTTTTAGTATAGCAACAGAGGGATATTTTAAGCCATATAATCAAGCCACCAGAGGCTCCACCTTTGAAAGATGGAGTTTCATTGTTGTAGTAGGTTATGTATCCAGGTATGTGGAGCAGAGAAACAGCCCAGGATTCCTAGATTAAAATTGTATGGAAGGAGTCCATAAAACTGTTCAGGGAGAGGTCCACAATTTTCCCAGTGACCCCTGGAACATTCCAGGAAAGTAGGTGGATCACGCCATTGGGGATCTGCGAGTCAGCTATTTAATATGTGTGAGGAGCATGCACGTTAGGCTGAGGCCTCAGGGAAAGTGTTGAGGGTTAAGTAAAGAAATGACAAAAGTCTCAGGTGAAATTAGTGATTCTGTCTCATTAAGAGGACCACTTGGGCTTGGAAAAGGAACCGGTAAAGGTACGGTCAAAAGGTTATTCGGGTTGGAGAGATCATGGGTGCCAATTGATTACAAGGTTAAAATACAGTTGAGGAGCTAGAAGGGGAATATATGAGAAGCAGAGAGCCTATCAGCCATCCGTGAGGAGTTAGGATTACAAAAGGAAGAAGGACATGCCTGAGAACCAGGCCTGGCCATGTTGGAGGTGTTAAGTTTAGATAAAATTGAAGAGCCTGAAGGGATTATGGACCGAGAGTCCATGCTTATCAGACCCTGGACTAAGGCTTCATTAGCAAGCACCAAGCATATACAATTGAAGGGGATGTGGTTAGTTGATATCCTGTGGGGCCGCAAAAGAGAGTCCCCATCTTCAAATGTCCAAGGCCCTAGCTTGGGCACGTTAATCATAAAGACATTTGACCCCCACACAGTCTTGCGAAGTTAGAAGGGGCTTAGATTTTAGAAAAGAATGATTAGGGGGCGTGGACTCATGGTGGGGTATAAATACAATGTCCCTAACTGATGATGTGCCCTCATTGGGCAGAAAGAATTCTGGGAGGCTTGCAAAGATCTATCACCCTGTGATTTAGCTGGTAATGTGTTCACATTGGGTGAGATGGATGTCTGGTAGCTTTGCAAAGGTCTATCAACATGGAATTTAGGGCCATTAGGGAGCAAACACCCCTCTCTCCCACAATGGGGCATAGTGGGTAAAGTAGAGCAAGCGTGTGATGAAGCATTTGGAGCTAATACAGGAACTCATGGCAGCTGAGTGAAATGAGTCTTTGTCATCGGGGGCTGATAGAGCTGTTTGTGGCAATTCAACAGGAGCAATGACATCCTACAATCAGTTTAGTTTTTGGGGGAACTTTCTGTCCTAGAGGTAAGAGTCTAGTGATGAGAGATTTTAGATGAGCTATCTCATCTTTCAGAGTGCACAAGCTATCAAATAATTTGTGCATTGATAGATGATCCAGGGTGAAAGAAACAGGGTTACTGCAAGGCCCAGGTAGTTTAGATTGGTCGAGCACTTGGTTTTCCTCTAGATTTTGGAGCACAACAAATCTATTGCTACACACAATCGGATGACTAGAAGGTTCAAAGCCTGGGTTTAACTACGGGAACATCGGTAGAGAGGACTGGTCCAGGTTCAGGTATGGATTTGAAGGGAGGCGGGGGAACACTTGTGATGGAAGATGTGGATGGAGTGCTTTTATAAGGTTTATTATAAAAGTGAGCAATCTTTGGGACAGCCTTCTGTGATTTGCCCTCGCTGATTAGTGATTCCACCTCATCGATCAAGGTATGAATTTAAGTGTGCAGTTCTCAGCAGCATGATGGGGAGATTTTTTTAGGCTTGCGGGTCCCATAGGAACCCTCTTATGCTCTTCTCTCTCTCATTTTTGCTCTAAATATAAGTCTAAAAAACAAACACAAACTTAGAAATACAATGGAATACGTGTATAAGTATATCTTTGAAGAAAGACCTTCTCATTAATTCACATTTATTTACAGTAAGACTGAACTACAGGCCTGGCATGGAAAAAGTCCCTTAGTAACTCCCAGGTCCTGAGATCATAGCACAATATCTTAGTTCCTAACACAAAAAGAGTAGTCTGGAAAACAACAAATACTAAAAAGAATGTGTATTAAAACAAAGCATAATTTAAAAGAAAAAAGGGAAATCAAGAGGGGTGGCCCAAACTGAACAAGGCGCTATGGGAGTCCTATTGCCTTGTATACACTTTGTGACCCCTCCTCTCAATTTAATCAAGAGGGAGGCTGTCAAGGAAAGTGAGGCAGGAGCGGGAATGTAATGTGTCCCAAGCAGCATCAATGTAGAGGCCCCACACACACCCATGGCCCTTCCTCTAAGTTTCAAAGAAGTTGGGGGATGAGGTGCATCCACCCCCAATAAAAAATATAGGCACAGTCTTCTTGCCCCTCTGGTGGTAAATATGGGCAACAACCCTCAATCTGCCCTCCAGGGGGACAGAAAGCCCACTAGGCACCAGTAAATATTTTTTTATTATTTAGGGGTAGGAGCTGCCCAGAATGCCACACCCCCCTAAAAAAAATAGGCGCAGTCTTTCTGTCCCTCCCTTGGGGTAGATATGGGCACAGCCCCCGGTCTACCCCCCAGGTGGCAGACAGCCCACTATGCACCAGGGACAATTTTTTTTGCGTAGTGGTGGGGGCTGTCCAGCATGTGCATGCCAATGCCCCCACCCCCCCAAAAAAATAGGCACAATATTTCTGTTCCCCCTGAGGGGCAGATATGGGCAACAGTCCCTGGTCTGCCCCCCCAGGGGGTAGAAAGCCCACCAGGCACCAGAGACTATTTTTGTCATTGTTTACGGGTGGGGTCTGCTCAGAATGTGCATGCCAATGCCTCCACCCCCAATAAAAAGATAGGCACAGTCTTCCTGCACCCCTGGGGGGGCAGGTATGGGCAACATCCCCCAATCTGCCCCCTAGGGGAGCAGAAAGCCCACTGGGCACCAGGTACTATTGGTTTCTTCTTAGTGTAGGGGTGGGGGCTACCCATAATGGGCATGCCAATGTCGCCACCCCTCCCAAAAAAAGGCGCAGTCTTTCTGCCTCCCCTGGGGGACATATGGGGCAACAGCCCCTGATCTGCCCCAACGGGGGCAGAAAGCCCACTAGGCACCAGGGACTATTCTGTTCTATGAGTAGGGGTGGGGGCTGGCCAGAATTGGCATGCCGATGTCACCACCCCCTCAAAAAAATGGGCACAGTCTTTCTAAAACCCCGGAGGACAGATATGGGCAACAGTCCCCGATCTGTCCCACCCGGTGGGGGCAGAAAGCCCACTAGGCACCACTGATACGTTTGTCAGGGAGCGGCCCCATAGGCAAGGGCACACATTAACACCATTTCTGCTCCGTTTAAGGGCAGATTAGCAATATTTTTAGGTTCATCTGCCCCCGGGACAGAAAACCTCTAGATCCCAGGGAAAGTTTCTTTGTGTGTGTGTGAACAGAGTTCGACTGACAGTCTGCATGTACTGTCATTTGGCTGACTGTGGACTAGCACTTGGCTGGTGGTCTACGTGGACTGTCGCTTGACTGGCGGTGTGTGTGGACTGTCGCTTGGCTGTCGCTTGGCTGTCGGTGTGGCTTGCATCGATCCCCCAGAGTTTTCTTACCCAGAATCCCCTGCAATCCGCAAATTTAGCTGAAAACTCAAATTTACCTCACATTTCTGTGTGGGAAAGTTGTAGCATCACCCCGCCTGCACAAATTTCCTACCACCCAGCGTTCCTATTGGACTCTCAATAAAAATGATGCCTCACTTCTTTGACTGCCCAAGGCAGAGTTATCCTAAAAATGTATTAGAAAAGCTGATCTTTTGGGCCCACTTTGGTACCTCTCAATCTTGGCACACCCACGTAAGTGAGGAATCATTTTTAACGGGAGACCGAGGGGAACGCTGTGTGGTAGGAAATTTGTGCAGGTACTGTGATCCCACACAGGAAATGAGGCTTGCAGAGGTGTCTGGGTAAGAAACCTTTGGGGGATCCATGCAAACCACACCTCCCTGGACTCACGCGGGTGTCTAGCTTTCAGAAATATCTGGAGATGGTCGGTTTCCCTAGATGGCCACTAAGCCTGAGACCAAAAACGCAGGGGCCCCCTTTGCAAAACCAGATCATTTTGCAGTGGATAATTTTGATGTATCCACAATACAGTTTGCGCCCTTCTCTGTAACGGACACTTGGCCCACCCACTCAAGTGAGGCAGCATTTTTATCTGGAGACTTGGGGTAATGCCAGGGGGGTGGAACTTTGTGGCTCCCCACAGATTCCAGAACTTTCCATCACAGAAATGTGAGGAAAATGTTTTTTTTTAGACAAAGTTGAGGTTTGCAAGGGATTTTGGAGAGCAACACAAGTCTCCCCATCCTGGATTTCCCTGGGTGTCTAGTTTTAAAAAATGGACAGGTTTGCTAGGTTTTCCAAGGTGCCGGCTGAGCTAAGGCCCAAAATCCATAGCTAGGCACATTGCAAAAGAGGGTCAGTTTTCAGTGGAAAAATGTGAAGTGACTGTAGGAAGGTGGAATCTGACTGCATGGTTGCCCCCACTTTTTTCCTGGTGTTTTGCTGGTTTTCGACTTAGTTTGGCTGGGATCCTGCTATCCAGGACCCCAGCCTATCTGCTTTCCCTTAAATTGATTGTATGTACTTTAGGTACACTCCAGATTGGATTCTGGGGTACCCTTATAAGTCCCTAGTATATGGTATACTATGTACCCAGGGCATAGGTACCCCAGAGGCCTCCCAGGGGCTGCAGCATGTATTATGCCACCCCTGAGAGGCCATCCAAAATGACACAACAGGTCTGCTACAGCAGCCTGTGTAAGGTGGTGTATGCAACCCTTACTGAGATATAAGTTCCCTATATCTCTCCATATCACTGCACATTTAAACCTATCAGTCACCCCTATGGCAGGCCTTAACAATCCTGAAGGCAGGGTGCTGGGTTTCATGTGAGAGGGTGCCCATGCATGAGCAGAGCCCCTCTGCAGCTTTCGGAATCTTTATTCCGGGGTTGTTTGTGATGCAGCCAGACCATATACTCTTAAGTGCATTATAACCAAACGGTAAATGCTAACTTTGGAATGGCTGCATGGAAAACTGTCGTGTTTGGTGTCAAACACCTTGGAATCATACCCCCACACCAGTAACTGGTGTGGGAGTATGATCCCACCCTTCTAGAGGAGAGACATGACAGCACCGGTATACCCGGTACCAGCTAACAGAGCCCTGGCATCCCAAAATGGATGCTGCAGCCACAGACACGAGTCTGCCCTCCTGCTGCTGGACGAAACTCCGGCAGGGGAGGCCTGGACAATAGGTTTCCTGTCACAGGGAGGTGTGACCACCTCCCAGACAGGCTTTAGTGTATTGGGGCTGGGTGGGTGCACTCTCAGAGTGCTTTGAAGTCTGCACTGGGGGCACATTTGGTGTCCCTGTGCATAGTCCAGCTCAAACCGGTTGCAGGGGCACACAGCCCCTGCTCTGGCACGAAACTGGACAAAGGAAATGGGTGTAGCCACCCTCTTTCCTGACCCTCCCATAGGTGGGTCCCCAGAGTTTGTCCCACCCCTTCCTTGGGTATAAAGTAGGAAACCCTGACTACAGGACTTTAGATTACACCTGGACTAAACTCTGATCCCAGAAACCAAGTACTTCGACGATCTACACTATGCTGGATGACTGAAGAATCTCTCTTGGAGTAAAGGAGTTACTCCCCTGCAAGGCAGGCACCTTTAACGCAACTGACCGGTTGGCATCTCCGAGCTCCGATGGACTCCAAAGAATATTGCCACACAGGAGGTGGGTTTTCCAAGGTCTCTGAGGTCGATCTGTGCCCACAGCAAGTCTGAGGCCCGTATCCCTCGTGGAGACTGTGCAACCCGAACCCCTGGACACCGCAACCATTTGCAGAAGCATCAGCTTTCCGGCAACTCCTGAGGCTGAGCTTTGGGTTACTTGTAGCCCTGACCCTGAGCAGTAATTGCTCCGAAGATTGCAGGCCTACACTCAACGAGTGTTCCATGGGCCACCATTTTGTGATTCCTCTTGAGGTCCCTTTGCGATCCCTGGTCCGTTGACCTGTGGGTCCCCAAGAAGGCAACTCTAACTTTTATTGGGCTTCTCCGGTTGCTCCAGACGTGCCCTGACTCTCCGTCACTTGGGGAGTCCCCAGAACCTTGCTGGTCCGCACAGAAGCATCTTTTCTCTTCCTGCGTGGGTTGCTGTTGCCAAGGCTTGTTGTGGTCAATCCGATCACCAACACTCCAGCACTCGACATCCTTTGTGGAGCAGCTCGAATCCGGCTCCTGGTCATCGTCAACGTCTCCGGGACCCCGTGGCTGCAGAGTCAAGCTTCACCTCTTCGCACCTGAAGCACCCGACATCAGTGGGCATTCGATTGCTCCGCTCCTGCACACTGGCTAGTGACCCAGACTCTGTCCCCTCTGCTTTCAGGTTCTTCACATCTTCGATCCAGGCTTGGATCACACCGGACACTTTTCTCCTTCACGGCAGCAGCACTTTGCAGCAGATCGCCATTGAAAACGACGACGATTCCCGACACCTTTTGGCACCTATGCACCCGGCTTCCCTGGGTGAGGTAACTCGAGTACTCCGGTGCTCCCGTGGGTGTTGGCCCTAGAAACCCTCAAGTCTAAAGGGGTTTGCTCAAAGTCCTCTCCTAAGTGTCCTTTAACTTTAAAATTCCAACCGCGACTTTCCAAATTGAATCCTATGGCGCTCGCGGCTGTGTTCTCACACTGCAATCGTCCCCCGTGGGTCTCCTGTGTCACTACCTTAGGTGGTTCCTTGGGGTCCCAGCGATTCTACGTGCTCTAGGCACTGTGTCTAGTCAAGTCGTGGTTCTTATACCACTTTCTTAGTATATGGTTTGGTCTCCCCTGGAGCCCACTGTGTATTGTGCTATTTATTGTCGTTTTAATACTGTGATATTGTGTATCTTGAACTATAATCTCATAAAGAGATTAGTAGTTAGTGTTTAGAAATAAATTCATATATTTTATATATATCTTGTGTGGTTCTCCTTTCATTTAGTTATTCAAGAAGTTATAATCTGGTAAACCAAGCTGCTTTACACTCCTTCAAGACTTAGCCTGAAGGCTGCTCTCCATAGCTACCACTAGGATAGCTTTCAATAAAGGTTGTCTTTAAACCTATCATCAATAAAGGTCGTTTGGACTGGTGCATGGTGCCCACTATAACTAGTGGACAGCATATACCAGGCCAACTTCTCACAGTGACCATGTTGCATTTTAGGCCATTTCCTGTCACGGGCACTATGCCGACCCACACAAGTGAGGTAACCTTTTTATTGGGAGACTTAGGGGAACACAGAATAGTAGAACATGTGTTATTACCAATTGTCTTTCTCTGATTTTGCTCTTTCCAAATGGAAGATAATGTGTAAAAAAGAAGTCATTTTGAGAAATGCCCTCTAATTCACATGCTAGTATGGGTACCCACAAATTCAGAGATGTGCAAATAACTACTGCTTCTGAATTCCATGTGTTGTGCCCATTTCAGAAAAACATGAGTTTTCTTGATACCTTTTGTTCACTCTGCATATTTTACCACATGAATTGCTGTATACCACGTACACAATGAGAAACCATTGCAAGGTGCAGCTCAGTTATTGGCTCTGGGTACCTCGGGTTCTTGGTGAACCTACAAGCCCTATATAATCTCACAACCAGAAGGGTCCAGGGACGTAACAGCATATAGCTTTTGAAAATCTGCCATAGTGGGAAGAAGTTACAGATGAAAAAGTAGACACAAAGGACTGTTTTTTTCAACTCATTTTCATTTATTTTTATTTCAACTGTTACTTTCTAAGGACAACCTTGAAGGATCTACAGAAATAACTCCTTACTGAATTCAGAATTTTGTCTACTTTTTCAGAAATGTACAGCTTTCAGGGATCCACCATTGGTTTCCCTCCCATTTCTACCACTAACTTCCAAGGAGGTTGAAAGCACAAAAAATAGGAAAAATGGGCTATGTACCAGTAAAATGCCAAAACTGTGTTGAGAAATTTGGGGCCATATGTATGAAGCCAATTTGCGATCGCAAACGCCGAAATTCTGCGAATTTCGGCGTTTGCGATCGCAAATTAGCAGTGTGCAATGTATCACACTGGAACCCCCTCGCAAAATAAGGAATCGCAAATTTTGCGATTCCCTATTTTGCGATTGCATTTAAGGAATCGCTAATTGCGATTCCCTAAATGCAATGTAAGAAGCACCCAAGTTGTGCGATTTGTGTTAAGAATCGCAAATTACCACCAACTTCAAGTTGGTGGTAACTTACGATTTCACTTAAAAATGCACTATTTTGCATTTTTAAAGTGCCATGTGGCGCACATACATGCCCTTAGGGCACGTATGTGTGCCACATGTGCACACATGCACATTTCAGGGTGCAACAGGGTGTCCTTTTGACACCCTGGCACCCTTGAAATTGCATTCTCAATTTGCGATTCTCTAATTGCTGATCGCAAATTGAGAATGTCTTCCATTCATTCCTATGGGCCTCTAGGCCCATAGGAATGAATGGGAGAGTATTCCTTAATTGCGAATCGCAATTTGCAATTCGCAATTAAGAAATATGAAGGATTCGCAAAATTTATTGCAAATCCTACATACATAGCGTTTTGCGATTCTCAAATAGCGATTCGCAAAAAATCGCTATTTGAGAATCGCAAAAGGACATTTTGATACATATGGCCCTTGGTTTTCTATCAAAAGTCTACCTGTTCCTGAAAGCAGGGAAGATGGTGATTTGAGCACCGCAAATCCTTTGTTGATGCCATTTGCAGGGACAAAACCAGACGCTTTCTTCTACAGCACTTTTTCCCAATATTTCCCCCAAAAAAGTTTAGCTATATTTTGGCTAATTTCCCCTCCAAGGGAATCCACAAACCCTGAGTACCTTTAGAATCCCCAGGATGTTGGAAAAAAGGACACAAATTTGGTGTGGATACCTTATGTCGACAAAAAGGTATGGGGGCCTAAGAGCGAACTACCCCAAATAGCCAAAAAACGGCTTAGCATGGGGAGGGCTCGGGGGCCTAGTTGCGAAGGGGATAAATATGCACTTTAAACCCCATGAAAAAGAGAATATGACAAAATGTGCAGCATACTTGTGGAAAATCCAGTTCCATGCAGTTATTGCCAATTTTGTGGGGTTTAACTTGTAATTGCAAACTACTAGTGGGTTGTTATTACAAAATATTGGCTTTCAAAGGTGTAGAGTTACCACCCCACCTGTACCGGGCATCTCATAAACAGGGTCATGACATGTTATTGCTACTTCAGTTCATTGCAATACTACAGATTTTTTGTAAATGATACGGAGAAGCCTTGAAGCCTGATGTAACGGAGGGGATAGTCTTTTGTTCTGTAATATTTTAATGAACCAATACATGTTTCACAACAACCTCTAAATATTCACCGTAATTCATTCTGAATGGCTATTTAACTCACTAAAGGAATAAAAGTACTTATTCAGGGTTTCAATGCAAATGGAAATGAATCGTTGAGGTAGGTGTGACAGAAAGTTTATGAAGATCTGAACGTCAAAAACGATTGATACGTCTAAGCAAATTGAGTTAAGTACAAAACATATGTAGATATGCCCATGAGATACTTTTCTGTCAACAAATTTTTCTGTATTAATATGTCACATTTCTGTGCATATACTTATTTTCAACGCAATATGGTTAGCACTTTTATTGGTCTGAGGTTAAGTGCGAGCCTTTTCCACTGACCAGCACGTACACCATTCTACTAGAAATTAAAAGAAATATCACTCTAATTTTATGTCCATTCTTCATTTTGTACTTTTGCTCTCACTCGACTTACTCGTTATGAATTTCTTCACCTAAAATACAACAGAGGGTGCAATAACCCACAACTTCTAAGACATGAGCTGATCAATGAGGCAAACTTCTTGACTCACACAGGTGCCTAATATTTGAAACATCACCAAAAGCACTCCAGTTCAGGTTTCTGATTCGTGTTTATAACACTGCCTCTTGAAGGATTCCTTTATCAACACTTCTTAATAAAGTGTCTCAAGTCAGGTTATGATTTATTTGTCTTTATCATAATACAAAGCACTGACTGAAAAGTCATGATAGCACCACCCTGAATTTGTTTCCTTTTCAGAATAATGTTTTGATATATTAATACTACGACTAGTTACAGTTTTCATTTTTTCATGCCTATATAGCCTGAACAAAAACATCTTTTGCAAAATGCAGTCTACATAATGATATAAAATGATTAAATAATGTCTTAAAACTTCCAGGGCAGATTTATCAATGAGTTGCATCGCCCTTGTGCCACACAAGGATGCACAAGTGTGACGTAGCTACTAAGTCAGATTTATCCAGCAACACAAGACCATCTTGTGTGGCCCTCCATGGCTTGATCAATCTAGAGTAATGCAACGCAGGGCAAATATCTGCATTGTGTTACTCTGCTCCACAGAGGCGTTCCATGGGTGGAGCGTGGGTGTTCCCATGCATCCAACCATGTATTTTGGTGCATTCCCAGATTTACCATTGCTGGTAAACCTGAGAATGCATCAAAATGCTACGCCTTCCCAGGTGAGGCGAAGGGAGGAGAAATATTTGTATTCTCCAGTCTTGGAGTATCATTCATAGATTCGCATGTTTGAATCATCCGCGCATCGAGGTGGGAGTCCCACGGCATATTCTAGAGCATTAGCAGTAATTAACATAGCTTTCAATGGCAAAAGACATTGACTTTAATATCTTATCCACTTCATTTAAAAAGACCCAAACTCAAGCCACTCAGATAACAGCACCCTTAGAAGACTCCCAGAAGAGGCATTTTCCCTCAGATTTTCATCGCATGTCATGTGAGAGGGAGTCGCCCTGAGGTCTGCTCACTTCTTCTGATTTGGTTATTCCAGATTACTTCAGCTATGTTACAGTATGTCAGAACTTGTGAAGAAAGGTCTCTTTAGAGCTTTTGGGACCTGTGGAAAGAAGAGGCTGCACTCAGAAGATCCTCATACAGACTGTAACTACTGTCTTCATCCCACCCCCAAGATGAAAGACTGTAAAATCTGCATTCCCATTTCTACTAAAACCCTCAAACAGCATGAGGGAAAACTTTTGATTTGGCTTCAGAAACTTAAAGCAAAAACTGCTATTGTTTCTGAGGAGGAAGATAATGAGAGTTATGTTACTTCACAGAAATACAAAAGGAGATAGAGGTCGCACCATGGGTCACCTCAGGGGCACAGAAAAGCCTTACAAAAGACCCACCATGGGTTTACAACAGGCTCTTCTCACAGGGGAAACAGAGAAAGGGCTTCTCAGACTTTAGATCTGAACCTATTACTCCATCTGCCATTAAAGCCTGACATATCCTCTTTTGAACCAGTCATTGGAAAGCACAAACTGACTGGAAAAACATTGTCGTTGACGGCAATGCTGTTGAAATCATTGTGACTACAGTAAAAACGAAGGAATCAACGAAGACTGCCTTAATGTCTAACATGGTCCCAGAGACGATCAACACCCGTCGACAGCCACCACATCGGCGATGGCCACTGCACCGACGAAGACCACCTCATCAATAACGACCACCACCTCATCGACGGCAACCTTCTTCTTGACGTCAGCTGTTACATCAACTGGATCTGTACCTCCACCGTCGACAACCACGTCAATTCAGAGCCACCATTGACAGAGGCCTCTTCGATGAGACAACTGCTGACGTAACTTACTGAAAAGTTTCTTTGTCATTGTTGAAAGCAAAGCTTAAGAAACCCCCTATGCTGATCTTGACCACACCATGGCCACTAACGTTGACTACTCCATCGGTGAGACTATTATCAACACTAGATAGTGTTCACCCAGAGTTTACATCACCTAGCAATGTGTTGCCATTACCTCCAAGCCATTTTCTAGACGTTGAAGAATCAGATGAAGATGATCACAGACCTTTTGGTTCAGCTCACATGTCCTTCTGAGTTGCATGTTAAATATCAAGATGACGAAGATGAAGGGGATTATTATCAGCCTATTTCTCAAGGGCAACAATATGTAGAGCAGCACCACCACTTCACTCTTCCTTCAACACAGCAGGGTATGGTTCAAGTTACTGCTGCTTTAATTCAGGATTTACAAAGCATGCTCCAGAACTACTACAAGTGCTTCTCAACACCAGCCAGAGTGCAACTGTCACCTACAGGTGCACCAACTTCTGGACCTAGGTCACCAAACCCTATGCTGCCTCCACCTACACCAAAGATGACCCAAAAGGCTCACATTGCCATGCTTCCTCGAAATGCCCCATCACCTACAGACGATGATGATGGAGACAGGAAGGAAGGTAATATTCCAAACAACCAAACTATGACCAATGAATGGGACTATTATCTTATACCACCACCTTCTCCACCAGCACCAAAACCTGTGGATTCTCCACCAGAGGACATTGGTGGGTTCCACATGCTCATAGAAAGGGCAACTAAGCATTTTCAGCTCCCGATCACTGTCAAGCATTCATATTGTTGTCTGTACAACTTTAAAGAACAGTCCAGGAAGGCAGTAAGGGCAATCTCTTTTGTCTATTATATTTGAAAAAAAGGAGAAAAAATAATAAAGACGCCAGCAACCGTCATGGCAGTTCTTCCCAGAATTGACAAAAAATATAAAGGGCCCGAAAATTTGCCTGCTTGTCTAATAGAACATTCGAAACTGGACTCTGTAATTACCCAGGCTGCACAACGCTATTAAAAATACCTCTCCACTCCAATCTCTACTCCACCTGACAGAGAAGGCAGGTGACTTGATAATATTGGAACTAGATTTTTGGTAATGTCAGGTACAACTGTTCGTGCAGCACATTTTCTGGCCATTCTGGGTAGATATGATTGCCAGATGTCTGGATTTCTTGCCAGAAGGCAAGAAAGAAGAAGCCACAAAGATTTTACAAGGGGAAAGATCAGCATCAGAGATAATAGACTGCACTATGGACATTGCGTCTGTTGTATTTCGACAACTAGCAGGATCAGCGGTACTCAGACAACAGGGCTGGCTCAAGGCTACATCATTCCGGCCTGAAGTTCAGACAAAAGATTTGGGCATGCCCTACGACAGTGATGCTCTATTTGGGAAGCCTGTTGATGATGACTTGCAGCCAATAGAATAGGATACTGAGACAGCTAGGTCCCTAGGAAACCTCCAGTTCCAGAAAACACCCTTTCGCAGAGTTTGTGGGCATAGGACAATCCTTCCAGCAGCCCTTTTGCCCTGCCTACCAGCAGCATCAGCCATATCGAGCACTGCCAGCGGCAACCTACTCTGAGCACCAGCAGAGGAGAAGGCAAACTGCTTCAGCCAGAGACACCAGCAGGAAGAAGTGACAATGTCGTAGTGCCAGTTACGCCATCTACAGAACATCATCATGTGGGAGTGAGAATTTCACAATACCTCCATCAGTGGAGGAAGATCACTATGAACAAATGGATCCTGGACCTGATCACATATGGCCATTCCTTGGAGTTCATCTTTGTTCCACCTCGTACTCCAGCAACACAATCCTTGCCATCTCATCTTCATCTTCTTTGCAACGAAGTGTTGGCTATGTTGGCCAAGGCGGCCATATAAGAGGTTCCACACTCTCAGAAAGGAATGGGTTTCTACTCTTTTTTCCTAGTAATCAAGAGATCGGGGGAGTGGCAGCCTAATCTGGATCTCAGGAAGCTCAACAAGTGCCTGAAAAAGTAATTTTTTCATATGATCACCCTCCAGGAGATCCTGCTTCTCCTCAATCATGGAGATTTCTCAACCAGCATCGATCTCCTACTTCCATATTCCCATCCATCCCTGGCATCACAAATTCTTCAGATTCACAGTAGCCTGCACTCCTTACCACTTCAAGTTGCTCCCGTTTGGTCACTGATCCGCTCCCCGGATCTTTACAAAATGTCTTGTATGGGAACTGAACAATTCCATTCTGGATGCCATATTCCATCGATGGGGCAAGCCAAAACTGGATCTCTACTCATCTCAAAAGATCAACAAATGCTGGTTTTACGCAAGCTGGTACCCTCAAAAGGGTCCTTTGGGCATGCATTTTTGATAAGTTGGTCAGGGATCTATGCGTACGCTTTCCCCCAATTCCTCTTATTCCCAGGCTTCTCAGGAAAATGAAAAGGGAACTATGCCAGCTAATACTCTTGGCTCCACGATGGCCCAGAAAACACTTGTTCACAGAACTTCTACTGTTGTCGGAGTACAACCACATCCAGTTGAAACCCCAGATGGACTTGTTGTGAATGAACAACAAGCAGGTCCTTCATCTGGACCCGATTTTTCAGCACTTATCAGCCTGGCTCTTGAACACCATGAGCTCTAACACCTAGATATTCTAGAGTACTGTAGGAATATCCTCGCAAAAGCCAGAGCTGATGCCACCATTAAAACATATCATTTGAAGTGGAAGCATTTCTGTGCATGGTAGGAGAAATTTAATGTTCATCATATCTCATCGCCTACAGAACAGGTGTTACCTTAGCTCCTATCTCTAGCCATATCTGGTCCGCTGCACACTTCTATTGCAGTGCACTTATCTGCTATTACAAGGTATGGAAGAACTTTAAGATCTCCTTCGCTGCGGTCAAGCAAGCTAATCGTACAATTTCTTAAAGGATTATTCAGGGCATTTCCCCAATAAAGTCACTGCCACCGACAAGGCAACTCAACATGGTGTTATACCCATTGATGAAAAGCCCTTTTAAACCTATTCACCGGGCAGAACTCAAGTTCCTTACATGGAAGGTGGCTTTGCTCTTTGCTCTTACTTGCGCAAGAAGAGTGAGTGAACTCCAGGCATTCACAATAAAGGTACCTTTCTTACAATTCAAAGATAGCATGGTAATTTTCCAAACTAATCCCAAGTTCATACCTAAGGTTCCCACAGATTTCCATCTCAACCAACCTGTAATGCTAAACACTTTCTTTCCAAATCTTCAAACACCAGCAGAAACAGCTCTACACACTCTCAATGTAAAAAGATGCTTAAAATTCTACTTACATCACACAAAGCATCTGCGTACTACAGACCAACTTTTTGTGGCTTATGGAAACAATTACAAAGGAGGCCCTCACAATTTTGCCATTCTAAAGCCATTAGGTCTTTAACACAAAAGGCTAAGGTGCACTCTACAAGAGCAGTCTCTACAATGGCGGCCTTGTTTGCTGGAGTGCTTATTGAAAGTATATGCCGTGCTGCAACCTGGAAGAGCAGGAACACTTTCAGCCAGCATTACTGCTTAGATTTGGCACAGAGCATTGATACAGCTGTGGGTCAAGCGTAACTTCAGCATCTTTTCCAATAAGTTGAGCCTGGTATCATTAAATCTATAACGTTGTATCCACCATCCACTGCTGTAATTATGTCTTATTTTATTATGCATGTATTTAACTGCTAGTTATTCTGATTCAAGCATGTTAATCTATGAAAGATACTCCAATACTGGAGAAAAAACTTGTTACTTACCTGTAACTCTTGTTCTCCAATATTGGTATCTTTAATAGATTCACATGCGACCCACCCTCTTCCACTTTGAGGCTCCCCTCTTGGCACATTGTAACTGTTCCCACTAGTGCTTGAAAATCTAAGGGAAGATGCCTCTGCTGGGAGTGTACTAAGGGTGCTGTCATGTGATTGGCTTGAGTTTGGGTCTCCAGGAAATGGAGTGGATAAGATATTAAATTCAATGTCTTTTGCCACTGTAAGCTATGTTCATTACTGCTACTGCTTTAAAATATACCGTGGGACTCTTACCTTTACGATGGGGATGATCCAAGCATGTGAATCTATGAAAGTTACCAATACTTGAGAATGGGAGTTACAGGTAAGTGACAAGTTTTTTTCTCCTCGTTTTTCCACATAGCAAGAAGAAAATGCATCAGAGGATTGTTTTTGTGCAGTAACGTGTCATTTCCTGCATAAAAGCAATCTTGTCTGCAATGCACGCACCCTTGAACCACAGCGCAAAGGTGCCTGAAATGGCGCTAGGTAGCACATAGCGAGCCAGTGCAAGGAAAGGACAGGAATGCGCAGTATATTGTTAAATACAGAAAATTACTGCCCTTCCCCTTTCACGCAGCGCAGCAAGGTGGCTTGCTGTACATCTTGAAATGTTGATAAATCTGCCCCTACATTTGGAGGTCAACAGTTTTTGTAATAGTGGAAATGATGAAAATGATTAAAATAATGATGGAAATAGAAAACTTGAAAATAGATAGACAAAAAACACATAAGCAACCGACAAAAATGTGTTCTTTCTCACAGCACATATACTACAAAGTGCTTCACAGCTTTTGTATTTAACGTATTCTGAAATATTGGCACAAGTCTACGCAAACGGAAACAGCACCCACAATGAATTTAATTTCTTGCTTACAGAGCTACCATATAACGGGGAATGACGAATCTCCAACTTCTATGCAGAGAGAATCTTGATTTCATTAAAGACAACGGAGGCTAACATTATGCATATACTTTTATTTGCTGCCCAACATGCAGCCCTTTAAATAACATTAAACACATTACAAAGCGATAGAATGTTCACACAAGAAGTATAAGTATCCTGTGCACTGCATCATCATCCTCTTTTAGCTGCGCAATCCAAGAGGTAAATCACTTCTTTCTTTACAAGAGAAAGTCCTTAAGCATTTTGATCTAAAGAGAAGAAAGATTCTCACAGTAAGGAAGTACTGGAAAAAGATAAGAAAGCATGCACGAAACATTTCCATTAAACATACAGAGTAAAATCATTAATTAATATAATAAACATTATATATATGTACACCCAAGTTCCTCGGGAGAGGAGGGTGGGATAATGTTAGCCTCCATTGTCTTTAATGAAATCAAGATTCTCTCTGCATAGAAATTGGAGAATCGTCATTTCATTACAAGACCGGAGGCTACCATTATGCATGTTTAAAGCCACTCAAGGCTACATTACTAATATGCTCTACTGGTCTAGCATTAGACCAGTCGGCTGCTTTAAGAATCTCTGGGAGAGAACCCCCTGCCCAGAATACCTTACTAGCCATTGCACCCCTAGAGGAGTGAGCACTAAACCTGGCTAGATCCAAACCAGCTTCGTTCATAATAGAGCGAACCCATCTTGCCAAAGCAGCATTTGAAACTGGTTTATGAGGTCTAACGTAAGACAGAAGAAGCTGGTCCACGCCATCTGTTCTATGACTTAGAATTTTGGAATCGTACACTTTCATACATTTAACCACACACAGTTTCTCACAATCATGGAAGAGGGGGTAGAATATGGACTCTCACATAGTCTTGGTTCTCCTCCAAATGTCAAAATGAACGCCTTCGGAGGAATAAAACTTGTTAGAAATTTCAAGAGCGTTAATGTCAGAAACCCTTCTAAAGGAAATTGAACTAAGCAAGGTAGCAAGTTTCATAGAGATTTGCTTGAGAGAAAGCAGAGTGTTGTCTTGCCAATTACAGAAAAGTTCAAAAATCAAATTAAAATCCCAAAGAGAGTTATAACGAGATTTAGGGGGTCTTCTTAATCTAACCCCCTTCATTACTCTTTTAATTAATAAATTACTACCAATCGCTAGATTATTTATCAAAGCGTGACCTGAGGAGATTGCAGATCTATAACAGTTTATAGTTCTGTAGGAAAGACCAGAATCAAAAAGATGTGCTAAGTAGTTAGCTATTAACTGAACAGGGGCTTCCACGGGATTCAAGTCCCTCTCCACGCACCAACTACACCACTTTTTCCAGATACCCAGGTATCTCTTTCTTGTGCCAGGTGCCCAAGACTCGTCCAGTAAGCTTTTAGCCCCTCCTGAAAGGCCAGGATATCTTTATGAACCCCTGATATCCTCCAAGCAAGAAGGTTCATCTTCCCTTCTAGAATAAGAGGATGTTCCTCTTCGTCTGGGCCCTGAAGTAGACCCAAGGAAGCTGGGATAAAGCGTGGGGTGTCTACTGAGAGTTCCATTACCCCTGGAAACCACACCTGGGACTTCCAAAAGGGAGTTATTAGGATGATATTGGAGAGTTCCTGTCTCACTTTCCAAAGCACTCGCTGAATCATGGAGAAGGGGGGAAAGGCATAAGCCCCTATTTTCCCCCAATCCTGTAGAAAGGCATCCACTGCTAGGGCATGCGGATCTGGTCTCCAGCTGAAGTAAGAGTGGACCTGACAGGTTAGTCTGCTGGCAAAGAGGACCAACCGAATTGGCCCCCAAAGGTTGTCTACCAACGAAAAGACCTCTGGATGAAGCATCCAGTCGCTGTAGTCTTTGAGGTATCTTGAGTTCCAGTCTGCTCTTATGTTTGTTATCCCTGGGATAAATTCTGCCCTGAGGGTGATTTTGTGTTGCCAGCAGAAATTCCAAATTTGGGTTGCTATGTCTGATAAGGCTTTGGATTTTGCGCCCCCAAACCTGTTTATATAGGAGACAGGTGAGTGACTGTCTAGACGAATCAAGGTGTTGGAATTCGCTAACTGATCCCTGAAGCTCATTAGGGCATTCAGACCCGCTAACATTTCCAAGCAGTTTATGTGTAAGGACTGTTCTTCTAGGGACCATTTTCCCCCAGTCTCCATTTCCCCTAACCGTGCTCCCCAACCGCGGTTGCAAGCATCTGATTCTAGGATGAAGTACAGTAGGTTCCCAAAGATGGCTTTGCCATTCCAAGCTTCTAGGTTCATCTGCCACCATAGAAAATCTTCCCGTGCGTCCATGGGAAGGGGAATTACGTCCCCGTACCAAAGACCTTTCCTTAAGCCCCAGGCCTTCAGTCTCTGGAGGGCTCTGTAGTGGAGAGGGCCAGGTGAGACTGCCTGAATTGAAGAGGAAAGGAGACCCAGAACTTGTGCTAGGTCTCTTAGGGTGATGGAATCCTTCGATAAGACTGACTTCAGTTCTTTCTTTATCTTTAAAACTTTTTTGCGTGGTAGAACTAACTGAGACAGGATGGTATTCACCTGGAAACCAAGGAATTCTAGTTCCTGAGAGGGAGACATGACAGATTTCTCTTTGTTTATAATGAACCCCAGATTTTCCAAGAGATTCATAGTGCAGGATAAGTGTGATAGGACTTCTGATTTGCTCTGAGACATAATGAGAATGTCGTCTAGGTAAATAATGAGTCGCACACCTCTTTCCCTCAGAAAACTTACCACTGGACGAAGAATTTTGGCGAAACACCAAGGAGCTAAAGAGAGACCAAAAGGGAGACAAAGGAATTGATAAAGAGTTCCCTTCCACAGAAAGCGGAGGTACTTTTGGCAATCCCTGTCCATAGGTATTGTAAAGTAGGCATCTTTGAGATCCAACTTTACCAGCCAATCTTGAGTTTGCAGAATATCTCTTAGAAGTTGGATCACTTCCATCTTGAAGTGTCTGTAAACCAAGAAACTGTTCAGCTCTTTGAGGTTTATTACTGGCCGCCATCCCTTGTCTTTGTTCTCTACCAAAAATATCGTGCTTATGAAACCTTTTTCTGATGTATCTATTGGAGTAACCCTCTCCACGGCTCCTTTCTCTAACATTTGAGAAACTTCCAAGTCTATCAACTTTGCTTGATCTGCATTCACACACATTTGTCCGGGGCTCTTTAGCTGGGACGGGGCATCCCAGAAATCTATCTTGAAACCCGCTACGGTTTCCAAAACCCAGGGATCTTGTGTTATGTTTTGCCAATTGAGAATAAAAAACCTTAGTCTCCCCCCCCACCTTTAGGGGTTTGTGAAAGGTAGATTTGCTTACCTTGGTATGCTTGGTTAGAAGCTCTAGATCTTCCCCCACGGGCTCTTGTAGTTCTTTCCCTTTGAGGGAAGAAGTTTGAGTTTTGACGAAAGCCTCTTGAATAGGCAGAGGGGCCCCTCTGTTCTTGCGGGTAGAAATTGGACCTGTAATTTCCCCGGCTGGCGGTTGGTCCTCTCCTGCCAGCCCGTCCAAAAAGTGGGGATGAGTTAAACACTCGCCTCATATTTGTTTGAGCCTTGCTAAATGCCGTAAATGTCGAAACATATTTCCCTAGGGATTTCACAAAATCATCTCCGAAGAGGAGACCCTTTGCGTTGCCCATATCATCTTTGGAAGACAAGTCGGCAAGTTTGGGATTCACCCTTTAGAGGACGGCTTTACGTCTCTCTGTAATTAAGCCTGAGTTTGCATTGCCAAGGAGGCATATTGCACGTTGAAACCACCCTCTCAGGAGGTCGATGTCCACCGGGGTGTTGTTTCCCCTGGCCTCTTCGGCCATGTCCAGGATGCGAGTGATCGGGCCGAATACATCCAAGAGTTTATCTTGGCACTGTTTTAGGCATTTCTCAATGCCTTTTCTGGGATCTTTCCCAGATTTGAAAAGGAAAGTAATTAGTTCCGGGTCCAGATTGGGGGTATTACAGACTTTGCCCTCCGTAGAGGGTCTGGGGCATTCAATCCTCATTAAGTTACGGGTGTCTTTTTCCAGACCCTTCCTTGCCCACTGATTGAGGAATTTGGCAACGTGGTCCATGGGCCACCAATCGGCACTTCGAGGGTGCTTGATGGCCGTAGGATCAAACATCTCTCCCCCAAAGGGATCTTTGATCCCAGAGGAAGTAGAGGGTTGCTGTAAGTCATGGTCCAAGGTATCAGGGGTATCCATGGTATCATCTGGATCAAAGATGAACTCGTCAAATTGAGAGTCATCATACTCGAGGTAGTTAGGGGCAATGGTTGTCTCTCTTGTGCCACAAGGGTCACTTCCTTCCATCATGCCGCTAAGGACAACTTTTCCAGGGGCCCCCGAAAGGTGGCCTTTCGCTATTGTGCTGCAAGGAGCACCAAGATCTTTCGTAGCGCGGAGGCTACCAGAGTTAAAGCCGTGGGCAGCTGCTTGATCAAGGTGTTTCCTCTTTTGGGAAACCTTCTCCTGTTTATGGGGTTCAGAGGTAGAAGGGGAGTCCCCATCCGAGAGGGAGAAAAATATCTCCTCTGGGGGGCTCGCCCTCTTACTTAGTGCGGCGTCCACCGCCTCCTCAACTGAGGATCTTAATTCCTCTTGTAAAAATCTCTTAATATTTTCCCCCATAAGTTCATTTGTTTGGGGATTATTTGTCTCAGAATCCATTATTGAAGACAAAAGGGCCCAGATAATATATTTAGTTCGTTTTTCCTACCTTTAAAAGGTATTCAGTATTGACAATAATAAAATTGGCCACTAGACGGAGCTTGCACGCAAGAAATACATAAATTTGCTGCTAAACAAGCTCCGTGAGAGACCTCCGTGTGTCCAAGAGCCGTTTCCAGCTTGAGCGAAGCTGTTGCTAAGGAGACGCTCGGCTGCCCCCAGGGAGTTTCAAAAGAAAGGAAGGACATACGCTTTTCTGCTGATTCACTCTTGTGATGCGAATCATGCGTCAGCTGTTACAACAAAGGTTCTGGTTGCCGAGGAGCGTCGGGAATCAAGTAAGGCCATAAAATTCACAAATAAATAAGGCGCGTGTAAGCGCCTCAGCGGCTCAATAGGTTAAAACTGAGTATAGCGCGTGTAAGCGCTGAGGGGACACAAAATGCTCAATTTGGCCATAGATGGAAAGAAATGAAGCGCGTGTAGCGCTGAGGGGCATTGTAGGACAAAGCGGACATTCCTATCCCTTCCGTAAATTGGAAGGGGGGTGAAAGGAACAAACACCTAAACCAGAAACCTTGAAGGGATTTTTGGCAAGTTTATATCCGAAGCGACACAGTCAAAACATATAGTTGGTCAATAGCAAAAAAGTACCAGGAAAAAAACATTCGACAAGAGAATATGTAAATATTCATACTGATAAAACTGTAAAGTTTAAAGATAGTCAATCCTAAACAGTAAGAGAAACAATTTCATTAAGAAGTTAAATTGTAAGGATAAACCATAAAAAGGAGATCTGGAATCGTATACTTATCTTGTGATGGGCAGCTAATAAAAGAGGATGATGATGCAGTGCACAGGATACTTATACTGCTTGTGTGAACATTCTATCGCTTTGTGATGTGTTTAATGTTCTTTAAAGGGCTGCATGTTGGGCAGCAAATAAAAGTATATGCCTAATGGTAGCCTCCGGTCTTGTAATGAAATTCACAACGCATTTTTGCCACTGCCATTAAAGTATTGTGGAATCTATTTTTATTTAAAATAAGCGAGGCTCCTTAGCAACAGGGTGATAAAGTGAAGGCCGTTCATTAGATTCATAGTGCATTTTGCATGACAACCAAAGGAAGAGTAATCTGTAAACAAATTGGTTATCAACAAATTCCATTAAAGATCATCACATAAACCAACTCCAAGAGATAAAGAGGTCTATTAGCATCTATAAAACATTTCACTTGGCCTGGTAGGTTTTTGTTGTCTTTATCACTGTTGTTTTATGAGAGGACCTATGCGAGATGCTTTTACACTGCATTTCTCTGGGGACTTACATGGAGCACATTTGTTTCGGGTGACAAATTAAAAACACTTAGAATATGATAACAAACAACTTGGTGCAGCTGATCATGACGTCTAATGATCACCAATTCTCAGCTGCAGTCCTATGTCAAATATACATGGAATGCAAAGCCAAATTGCACTTTATACACATCGAGTTGACAAATAATTTGTTTTTGACTGCTCTTTTTAATCGATTCCTTTGAAAATAAAATGAGTCGATGACTCATCTGCCTTAGAGGTTTTTGTTTCTAAAGTAATATGAAACCCTAAACATTCACATAATGTCTTGTAATTAGGTTGTGTGATCTCCCAGGCCACGTTTAACAGACGTGGGTTAAATTGTATCCCTCTGATAAGAGTAAGTAGTGTGCGCAGTGATGGGAATTCTGAGCCGTGTAACAATTACCACACCCGTTGTTTTCCCTCTATCAGGTTTAGGCAGATCATACCTGCTGAAATTTGAAGATGGAAAAAAGGCCCGGAAAATTGTTTTTTTTTTAGAATTTGGTTCTTCAAACACTGACTCCATATGTTATTCCTTATTTCCAAGTGGAAAACATGTAATAGAACACGTTTCGCTCGCCCAGTTAATACTTCACCCTGGGATAATGATGTTTAACGAGTGTGATAAATCCCTCAACCACATCCGCCCAACTTGTAATTAGGTGTTAAGTGCTTGTTATTCAGATGGCCTTGCATGTAGTTTAGTAATTAAAATTCAATTCAATATCAAACTAACAATGGGCTCGATGTACTAAGAGTACACTAGCAAAAAATAGTCGGAAATTGCGCAGCAGTTTTTTGGGGGGCAAATGGACTCTGATTTTGATAAGCGACTTATGTACTAATAGGTCACACCACAAATTAAAATCCACAGGGTGTTGCAGTAGGCTTGACTAATAAACATTAATTAGGCAGATTGCATTTATATACTCCGGTGATTGGTTTGAAACACTGGGATGGTGGCCTGCAATGGACATCATTTTTTTTTTGTGTGTGTGTTTATATTCCCAAATGGAAAAGTTGGATTTTTAAAGCAGCAGCTGTGGCTTACTGGAATTGATGCTGCTTTAAAAAAAAAATCAACATTTTTCAATTGAGGAGAAATTAGGGAGAGTGGGCAATGTTCCTCGGACCATTGCCTAGTCCCCCACGGCTATGAACATGATTCCCAAAGAGAAAGTATTACAAGGGGATCCATTCTCCTTTGCAGAACAGTAAGCACCTCCTTGGTGGTGACGGTATCTGTTCAAAGGTTTGCGATGGTAATTCCAGGCTCAAACCACTGACACCTTACATAAAGAATTCCGATTTGGAAGAAATGCCCAATTGTGCACAATCCAAACTGCAAATTGGTATAGGTTTCAAAATACATTTTCCAAGTCAGATAAACTTTTCCGATTTGTAAATTGGGCTTTGTCCATAAGAAATAGATATTTTGCAGACAGAAATCCAATACTTTTGTGACTTGCAGGGTTTCTGATCACAAGATCCTTCCATAGATCTGGTCTATAACATGAAATACCCACATTAGGAACTTTAGTAGATTATTTGGGAATATAAATACTCATTTTACAAAAAATAAAAAATGAAAATATATTCTGGTTGAATATATTTGCAGCTAAAACGATATATGAGGGAAAACTAAATACAATTCGACTGCATACCCATTGGTAACCTATCATTACTTTGATCAGTGTTACAATGACATAGTAGGACAGCACTAATATCCAAATTAGATACAAACGGAGTTAGATTAGTAAAGTAGCCCCGTAATAAAATGAGCTATCAGTTGGGGAGGGTGCAAGTCTTACTCGTCTAGTAAGTCCCAAATTACTGTAAGGTTAAAACAGTTTCAATAATTTTAACCTTGGAACAACATACATTCGTAACTTAGGGAAATGTGCAAATTATTTAGCAACACTAATACAGTCAATAAGTTATAAACACAACCCACTATAAATCTAACAACACATTTCTAAAAACTAGGACATTAAAAAATATATATTTTCGTTTTTGGTATAATCAAAAAAAAATAAAACACATTATACAATAACTTGGGCATACATGTTCTTCTGACAAATACAATGCAATGACGTGATTTTCACAGGCATCCACAGCAACCCAAGGAAGGTGTAGTTGGTCCGGAACTGGCAGGAGTCCTAAGGCATCCATAAACGCATTTCTACTCTCATGGCCTCCTGTATCTATACGGATATGTTCCCAGGGTTTTCCGTAGGTATGGATGGAGACGCTGGATCCTCAACTCGTGCGTCAGTTCCTGTAGCATTTCAGCCCAGACCTGACAATCCTCTTCCATCTTGTCATCAGTCCTAACTTCTTACATGTACCTTTCCTCTGCCCATTCAGCTAAATCTCTACTTCACAAATGAAGGGTGGGGCTCAAAAGAAATATCCATTGAATAGCTGCTCTCCTTTTTGCCAAGATTGCTCAAATTGGGCAAATACTTATCATGTCTTCGTCCAGTCGTGATTTCTACTTTCAGAATTAGGGCCAGATTTATATGCTGGTGAAGAGGACCTCTGTGGCAATATCGACTGAGTTCTTTTCTCTCCAACATAATGGTCCACCCTGCTGATTTAAACCCGGGCGGACTATAGTTTGGTAACTGTAGAGACTACTCCATCTCTTTGCGATCAAACTCCCCCAATGGTGTAAGGGCCATTGGAGGATTGGTTGCATGTCCACCCGCCTAATTTAGATGGGGGAAGACATATAGCCATTCATTCAATGCCCGTCACCTCCAGGAAAAGCTCCCAAGACCTCAGGAACAGCACTTAGGGGCCAGGACACTCTCCAGCGGAGGCTACTAGCAATCGCCAATCCAATTCTAGTTGCAACTGGTCAGCTGCACACCTCTTGGAAAAATGCCTCTTGCAGCTTGTTATGTTCCTGTGGTCACATAGGAGGTCAGACAACTGATCTTTGGAGTCTACTCCTTGGTACTGGGTACAAGTTAGGGCAGGTCCAGCCCTTCAATTCTCCTCACAGGGTGCAGACTGCACATCCTTTCCTCTTCCGTTTCATCACAGGTCCAGAAGGTGCTCTGATGAGCTGGGGGTGAGGTGCTACTTTTGTTAAATTCACTAGCCAGTGAGTGGGGTGACTGTTAGATACTGCCTGACCAATGGGCATTAAGGGGCTCATTTATGAGAGCTGAGACATCGCTGCAGCAGGGCAGTGATGCATTAGAAAAAGTTGGGCTGCGGTAATGCAGTTCCTAACAACATGGATGTGCCATATTTATGGTATGGCGCACCATGTCATAAGGACCCAAAGTACGTTAAAAATATTGATGTATCTGTGGTCTGGATGCCGCAAAGAAATGTGATGCATTTGCGGCCAAAGTGATGCTAAGCTGCTTTGCAGCTCGTAAAGCTTATGTCCCACAAATCAGCTTTCAGTCACATTGGAATTCATCATGTGTCATAAATACCTTAAAAAGTGAGGCATTGGAGAAAAAAAAATCCAACACATCAAAAGGGAGACCTGGAGCAGGCAACAGCAGTCAAGGCAACAACCCAAACACCAGCCAGGTTGTCCAGACAGAACCCCAGAGGAAGAGGAAGAGTTGTTTTAATGAAGAGGAGACAAAGCATGAACATCAACTCTTTGTCACCTCAAAATTGCCATTAGGGAAGAAAGAAGCAATTTTTCAGTACATAGTGGAGAAGATAAACAGTGTAGGTCAAACTGAAAGGAGATGACTATAAGCGCAAGACCAAGAAGAAAATTGGCCGACAACATGAGGGCAGCCATGCAGGCCAGAGGAGGAAGACGTGAGGACCAGGAGGTGATGGACCCGTTGGAGTAGTAGGTGGCATCAGTCATACCAGCAAAGTTGGTGGCAGGAGTTCCTGGCCAAGACAGTGCTGGGTTTGAGGACCTGTAAGATCTACAGGGTAAGTGCAACAAGGGACAACATGGTTAAACATGTCATGCTGTGCAGTGCAGCAATCTAAGTTCCGGTGCTGCACTGTGCTGTGTGCAATGGAAAGGGCAGGAATCTCTCACTTGTTAATTCATACATCACATAACTGTAAGTCATACTACCCAGTTACATATTGTACAGCACAGACCAGCTCCATCAAGTATTTCCAGTCCATGTGTGATGTGCAGCACCAGTCCATGTTCACCTTGTATACTGGGACTTGTGGAGTGTAGAACTTGAGTGACCAGGAGTACAAGTACTACAAAACAACGCAAACACCTGGACTGGAGCAGAACACCATGCAGGGACACTTGAACCCTGCCCAACCTGACTGTGACAATGCAGGCCCCCTTGCACCAGGAGGCTTGTGTATCTAACTTGGGCCCATGTAGCGAAATCTGGACTGTAAACCAATGGAATGGAATGGGACTGTGAGACGATTAACTCCTCATCTGAGAGGGGTTTCAGGTTTGAAGTATCACCAAGTAGGGTCATGCGAAGAGCCACAAGTGTAGTCACTAGTTTGAAACTACTTTGCACGCAGCTGTCCCAATGTGTGGGGTGAGAGCATACAGGTGTTGCCTGCCATGCCAGAGACCACCCTCACTCCTGTCATGTGCAAATGTATACTGGGAATGGAGGTGAATGCAAGTAATGCACACCAAAGGACCATGAGTTGGGAGAATAGATGGTGTGTGAGCTTGGTGTGCCCCTGGTAGTGCAGTACAATGTAGATGTGGCTGAGCACATTGAACTGGCTCTGTGTCTGAATGGGGATTCATTGCATAGCAATGAGGTGAGTTGTGACGTGTGTACTGCCAGGCAGCCTGAGTGATAGCCATGCACTGCTGTGTCGCACTGTGAAGGGATGCCATAGAAGAGGACATTGGTGTACTACATCCTACATGTAATGTGGACCAAGGTGAAGATGTAGCAGGTGTCAGGAGGGAAGCTGTAAAAACACATGCCTGACTATGTCCCATATGTTAAAGCAGGAGGATGTGAAACAGGGAATAGTGAAGTGACAGGATGAGATAGGTTTCCAAGATGATGTGCAGGTTTTTAGGGATGGTTGTGTGGTCAAGCAGGGTAGGTACATGTCACAGAATATCATTAAAACTAGTATGTGGGATACACCTTGAGCCATAGCTCTCAAATACAGGCAGCCATGTTGGCCAATTGCATATAGTAACTTATATTAGTGGTGTTGGTGTCACATGAGAGTCAATATGTGGTCTGGGTGCCATCAGTGTGTAACAGTAAGTTGAGTACCTGGTTTAAATGAGGATTGCCAGAGGAGTCATGTACAGGAACAAGTGAGTGGGGCTGAGTTAAGGGATGAGTGATACTCTGCAGATCACCAACTCTGGCAATGACGATATGGGGTGAGCATCAGTGGAAGCAATTTTCCAGCTTTGACTGGGCCTCTCCTCCTCAGAGTTGGTACACAGTGCCTACTGTTGTGAACTATGGAGACGACTGTGTGTGTAATGAAATTACGAGCATACACTAATAAGCAAACCGTGGTAATTACCTGCCCTTACACATCCCTGCATTACAGCAAAGTTGCTAGCTGTATAGAGATGTGTGGATGCGTGTTAAATATGAGCCCTTGGCCACATGAATGCACAATGTACATGCAAGACAGCCCAACAAGGCAGACTGGTGTGGTGGACTGTGTGAAAGGCAGACTGCAGGATCAAATCAAATACATGATAAAACCTACATCACTTTCCCAGGAGCTGTGGGTGAGTAGTGGCTAGAGGGAATGTAGGCACCCTGGTGACTTGGTGCACTGTGTACAGTAGTGGTGTCAGTAAGTGAAATTGGAATCAGTTTAACTATCATGAAAAAGAAAGCTATTCACCAAGGCAGATGTGGCCTTACCTCAACATACCATCACAGGCAGGGAAGGCCAGCAAGCTGTGTAGCTGTGTTGCAATGTGTGGTATGACACAAAAAGGCACCCTTGTCACACAGTGGTCATGTGAACAATGTAAAGATTGCCATCTGAAAGGCAACTATTGTGCAACTTGGCCTCATTTCCTATGAGTAACATATGTCCTACACATCAAAGTTTAGCTGAAAGTGAATGAGAACAAAGTCTGTATTTCAGCCAAATTACTCATGTCAACATCTAGCATATATCACCATTTAAATATTTCATTGCAGAGGGAGAAACAATACTCCTGACCAGCAGCCTGTCCTGGATGACCAACCTGTTGGCGATAACATCCTGCCCCAACACACCTTCCAGCAACTCATGGTCTCGATTGGAATACCTTTTGCGGTCACGGCAAGGGATGATGGCATTGCTGGGTCTCCAGAGGAGCCGTCTACCACAGGACAAGCCCCATCTGTCAGCCCAAACCCAGCTCTGGAATCCAAGGACCCCCAAGTTGTCTTTCAACATTGAGTGGTAGGAGTCCCTCAGCAGCTGGTAAATGAAGTGCAGGTGGGGATGGAGACCATAATTCTGGGACGCGGATGCATTCACTAATGCGGTCTGTCATCAGTGACATCGAGAGTCTCTTGAGGATCGTAACTGAGCCTTGAGTTATATTTTTAGTTTTGGATACAGCTTTCAGTAGGTTTTCATACCAGGGAGCCACGTTGATAATGCAGGCATACAGCACACCATAAGGGTATTCATATGTTCCAATACGGCGGCCGAACAGTTTGGGACGCGGACGCATTGTTATATGCGGTCCGTCATCAGTCTTCAGTAACCGTGTTTTTTCCCGCGAACATCCCGTATATGTAGCAGTGGTCTTCGGGCAGTTCTTCGACCACAAACAGACAAATTCGGGAAGCAGAGTCAGAGTACATACCGGTAAGAGGCGGGAGCTATATAGGATAGTGTGTATCTTTGAGCATACATTTTGAAGGTATTGAGGATGAGAAACACATGTTAACAGTTCGCTCGTTGGTCTATTGGTTTTCTTGCAGAGTTTATGACTGTGCAAAGAGCTGGCTTATAATCTTGGAATATACTCATATACTAGAGGTGAGCTATCACTGTTTTTACACAGAATGGTTGGAATTTGCGCACATAGTTGATTGGTGATTACTGTTTCAACATCACTTTATTTTGATCCAACTTTATTTGCATTGCAGATTGGTCTGATTGTTTTTCTTCATTATTTATTGGGATTTTGCATTTGCAAAGAATGGCAAAAGGTAGGAATGGTTTAAACATAAACTTTCACTCAAACTCTTCAAAGAATCTCACGCATGGTGATTATTTATAATGTGAGTCCAATTTCAATACACTCAAGTACAGAGGTATTACGCATGAACACTATTTTAACACATGACTGATTGCACATCACAGCAGTCTTGAATTGATCACATAAAGCATGCACGATGAAGTGGTTTGGGACCAGTATTGGTACACAAGAATCCACAGTGCACAAAAGGTTGTTGGCCATATATGATACTCCATGTATATTATGTATGTTTAAACATTGGTATTTTGTTTTGGGTTTCAGATATGCCCCTGAGGAAGGGACCCTGAAGTCCCGAAATGCATCGGGCATGAAAATGAACAGAAAAAAATGGTTTTCATGTAGTGCATAAAATTTTGTGTTTTTACGTCTATGTCATATAATTTGTAGCAAAACAAACTGTGCCCAAAATAACTTTTTGATGTAAGGAATAGAGCACCTGGTACTATTAGTATGGTACCAAATGTAATGAATTAATTATATATTATGTACAAAGAAATAAATGCTTGAATAATAGAGTGAGAAGCAGATTGAGGTTCAGATTGTGATTAATCTGGTGAAGAACTTCGGTTCAGAGTGAACAGTGCACACCGCATCCAAGTCTGTGTACTTGTTATATTTTGTCTCGGATGCCTCCCACACAAACACCACCACCCTCAGGGGAGGTACAGCACACATCAGGGGAAGAAGATGTGGACTTCACCAATTTCCGGTGACAAACTGCTCAGTGACATTTGTCTGTGCCTCTTAGCCAGTTTCTCAATGGACCTGTGCTTATCAACCTGCCACTTACCTTGTCACCTGATAAGTCCCCTTTTTGTATATCCACCTGTTTATCTGATCGATTTGTGGACTGTTGATGAGCCCTACCTTCCCTAATGGCAGTGTGGACCTCCTCCTCACTGGAATTCTCCCTACCTCAACATGGCACATTAATGTATCCCGTATGGACTCTGTCTGGACATCCTTTGGTCTAGAACAATGTCGGGGTTGTTGCCCCAAGAACTACAAACTTGTAAATGCCTATGCACACACCTGTAAATAAATGCACTCCTGTGAACCAGTGTGTTAGGCCATGGTGGATGTGTAAATACAAAAGCCCCTTCTTAGCAGGAAATAGGGCTACAGTCACTATCTTCTGCTCTGGTTGGACATGCCTAAGCATCATGTATATCCACTGCCATGGCATTATGCGGAAAGTCTCATTTAACTGATGAGCATCATGGTGTGATAATAAGCATTAATTACTTGACTGGGACACAGTGAAAAGGCCTTACTAATCACTAGGCCTGGGCGGAAAACTACCCTACGCTCGTGTAGTTTGCGTAGTTTGCGCAACTACGCACTACGCGAATTGCACGTAGCACAGTGCAAAAACGCGTAGCGTAGAATAGCGGGCATTTTTTGCTTGCTCGCGGTCCTCAACGTCAAGTTGGCGACCGCGAGCGATCAAAATGACATCCCGGCAAGACTTTTTCCTCGTTCGCGATCAGCAACATCAAGTTGCCGATCGCGAGCGTGGAAAATAAACCTCCCGGCGAGATTCTCAACGCGGGGAGGTCAGGTTTCTCATTGCGAGTGGTCGCGTATGCTCGCGATGAGAAACTACCAGTCCGCGTTGAGAAAACTGCAGCTCGAGTACAAATCTACTCGAGCGGCAGAAAACGACCGCTTGCACTGTGCAAGATGCCGTTTGCAATGATTGCACAGTGCGGACAAGCATCCGGCACTGTGCAATCATTGCGAACAGCATTTCCTACCGCACTACGCAGTTCGCATAGTGCTACGCGTAGCTCGCGTAGTGCGAAGTGCACTTCACGTAGCTACGCGTAGCGCTACTACGCAAATTACGGCCAGGGTTACTAATCACCCAAATGCCTACTTGTGCAAAAACGGGCCATGTGAGGCATGTGAGCCACTAACACAGTTTCACACATCCACACATATCTTGCTCAGTGATCATGACTACATGATTAAGCACATGTGATAGCCTCAATGCTTACATTGAAGATAACCTATAAGTACTATAATTATGCATGCACTGACAATATGCAGATACTTATGCCCAGACTCCTTCTGATTAGCATCATACCTATGCCACCCAAGGATGTAGAAGCTCAGTGCAACACCTTAGATGTCAGTTTGCATGAACATGCAAGTAATAAGTATTTGGGGTCCTGTGTCAATGGATAAATGGTGTTGAAAGGCATACTGGGATATGTTGGGTCTATTTGTTCCTCTGCCCCTGAGAGCCCCAGCAATCAATTAAGTGTGAGTGCAACCACACATGACATCCATTGCACAATATACACACATATCACAAATTAGGAGCCAGAGCACAGACCGAGGAACAAAGCTACACATCCCATGGGTAAGAGGAAATAGGAGACTTATGGTTTTCTAACTTAGCAAATAGTTGCACAAAGTCACACACATGAAGTACCACACTTAGAAAAAACTGAATGCCAGGAATGAATAAGGTTATCCAGGCAGGTGGGGGCCACACTCATGATTACTAACCAGCTAACAACAATGACCTAATAGTACAATGGTGCAAGGGTGAGTGCGTAAGTGGCAGGCACCAGTGTTTCCCAGCACAGCCAAGAATGGGTAATATGGAGTGACAGAACCATCCCTACTATACATGCAGCATCTTACACATACACAGTGCAACAGTAGGTGACTATCTGTGTTGGGCTGTGTGTCAATTCACACGTAGATGACCACTCACAGTGCCTAAAGAATGGTGAAGAGTCCTTAAGTGCCTCAATTGTGAGGTAGACTGACTCTCGTCCATAGGCCTCTCACAGAGTGACACATATTTGCAAACACTGCAGGAAATTGCTACACCATGTACTCAAATCAACCTAAGCAATGATGACAACTCTTAATCATGAAATGATTACAAAGTCGTGAACGCAGAAAGTTTATTTATGTCAAAAAATGTCATCCTAACAAACTAAAACTACCCATCCCACACTAACTTACACTATCTAAACTAATACTAAACTACCTAAACCTACCTATCCTACTCTCACTTAAGCAACCTATCCTGCACTAACTAACCTTAACACTACCTTGCACACCGTACCTTATCTTAATCGATCCTATACATTTAACACAAATGACATATTAGATAAAACCCCCTGTCTCCCTTAACACACAGAGTAGCACAATACAAACATCAACTACACCTATACATAAACTAATTGCACATATAAAACTAAACATATATATAGTTTTGGGGTATTTATTTTTGTATTTTTCTTAATATATTTCTTTTATTACAAAGCCTAAACATCAACACCCTCACCCACTAAATCCTTAGAAATATAAAAAAGATATAAAACATTTAAATAAAACACTATCAGAATCTAAATCCTAACTAATCTAAACCTTCCCTATTTAGTAATTATCTAACTATTACTCTAACTATTAAAATAATGAACTTCCATTGAACCAGAAACATTGTCCATTAAAATGTCTTTAGAAGTTGGGAGACCTGCTCCATGGCATCCTCCATGTTCTCCGTTCCGCCAAAAACTGGCCTGTTCACGTCTAATGTCATTACGTTTTTTGTTCACCTTCCTTAATAATATACTACATTTGAACTGCGGAATATCATCCTTGGTGTGTTTCTTACTGTATATTAATTATGGAATACTAAGAAATTGCTTTATCAGAACCATCTGTAGATTATAGTGACATTGTAACACAATCACATGTGCCTGACCACACAAACATCAGCAATAGAGATGGATATATGGACAATATAATGTCACTACATATACATCCCATACTTGAGCCAGGAAAATTGAATCAGGTGCCATCTGTGTAGGTGCACTAAATGTAACTGCAGTCACAATGAGATAACTACTATATCATACAGGAAAAGAAATCACAATCATGGTGATGTCCATATTTGAAATTTGACACATGTTCCTGTTTTACCTAAATTGGGATTTTGAGTTGTGTCATGCAAATGTGCTGATCATTCCTCATCAACATAAGTGTAAGTGGATAAGGTGATACAGTCCAGTACAGTGTGGCTCTGTGTTGCATGTCCCATCTGGAGTAACACAAGGCTGCACACATTGCTGGCTTCACTTACTCTGTGTCAGATAGTCAATAAATGGGTAGGGGTTGTTATGTATCTCCTGTAGACCATGACTGGGGAGCACTACTAATATGTATCCTCAGGAAATTGTACAGAAATTTAACATTTATCTTCTGCTTCACACTTGTAAGGAAAATCATTGTGAGTCATACTTGAACCTACTTATGTACAAACATCATCCCAAGGCTGCATTCGGATGCATACATCATAAATTGTATATAGCATCTCAGTAGTGACCAAAAACATTTCTGGATATGATGCATGGACCCTTGCTCCATGAATCTGAGAGAGACTTAAGAACCACTGAGGGTGGATTACAACAGACATACCTTTTGGTAGGTTAAGACATTGAATATCTATATGTCCATAGAATAATAAGCAAACACATGAACAGATGCACATGTAGTCATCATTTGTTGTCTGTCATGGGCAAAATACAATACATATGAAGATTTAGGTCCATCGCCAAAAACCTATGCTGCCACTACCATATTAAAAATTAGTTACATTGCAATGGCAACATTGATGACACTGTCGTACATGTTTTCACATATCTGCTTTAGTTTTGTCATACTGCTACAGAGCCAGTTATGTTTCCTACAAAAATGTTAGGTATAACACAGCAGGTATGTTTGCCCACCCTTATGGTCAGTCAAACTGAAGTGCTGTATCTGGAGAGCGCAAAAGTATGCAGCATGCCTGAGCTCATTATACTGCACGTTGATGGAACATATGTTGCATAATCACACAGTGTGTAAATCTGATTACATGATTCCTATCCTGTCCATGCTCGGTAACAGTGCCTATGTATAAATATGGCACATCATCCGCACCTGCGTCATGCTTAATTTTGGACATGTACAACTGAACCCTGCCACGACATGCTTAGCAACACACATTTCACCGTGCTATGAGATATGTTCAATCCATATGTATTTTGGCTTGTGCCATTTGCTGTACAAGATAATGTGTTTGCGTGGAACACATGCAAAGTCTGTGCCCGATTATGGTCTCTGTGACCAAAGCAAAATGACTATAGATATGCCAAACTAAAAAAAGTAAAGATGTTTAGATCCTGTGGGTCTGCTTACATACACCCTACATTCTCAATGATTTTACTCCTTGATCATTCTTAAAGAATCTTTGGGCAGGTTCTGTTCAGATTCACACACTGGCAGCTAATTGACAGGAGCTGAGTGATACCTCCCACCACACATCACAATGTAACATTTCACATAGATCACACACAGACATCAAAATGGTACATATCACTCACCACCCTTGGATTGACTACTATATTAGACTATCACTTGTGAAGCCCAGAGTTGTTTGGTTATACTCTCATAAGTTAGGTGTGTTATTCTCCCAGCACGCGTTGTATTATTTAAATGTGATGTTCTTTGATACCCCTCTGTCACTGTTCCTTGCATGCATTCTCAAATGACGTTGGTTTGACTCCCTTTATTATTTAGGACACTGCAAATTGTGAAGCGCTCTGATACCCATCTGGGTCTTGTTCGCGCTATACAAAACTTTATAAATAAAATAAAATAATAAATGTACTTATAACACTTACTGGTAGCATTGGGGTCCTGGAAGGAGTCCACCTCTTCCCTTGTAAATGGTAGATGTCCTCCTAGAAGATATGAATGTGGACATTGCAAGTATAAATCTTGCTTTCACATATGTTTTCATATTTAGGTTACTAACTATGCTATCCCAGTATTTCAGATGTACACAACAGCTTAAACACACATATGTCAATATGACCAAATTATTGTACGCAGCTAGTCCACTTGTAGGCCTGAGCTGGCTGGATGGTGAAGATCAGATGTACCCATCATGACATGCCTGAAGTGTGCCTCAAGGATGTGCTGTATTTAATATTGCTGGGCAGCATCATGTCAGACTCCAGTGTACCATGACACATGGGTGACATAATTGACCCTAGGATTAACTAAGTGTTATTATGATGGAAAAGTATAGGCATACACCATAAGTAACATCATAAAACCCATATAAGTGTTTACTGGCACTGGTGCACAGAGTGCTGACCAGTATAAGTTGTTCCAACTTTGTGTAAAACTGCATGCATTGTCAGCATGTATAACGTTTTTTTTACTCTGAAAAAACTCACAGTTCTGCACATGTAGATATTTATAAGGCATAGCAATCTGTGTACATGTGCATCACAATGCAACACACATTGAGGAGTACACATAAAAGCTTTTGGGAATTAGATCTCAAGCTCAGCCTTCAACAGTGGGTGTTCTGGGAATTTGTAAGCATCCCCTGGTCATCTCTATGTATGTGACCTAAGGAAATTCTCATAAGTGTTGGTATTTTCAGTTATAAGTACGACCCACGGAGAATTGAATAGTCCCTTGTGGCAGGGTATGGAAATTTAGCAATTTGCCCTGTGCTTGCTTTACGTTTGATTAATGTAGGCACTCTGACACACACAAAGTTCCTTTACTTTAAATCATCTCTTTATATACATTTATCCTGATATACATCTTGCACATTGCAATATGGAAGAAAATACACAAATGATGTACATTCTATGTTTATGTTTGGCATCACTGATAAAGGTACATCACAAAATGCAGAAGGAACATACATACATACCTACGGGCCCATCAATCTCTAGTTCAAGGAGGTCAATGACATTGGCCTCCCGTGCAAAGACATCGGCCCATCTGTGTTTCCTCTGTACGGTGGTCCACAATATCTTGAAAGTCTGCTGATGGTGCCAGCACACACTCTCCCAGCGATCCCTTTTCTCCTATGCAGGGTGGCCCTGGCTCACCCTGCCACCAGCATCCTTGGCAGATAATGCACTATGAGCCATATCAGCCCTCCCAAATATAGCTCTGAAAAATACTTACCCCTTCCAGACATTTCCCTATCCCTCTCAAACACACTAATCCCAATAACAGACCATCTAAAAACTATTACTATCCCAAAAAGACTACATCCCAACAATACAATGACAAGTATTTATACAAAACAATGTAACAGGACAAAATAGATATGACAGAGAGACAACATAGGGACAAAGCACACACTGATAAAAATAAAATACTAGAAATTTGCACGGACTACGTGCAACACAACTGTATTCCCTAGTATGCACAATATCTACATTCAGACTGTCTGTCAGGATTACGGTCATAAGATGTGTTATGGATGCAACATACACTCAGAGAAGCACAGATACAGGTTGGTATAGTAAGTCTACATTGTATTTGGCATCCAATTTTCAGATTTACTGGATGATTATGATAGATATGAAGTAAGAACAATATGGCACCTGTGATTGTCTGGCAGTCACTCATTTACACACTAAACTAGGCAACTTCCACCATGTAATGTGGTGGGACAGACACATTTGGAGTCAGGGTTATATGTCTGAAAGAATATGTGATGTGTGTGTGAAATGCATCATTGCAGATATGTTTGCCTATTGTTTGAGCATACAAGGCCAGCTTGAGTAGCCAAGACAAGTGTCATTAACCACGGGTGCCACAATATATTGCAACTCACTGCATGCCTTACTCTGCACTAGAGAGAGGCTCCTTGACCTTTCCATGTGGGTAGCCATTCACATCAGATGGTAATACCTGCATTTACAAACAGACGACACCAGGCCAACCTGTAAATGCATCAGGAAGTAGTACCTTTCTAGGAGTGACATTACATGTAGTTAGACCTTAACTTATCCTCATTACTTAATTTGTCTTTGTGTCCTGTGTACAACAGCACACATAGAAGGAGCACTATGGCTCACAGTATATATTAGTTAGCATTAAGATTCACCTTCATGCTAACAAACATTCCTGCATGTAATAGTTGCAGCCTTGCCCCATGGTGCAAGTGTACCTGTGTTTGGCCTAGGCAGGCAATACAGCACCGGCACAGTGGAAAAGGCAAGAATTTAAAGTGTTTTGCTAGATACAGTACATTTCTTGAAATTTGCTTTCAAACATAGCTGTAATGTACGGAGATTATCTGCTCTGCACTGTTTGAGCATGCTCATTTTATGCTCCTCTCTTTACAGGCACAAGACCTTATGGAGACTATACTGTGATCCATATATGTAAGACTGAGAGAAACATCATGATGTGCAGCACAGACACTCAGTCATCACACACTGTTTGGAACTAAACTCCTTTTGGACTGTGCTAGAGGGTCTGAAGTAGAACTCACTGTAGCAGTACACACACTCTCAGCATCTGCACACTGATCCATATCGCAAGATTTCTGTTGTTTATGTCTTGCACAGGCACATGTGTTCTGTACATGGTGTTAACATGCAAAAATGTTTCAATAGATATGATGTTGGGCAGGAGTGAGTGTGACGCACAGCAACAGACCTTTAGAATAGGTGAGTGAGCCATTAGGCCTCACTGCAGTGAACAAGGCTCACATGGTCAGGTGCACTACTGTTGTTCAATGTACATCATTCAGCTAATCACGCATGATCTCTGTCTCAGTCCTCTCATAGGCAGTTGCAGCACATCTATTCTGAGGGCCAGCCTTTGTGTGGGCCTTCTGGTCCAAGTAGGCAGCATTCCTTGACACAGGCCTATGTAATGGCACACATTCTAATGCCATTTCCCCATTGGGATGAGACAAGATTAGCGAACCCATCAACTATGCACTTGTACACTCAGGGCAGGGTTAACCTACTCTAGCCAGGCAGCGGTAAATGTTTAGCCACATTCCTCTATCACACCATGTTCAATGAATGTGTGTGTTTAACCATATGGTTTTGCCAGACATTTCACATGGACATACCACACTCTTGACATCTCTGTATTCTTCAGGTGTTGTGTTCTTTGCAAAACACATCTCCATTGTCATGCTCTTCCGGGTAATTACTCACAATGCAAAGTCATCTTCTCATATTGTTGTGTTACAGGACTTTGACTCTCATCACATGACTGCGGAAGGCTTGTGAGTTCTCTATGCTGACAACTGTGGCCTGAAGCAGTATGTATGACAATTAGGCCAGGAATTGAGTCACATCTGTAGTGTTTTGAGGTTTCCCAGACATGCATGAATGTATTCTGTAACAAGAAAATGTCATCTTGTACATATCGTACTTGGCCTTTTGCCATGACAATTATCACTCATGATCTGTGTAGGTATGTGCTACTACATTTGCTCCTGTAAAGTGCTGCCATTGTGCATGGTATCACATTGGTGAGACATACTACACTGAGTTACCTCAGGTATGGACTTATTTGGTGGTGTGTGTTCCAACACTCACAGAGTGCTATCTAAAACACTTTTTGCTGCAGCAGAATACAACGAGACTGCTAAGGGTCCAGCACTGCATCGATCAAGTGTGTGTGGACAGGAATGATAATTTGGGAAGTGGATATGTGGCATGCTTGGCCTGTCTCTGCATTGCATCACATTGCTTTTCATTGTAGGTGGTTTGAATGATGGGAACCATGGCCCCATGTTGCTCAATGGGTCTGGTAACATGATTTTTATATGTTGAGGCTTAATTCAAGTTAGGAGATGTAAGTGAGATGATTATTACAGTGACTGTGACATACAATTTCCAACACACAGGAAGAGTACAACCATGTACATAACATTTTCACAATTCAGGTCATATCTGAGATTTTGTCCATCCAATAAACGGAAATTTCCGCAGAGAAATTCTGCACTATGTGGTTGCGTCACCAACTACCAGCCGTTGTGTGTTGGATCTCTCTTCCATCCTCATCCTCCTCCTCCTCCATTGGTACCTGCTCCTCATGGTCCACATCCCACGGGACATTCATCTGTATACATATGTCATGTAGGATGGCACACACAAGGATGATCTTGCACACCATAGGGGGCGAGTATAGCAATCTCCCCCTGACTTGTCCAGGCATCGGAAGCAGGCTTTCTCACACCAAACATATGTTCTTCAGTGTTCCTGGTCTTGGCCAGTGCTTGATTGTACTGCTGCTCCGGCTCAGTCTGGGGATGTGCAGTTGGGGTCATGACTCATGGCTGCAGACCATATCCTGGCTCAGCTGAAATAAGAAAATAATAATAATGTCAATGACTATGCTGATTGTTACAGTCACATTCCTGTACATGTCTGTTATGTGTACTGAATGATCATGCACATTTATTACAGTATTTTATCAAATATGTTAAATATACAATTTCCCATTGTACTACGCAGGTCTCTCTAGTTCTCTATGTCATAGCAATGGATATGCATGCCCTGAAACCTTGGACACTTCTAAATGCAGACATTCATGTTTGGCCGGTAGCTTACTGTGATATTCTTTTGAGAGGTTCATTACTACTCTATGTTATGTGCACTCACTGCATGTTCAAAGTGACAGAATATTGGTCTGATTGTTGGCCTTTTGGTCATCTCTAGGTAGGCTGTGATGGTGCCAATATGTTTGACACACACATACATATGTCCCTGTGGAACCACTGATTTTGTTGCTGCCATACTTGACAATTACATAGCCTTTGAATTGTTCATTTACTTTAGCATTTGAAACTGGTGAGTACATGTGTGGTGTTTCCAGCATGTTACATGGATAGTTGTACAATTTATATTCAGCCTTCAGCTGTTGCTTTTCATCAGACAATTTTTCATGGTGCACTTGGACTGACACATAGGTAATGCGATGTGGGGCACCTCTATGTTGGATAATCTGATGTTGTTACAAGTATATGTCTGCCACAGACCTGGAAACAATACTTTAGTCTTCACTTGTATGTGTATGACTGTAGCATGTAGGGGACTGTGTACTTCTATACCTTGATTCTTTCCTCATTGCTGTGGTAAATTAATGTTGAGATTGGTATCCTAAGTACACTGTGGTGCCTTGTCCAGGTTGCATTTTATTCTATCTTGATAACTAATGTATGTCATGTTTGCGAGCATTTTGTTAGCCTTTGTGAGTTTCACATTCCTGAATTCACATGCTTTTCATTTGGGCTACTTACTCCACTGAACGTGTGAGCCAACACATTGGTTGCATCAGTCAATGCGGCTGTAAACCTATGGGTATGTGTGTACATAAACTGTCAGTATGGCTGAGACATATGTGTGTTTTGTACTGTTGGTGTCACAATGCTATACAGCATTGACATTTGCACATGTCTGGGGCCAACACTGACTTGGTGTGCCACACATGACCTTTCCACATACTTCTTCCTGTCTTACTCCTGAAACTTTGGTCAACATAAAGGTATACTGCCATGTGTAACAAACTTACTCATGGCCATAGTACTTGTTCTCACACCACTGAAATTGTTGAACTTTCACTGATACCGAAAGTAGGTACGCAATTGAGGAGACACTTATCTCACACTTATCTCTTATGGTGCCTTTGTACTCATATTGACTTATCTGGCATGCCACATGGTTTTATTCGTGATTCATTACCCAGTGCAGTTGATGTGGTTCCATCCATCCACACATGTTGTAATGACACATTCCTTCTCACTAATGTTATGTAGCTTTTGCCATTGACAGATTAGTGAGTGCATGTCAATGGGGGGCATTATTGTCTACACTTTGCAGTGCGTGGGGCCCACTAAGTGCACATGACACAAGGGCCCAGATATTTGGTAAAGTGGCACTGCGCAGGGCAGCAGCTCATCTATCTGCACTGCACTGCATCACTGAGAAAGGGCAGTAGTGCACTGTATTTAGGCCATACAGCTGATTTGATACAGCACATTCCTGTCTTTTCACCCTGCGCTGGCACACAATGGGCTGCCTAGCAACAACACACAGGAAGCAGGAGTGACTTGGATGATTTAAGCTATTTTTCCTTGTAACACATCACCTGGGGAGACCAATTGATTCGACACATTTCCAAGTTTGTTTAGAATGGGATACATGACATGCTTCATTAACCATGGGAGTTCCATGTGGACACCCACACAACTCCCATGGAGGTCCTCCCTTGCACACAGTGATGTTACACTGTTGCACAGTGTTGCATTGCTCTGGATTTTTACGCCATTCAAAGGACCACAAAGTAGCTTTTCATTTCTTAACATATGTGACTTTGGTGGTTTTCATTACACATGTACCATGATGCATGGTGCAAGTTTGAGGCACACCCCTCATATGTATGGCCTTATCTCCATCGACATACACAGAGATGGCAATTATGTCATACATTTCTAACTGTTAGTAGGTTTGTTTATCATGTGTCCCAGTTAGGCCTAGAGGGAAACAGTGCCATTTACACATACATGGGTCTTTCCTAAAGTTGCCTTCACTTTTGCACGATGACGTCTGACACACATTTGCATCTGTGACAGTCTGAATTAGTTTCTTGGAAACTATACTTGCTTACAGAATCAACTTCACAAGAACACTATCATGTTAGCTTGATACCATGTACAAGGTTTATACATACAATTGGGCAAATGTGCTTGTTATTTTCATACATATGGTGACATAGCTAGCTATCATACACAAACAGTGGCAGCTTGATCAAGATCATGACCAAACGCAAGGATGCCTATTGTTATAAATAAACATCTGTTTCCGGTGTTAGCAGAGGAGTGCTTTGCTGCCATTGGTGAGGTCTCTACATGCTGATGCTTTGGCCCAGCAGCCTGCTGGTATCTCTATGAGGGGTGTCCAGCTCGTGACCACGATGGAGACCTAAATTCTTTCCCTTCAGGTAACAGGGGATAGATCATCCAGTATGGGGATTCTTGGCAGAATGCACACATATGCCCTTGACACTTAGGTTAGGGTACGCATAGTAGGACTACGCCAAATTTTGTTTTATATACATTGTTTTAGCACAATGAGGGAACTTTTTATTCTGTTCACTACCCTTGTGCTTCTAATAACTTTCATTTGCTTCTGTCTATTGATCATTGCAGCACATATATTTTATACAAGAATCACATTGGTTCAATACATTTGTACATGTGTATTCCTTGTATATTTCTCTGGGTGAAAGAGAGCATGAGCCGACTGAGCAAAAGCACCAAAAGCTTTACAGGTAAAGGTATAGTTATGTATTGTAGCTGCATTTCTATAGAGTTGACTACCCTGGAAGTGGAGTTGAAGTGCTTTTCGTTGGGCAGCATGCTACTCTGGCAACACACTGGAAGTAGTTAGTTAATTGTTTAATTGGTTAATTGTTTTTCCCATTTGTACTCTTCAGATGAAAATCATTTCATACTTTAGTTGGGGATTCTTGTAGTTTTAGTTTTGTGCTCTCAAAATGATCTATATCATACATTACATTTAAGATTGTTTGTGATTAAAATTGATTAATTTTGGATTGTTTAGGTTAAAATTAGAAGACAAGCTACAGTGCTTAATTACATTAGAGACATTTGAAAGTCATTGCGGTTAGGAGAGGTTTGCATGCATGTGTTCATGCAAATCATCTGTGACGTGCTCAGATGAATTTAAAGAAAATTTGCGTATTGCTATGATCTAGGGGGAAGATGCATGTAGGGAGCTCGAAGGCAGAAGCCATGTGATGTGGCAAATGATGATTAACAAGAGCAAAGTCAGCAAGGTGAGGCTGAGAGAGACAGGAGAACCTTTGAAGAAGGAAGTCTTACTCATTTTTATGCATGGCCTTCAAGGTGAAAGGTTATTGCATCTGTAAGATGCTATAAAATCTGTTATCTCTGGCAAAAGGTTTGACTGCCAATAGTGTTTAGTTGCAATCTTTGATACAAACTGTAATAAAGTTATTTCTCCACACATCTCGGTTTCATTCTCCATCACAGTGTGAAAATACTATCTTAGCATTTTGTCCAGTTTAGTAGCCCTGGGATTTAGGCAAGTGAAGATTGAAATGAATTTAGCTTCTTTGCAGGTTGTGTTGAACTTTCTCTTATGTTCTGTTCGAAAAAGACTTCAGGCAATAATTTTTTTCCACAATAGGAGTGTTCCACAATAGTGTGTTCTCACTTGGTAAAAGCAATTCCTGGTGGATCACGATTGTCATATTCAGTGGTTGCCAGTACCATCTGTAACCTGTTTAGGTTTAGAGGTACTTATGGTGGCACTGTGAGCTAGCTGGCCTATAGGACGACAAATCCTGAGGGGGTACATGGAATAAGTCTAGCACCATCCTAACAGTTATGCTGTCCACAAACACGCAGTTCCTACTATAGGGTGGAGACTACGCAGCATGTTATGTACTTCTGATTTGCTTAGAAGGCCATTCCCATATAGCCCATTCTGGAAGCGCTCATTGATGATGGTGCATCTGAAGGTGTAGGCATCATGCATGCTCATCAGGTGTTTTGCTAGCACATTGGTGAACATTCCCAAATAGTCCAAGATGGCCCTGATATTGATAGAGTAGGTGTGCTTCCCGTTCCTGTACAGGTGTGATGCTTCTGCAGGGGGAACCAGTTGCACATGTGTGCAATCCATGGCACCTAGCGCATGTGGGAATCCCGCAATGGCATAGAAACCTTGCTTTGTTCCCAGATGTTGTTGTTATGTCTTGGGGAAGAGAAGATACAGGGGAGTGAGGCGAATGATGGTATCCAGGGCAGAGGATAGGACAGCAGAAAAAGAAGGCTGGAATATTCCTGCCACTCCCGCTGTTGTGATCTGGAATGAACCAGATGGCAGCCTATAGTGGACAGCCATAAGCTTGACCTGCGGAGGGATGTTGGTGGGCCTGGTAGTAGGTGGTTGTTGCCTTGGTGCTATTGTGTTCCGCAGTTCTATTATGGAGTCCCTAATGAGTCTGTAATATCTGATGACTTCATCCTCCCTGAGGTCAATGAGGGAAATCCACTGGCAAAAAATATGCCCCCTTCTCCTGCGCTGCCAACGTGGTGGTAGTGTTGGGGGGGGTCTCCTTGCAACTCCCAGCTGCAGAATGAGCATCACCATGGCTTAGTTGAGCTCAGGGCCGGCTTTAGCGCTGGTGGCGCCCTGTGCAACAATGTCTGTTGGCGCCCCCCCAATGACTACCTCTGCCACGGATTCCCTCACTAGCACCCTTTAACAGTGCCCCTCAAGCCTCCATAACCACTGTCTCTCAGATTCATTTAGTTTTATAGCGCCACTCATACCAGTGTAAGGTGTCGCAGCACTTTACATCACACACAAATTGCACAGAGACAATCATACATGTGTAAATCAGTGTATAGGAAATGTTACATCAGACAGGACTACAAGGTGTAGTGTAGGAGTGACATGTCATCTATACTGGTAGGCAATATAGTTTGAGTCCTTATTATGGAAAAGCACAAATTCTGAATTTAAAACGTAACATCATTGTTAGGGGTTCTCTTTAATAAGAATTGTTTTCAACCCAAATGAACCCTTTTCACAAGATTAGGATGATAAAAGACTGGGCAAAAAAACATGTAGCTCTAATATATACCTTGCAGTTTGCATGCAGCTCTTTGATGACAGTTAATAACACAAAGTTCTATATTAGGATTTTGACTTATAAACGACAAGTTACAAAAGGAGCTCTCTTACAGAAGCAGTAACACACTGATCTATTTACATTATATGCACTTTGTTATCTGCATAATACATGTTCTTAGCAGCAGGCATTTTAACCCTCTGTGCTACCTTAGTATTAGTCAAAACTTCCCCAAGACAAACCTCCGGTCTCTTTCCAGAAAGAGGATTAATCACCAGAGTTATCTTGACATTTTAATTGATGTCTGAAAATTGCTGGAGGCCAGGAACGCGGCAGCAGCACCGATCGCACTGCCCTAGAGCCGGCCCTGGTTGAGCTTTCCAAACTATTTTGTGTGGCTTGCCTTTATGTACCACAGCCACTGCATCATTTCCTAAGCCTGGGTTACTAATGCACATGAATTTGCAGCACATCCAGTTTGCCTCACTGCAGGCTATTCAACAGTATATTATTTTCAATTAAATCCAACACAGCAAAATATTTCTGCCCCTGAAGGAAGCATGTGGCACATATAAAGGTGTTTTTAAGGTAATGTGTTGTTCCCTCTCTCTCAACCTCTCCATATTGTTTCTAGGGTCAGCTCCATCCCTCTCGTAAACTAAAGACAGGAGACTAAAATGTTCTTATGAATCAAAAGATCCCTCTTTTTCACTCTTCCCTTATCTCTAAACTACAAAAGTACAGGTCTTTCCCAGGTTCCCTTTAAGTTAGTGAAGATCCTGAACACTCCTAAACTATCGTGCTTGGGTTACGCTGGGTCACATTCGTCCCCCCCACCCTCCCCGAATCCTCTGCGCCATGCCCAAGCAATTGAGAGTGATATTTCACATCCCATTAAAGCAGCCATGATAGGTCAGCTGCAGACAGGAAAATGCTATTAGCCAGCAGGGGATTCTTGTGGAGAAAGTATAAGTTCAAAAAGTAACTTTTTTTTGTATATTTATCATAAAATATAACTTCACCTTTGATTTGGATTTTTAATAAATATTAAAAACTGTGGGCTAACTGTCTCTTTCACTTATTCCAAACCAAATATATGGAATTAACATATAAACAGTACTTTAGCTATTTCTTCATAAAACCAGCCACACTGTTACCAGTGAAAATAGCTTTTGGGGACTAGTCACTGTAGGAACATACAAATATTAAATGCTTACTTGTTTTACTTTTAAATACCAGACATTCTATCTTGTGGCCTACAATGGCTACTTAGGAGTGACTTACTTAATATTTTAAAGTAGGGTTTCCCTACTGTCAAAAGGTATATTTTGACAGGTCTACCTGCAGGTTCAAATGCTGTAGGAATGAGGTGACATTTAATTTTCTATGCAATTGGTGTACTTTCTTACACTGTATACTAAGGGCTCACTGGAAAGAAAAATATGCCAATTGGGGATTAGGCAATTTTACCATGTTTGAGGGGTCACAGCACATACACTGGGGACTGGACAGCAGTACCCCAGTGTGCAGAGCTAAGAGGCATTTTCTAACAAGCCGGGTCAGAGAACAAAGAGTTTGGAAATGGCTAGCCTCCAAATTACAGGTAAAGGTATAGTTATGTATTGTAGCTGCATTTCTATAGTGTTGACTACCCTGGAAGTGGATTTGAAGTGCTTTTCGTTGGGCAGCACGCTACTCTGGCAAATCACTATTAATAGTTAGTTAATTGTTTAATTGGTTATTTGTTTTTTCCATTTGTACTCTTCAGATGAAAATCATTTTATACTTTAGTTGGGGATTCTTGTAGTTTTAGTTTTGTGCTCTCAAAATGAACTATATCATACATTACATTTAAGATTGTTTGTGATTGAAATTGATTAATTTTGGATTGTTTAGGTTAAAATTAGAGGACAAGCTACAGTGCTATATTACATTAGAGACATTTGAAAGTCATTGCGGTTAGGAGACGTTTGCATGCATGTGTTCATGCAAATCATCTGTGACGTGCTCAGATGAATTTAAAGAAAGTTTGCGTATTGCTATGATCTAGGGGGAAGATGCATGTAGGGAGCTCGAAGGCAGAAGCCATGTGATATGGCAAATGATGATTAATAAGAGCAAAGTCAGCAAGGTGAGGCTGAGAGAGACAGGAGAACCTTTGAAGAAGGAAGTCTTACTCATTTTTGTGCATGGCCTTCAAGGTGAAAGGTTATTGCATCTGTAAGATGCTATAAAATCTGTTATCTCTGGCAAAAGGTTTGACTGCCAATAGTGCTTAGTTGCAATCTTTGATACAAACTGTAATAAAGTGATTTCTCCACACATCTCGGTTTCATTCTCCATCACAGTGTGAAAATACTATGCTGAGCATTTTCTCCAGTTTAGTAGCCCTGGGATTTAGGTAAGTGAAGATTGAAATGAATTTAGCTTCTTTGCAGGTTGTGTTGAACTTTCTCTTATGTTCTGTTTAAAAAAGACTTCAGGCAAGACTTTTGTTCCACAATAGGAGTGTTCCACAATAGTGTGTTCTCACTTGGTCTTAGACAAGTTACCAGATGTCCTGCTTCCACCTCTCAGAATGCGGTGTCTTGGGGCCATAACAGTGGTATTTTTAACCCAGGCTAGGATGCTGTGTCATGATTCCATCTGGGCTCGTTGCAGCTCGTGTGGCTTTTGTCCCTGCTAAGTCTTGAAAAGAAGTTGGTGGAACCAATGTGATAGAACACTATTTGGTCCAGGAAGTACAGTGTTAAAGACTCTACAGGTCCCAGTGGTCCATGAGCTGTGGCCATCTTGGGCAGGGCTCTGTTATCAATAGTGGCCCCACATGAGCTCCAGGCTAACTGATATGCATCCTGGAAGAAGCAGACAGGATGTCCCTTTGAACCTTGTTAACAACTTGGAACGCCTGCAGCCAAGTTCTGCTCAAGACTTTCCAGTGGTATATAGAAGGTTGTGAGTGCGACATTGTCTCTTTGGTTTTTAATTTTGACTCTCAAGCATTCACTTAAGAGTAGTTGCTTTAATAACCAGTTTATCAGAAGGATGAAGGACCTACTATTGTTTACCCTGAAATAAAAAAAATTCTCCTTATATTTTCTGGTACAATAACTGTATCATATGATTTGATTCATGAATGTGATATCCTTTCAAGTTAGAGGTAAAGGGCCTGATTCATAATTTGTGCGACATAGTAAATTACTCCGTCGCCCTGATGGAGGTGTCACCAGGCAAATTATGTAATCTCCACTGGTATGCAGACATAATATCGATTTTTTTATTATCGACCTACACTAATATCGAGTTTTAAACATCGTAGGGACAGAATATCGAAGTCAAGAATATCGGTGACCAGAATATCGACCTTAAGGTAACTAATATTGTTTTTTTTTATATCGAAGTAAGTAATATCGAAGTAAGTAATATCGTTAGCAAAAATATCGTTGTTAATAATATTGATATTTATATTAATGATATGTATTTTAGTATGTATTTTATATGTATGTGTTTAACATTTTTTGTAATGTTTTTTAATTATTTTTAAATATATGTATTACATGTTTAGAAATTAGTAATTTTTTTAAAGTAAATTTTGCGTTTTAGTATTAGAGCGGGTTGTGGGTTTATAGGGGAATAGGGTGGGAAGTAATTTAATTATAATTAATTAATTAATATTTTTTATTTATTTTCATTGATTATTAATTTATTGTTAATTAATTATTAATTGGTAATGCATTTTTATTAATTTATTATTTTATAATTATATTAATTATAATTAATGTATTATTATATTTTATTTATTGTTATTGTTAATTAATTTATTGTTGATTAATTATTAATTGGTCATTAATTTTTATTAATTGATTAATTGATAATTACATTAAATGTGATATTTTTTATGTGTAGTGGGTTGTGCGTTTATAGGGGAATAGGGTGGGAAGTAATTTAATGTTATTTAAGTAAATATCTATTTAATTTTATTGGTATTTATTATTAATATTTTTGTTAATTCATTATTAATATGTTATTTATTTAAAACAAAATATTTAATGAATAAGTACATTTTCCACACTGTTACACTCACTGGAGTTGGAATAGTAATTTTAACCCTAACGCTATCCAACACTTTCCCTACTGTTGCACTCACTGGAGTGGGAATAGTAATTTTTACCCCTACGCTATCCAACACTTTCCCTACTGTTGCACTCACTGGAGTGGGAATAGTAATTTTAACCCCTACGCTATCTAACACTTTCCCTACTGTTGCACTCACTGGAGTGGGAATAGTAATTTTTACCCCTACGCTATCCAACACTTTTCCTACTGTTGCACTCACTGGAGTGGGAATAGTAATTTTAACCCCTACGCTAACCAACACTTTCCCTACTGTTGCACTCACTGGAGTGAGAATAGTAATTTTTACCCCTACCCTATCCAACACTTTCCCTACTGTTGCACTCACTGGAGTGGGAATAGTAATTTTTACCCCTACGCTATCCAACACTTTCCCTACTGTTGCACTCACTGGAGTGGGAATAGTAATTTTTACCCCTACGCTATCCAACACTTTCCCTACTGTTGCACTCACTGGAGTGGGAATAGTATTTTTAACCCCTACGCTATCCAACACTTTCCCTACTGTTGCACTCACTGGAGTGGGAATAGTAATTTTTTCCCCTATGCTATCCAACACTTTTCCTACTGTTGCACTCACTGGAGTGGGAATAGTAATTTTTTCCCCTACGCTATCCAACATTTTCCCTACTGTTGCACTGTTTGCAGTTGGAATAGTAATTTTATTCCCTCCGCTATCTAATATTTTTTGTATTATTTTAGTTAATGTAGTATATAATTAATTTTAAAAATATTAAAAATAATTGTAATTTTGTTATTTGTTATATATATTTATTTAATTTTTATTTATATTATTGTTTTATGTGTAGAGATGTATTTGTAATTTATAAGATATTTCTTAACAATTTATAAGTTATTAAAATAATTATTAAAAAATATTCTTAAGTAAGTATATATATTATATATTATATGTATATGTTTTATTTATTTTTACATTATATATATTTGTTATAATTTGTAAACATTTTAAAATATTTTTAACTATGTTTATTTTCATTATATGTATTATTTACTTGATTTTACATTATTTTTGTAACTGTAAAAAAAAACTATATTTTTAACAACAATATTTTTGACATCGATATTATTTTTTCGATATTTTTGTACTTACCATAATGTAGATAGGATGTCGATATTCTTGACTTCGATAATTTTGCGCCGATATTTCTGTAGGTCGATTTTCTGACTCTCGATATTCTGTCAGTGATTCATCTCCACTATCCCAATGGACATTTGAAGCATTGACAGGAACCACTGTCACAGCGGTTCCTGCCAATGCATTGTAACATTGCTGAACTGCTCCGGCAAACATGAGTGAGCCATACGTCAAAGTTAAAGAAAATGTATTTCCAAAAAGAAATTCCCAAAATGAGATTTTCTCTTTGTAAATGAAAAAGTAATGATGGCCCCTTCACCATGTGAGTCTCCTTCCATGGTGAGGGAGACATTGAGCACCTTTCAGTGCCCCTTGCTGCCTAGTTTTTCAGGGTGGTCAAGGGATTGGAAAATGGCTATAGGTTTGCCCATCCAAATTAGATGGACATATTGCTAAACTTATGATGGCCTTTACTCTGTCAAGCCGTTGGAGGAGTTTGACCATTGTGGAGAAGGAGTAGTCTCAAACGATGGTCCACTGGAGTTTAAATCGGGCCGGCAGACCTTAGTCTTGTGAATAGAAAACTCCTTCGCTGTTGTTAAGGAGTTCCCTCTCCAACAAGTATTAAATCAGGCCCAAGTCTGATCATGATTATTTTCATGTAATGCTTCACAAACTTCTGTTATTTGGTTCATCATGCCATATGAGAATCCTAAAGCAGTAGTGGGGAAAACCATCCTTCTTGTGAGAAGCTGGGTAAAAGCTGTCAGTATAGAGATTATCAGCGAATAGAATTCTGGACAAGTAGAATTAGGAAATTTAGGGCCTGATTTGGATCTTGACGGATTTGGTCTCACCGTCGCTTTACCATTGGATTCACCGTCTGCCTAGTAGGCAGTCTAACCACGCTATTTAGATGCTGGTAGGCAAATGGACAAAAGACCGTCGGAATGGTGGCGTCTCCGCCAGAATATTTCACCCACGTGGACGGCACCATAGACAAAAGCTGATGTCAGAGGGAGTAAAATCAGTTTGTCTGCCGGTCCAATCATGATGTACCTTCCTGCCGATGTAACTGTGGTAGGGAAGCCTCCACATCTAAGTTGGCGTATTGTAATGGATATAAGGCTGAAACTTACTTTCTTTCTGTTACACACTTCCTTTACCATCATGGAGCCGATCATCGAAGTCCTGCATTTGCTGCTGCTACTTGACTGTGAAGCAAATCAACCCGTTCATCACCGGAATCGAAGGTAAGCTTCTATTTTAACTTGTTAATTTTTGACTTGTCTGTTTACATGTGATTTGGACTCAGACATGTTGAAATCTCTCTTAAAAGCAAAACATACCAATGTGTAATGCATATGTGTGTAATGTTGTTGTTTAAGAAAATCAAATGTATTTATTTGTAAGTTTTATATAGTGCTAGCTAGACCCAAAGGCATCAGAGCGCTTTACAAAAAAAGAAAATAACATATCATAGCTTTACATAGGATGCATAAAATGAGGAATCATATATTATAGCTCTGCATATGATGCTAGACACATGGATTCAAGATCAAGCATCAAACAGAGATAAAGAGAATCAGTAGGCAAGAAAGGTGTAATTACCGTATGTGGATTAGTTTATAACAGCATAAATTAAAGGATTGAATGACATATTATCGAGCTGAAACAATCAAATAACCAACTGTCACCAATGATCGAGTCATGGAGAGAGTGAGCTACACCAAGAGTAACGTGTGGATTTGGAGAGGCAGGAGTTGATTTTAATTTGTTGCGATCGGTGATGAAGGTAAGATGTGAACCACTTAAGTACAGTGCCATTGATACCAGAGCGGATCTTCAGTGTCTCAAGTAAAGCAGAGTGATTAAAGGTGTCGAAAACTGCTGATAAGTCAAGAAGGATGAGTAAGCATGCTTCACCTTTAGCTAAGGTTCTGTGGATATCATCTGAGATATTGAGCATGGCAGTTTCATGCTACAGCCTTGCCTAAATCCTGATTGGAAGGTATCATAGAGGTTGTAATCACCTATATGTTGGATACGTTTTTTTAAAATATATTTTTATTTATCCAGTCAATCACAGACCCATAACAACAATTTATGATTCGAGAGAAGAAAAAAAAAGAGAGAAAAAAAAGCAGAAACAAGGTAGTTCACAAATGCATTCTTCAGATTATTGACACATCTTTCGAAAAGTTGTAGTTATTGCCAACTATCCATGACCATATCCTCACCTTATACTTGTATTATAGTGTCTATAAAATATACAATTTTAATCTGTTCCCCATATTTGTATAAATTTCTGGATAGCACCTACTCTAAGGGAATATAGTTTTTCCCTTTCTTTTGTACTTCTCATTTTAGCTACCCATTGTGTAAATTTCGGTGGATCTGGTGATTTCCAATTTTGTAAGATTAAAGATCGAGCTATTAGGGAGGCATTAAAAACAAATTGTTTTTGTCGCAATGTTAAAGTTTGATTTGGGATCCCGAAGTGGATAGTTATTGGGTTGGGGTCAATATTCTGTTTGAGTCGCCTGTTGATTGACTGAAAGACCCTAATCCAATAGTCAGTTAGTTTAGGGCAAGAAAAACACATATGGAGCCAGTCTCCTACTTGATGATTACATCTAGGGCAGCCTGGTGATATTTCTGGGAATATTTTATGGAGTTTCTCAGGAGTGTGGTATAGTTGCCATTTGGAGAAGAGAGACATACGTTTAAAATTTGCTCCTCGTATGGCTTTACTAGACCATTTGTTATATTCCTTACATTGAGCTGCTTCTATATGACAGCCTGTGGTTGCCTGAATTTTTAAAAGAGCTCTCGGTACTATTTGGTCATAGATTTGTTGCTTGAGAATGTGATACCAGTTCTCGATTCCTGTCGTTTGTTTGATATATAGTGCATGGGTAACGATTGTGGGAAGTAAGTCCTCCAGAAGTCGTAGTTTTTGGATTAGACTCGAAATTTGGAGGTCGGAAAATACTAGGGTTGAGACAGCTTATGTTTTGTCTTGTCTGATTTGTTCCCATGACTTCATCTCCCCCTGTATTACTAGATCTTTTATTTGATAGATTCCCAGCCTTTCCCATCTTTTTAGAGTTGGTGTATCGATTGTAGCTCCTAGTTCTCTACAGTGTATTAATGGAGTTTCTAAATGTAAAGGTGAAAATTGATATTCTTCCTTTAGTTGTTGGCGCTATCATGAATTATACGTGGTGTCTTATATCTATAGCATTTGGGTAGCTTGGGGATTTTTATAAAAGGTTTTAGATCTATATTTTTTTCCAAAAGCATTTGAAGGTAGAAATTGGGCCCATGATCACGGGCTGATATTGCACGTCCACACCAAACTAGAAGAGCGACTTGGAAATATTTTTGAATGTGGGGAAGCCCTAAGCTACCTTCTTCAGGACTCAATTGTAATGTTATCAATTGTGTGCGTGGTTTCTTCCCTGCCCAGGTGAATTTCCGCACTAGTAGGTCTATTTCTAGGAAGAAATTGTGTGGGATCTTGATAAGAATATTAGAAAAGATAAAAATGAATAGCGGAAGTACCATCATTTTTATTAGTGCTATTCTTCCAATTATCGATAGCAAGAGGTTCGGCCAGCTATTTAGCATATTTTTTACCTTAATGAGCGTTGTAATATAATTTAGTGTAAAGAGCTGTGAAAACTCGTTTGTAACCCAAATGCCTAGGCATTGAACCGGATTGTTTTTTGCCACACAAATCTGGAGAGCTTGAGGTAGAATCTGGTCATGACAATTGAATATTAGGATCTCAGATTTGCTGTCGTTGATTTTATACCCGCCTAGGTTGGAAAATGTTTTGATTGTGTCAAATTTTTGTTTAATATTTGTTTTTTCCACCTTGAGATACAGAATTAGATCGTCTGCAAATAATTTCAATTTTGGTGCCCCTGCTATTGGAGGCTTAATTGAATGGTTTTGGCGTATCGAGTTTGCCAATGGCTCCATGTATAGAGCAAATAAAACGGGTGACATCGGACAACCCTGTCGAGTTCCTCTTTGGATCTCGACTACACCCGCAGTGTTGGAGTTAATTATTATTTTGGCCTGGGCTTTATCATATAATTTCTTGAGTAACTCTACGAGATCTAGAGGAAAATCAAATTTTTTCAATATAGCGAAGAGAATATTCCAATAAACCAAATCGAAAGCTTTTTCTGCGTCACTCATGATAATTGCTGCTCACGTGTTACTATTTGAGAAAAAGTCGATTGCCTGAACTAGAAAGTTTGTATTATTAGTGATGAATCTTTCTGGTAAAAAGCCACATTGATCCTCATGGACCAAACTAGTAGCAACTGGGGTAATTCTCGTTGCCATAATTTTCGTGAATAATTTATAATCATTGTTTAATAAACTAATAGGCTAATAAGATCCAGGTATATCCGGGGCCTTCCCCTTTTAAAAAGCTGACTATAACTGCTTCAACAAATGTCTTTGGTATATGGCAACCTTCCAGAATTGTATTATATAAAGAAAGCAAAAGTTTTGTTATTTGTGGCAGAAATATTTTATAGAATTCAATGGGTATTCCATCGATGCTGCAGACTTTCCCGCTAGGTGTATTTTTTATAGCCGCATGGATCTCGATCTCGGAGATTGGTGCTATCAACTGGGCTTTCTGTAGGGGTATTAGTCGGGGTAGCGAAATTGAGTTCAATAAATTGTCTATTTCCTCTGATGGTGCAGGTATCGAAGTGGTGTAGAGTTTATCGTAGTGTGATAAAAAAACTTTATTAATCTCGTCCGTCTGATGGACGTTTTGACCTGCCTCATCATCAAAAATAGATTTTATCCGGGCATTATTAAGCTTTTTCTTTACTGACCATGCCAAAAATTTGCCGGCGTGTTCGCTGTCCTCATGCCAATTTTTATTTCCTGGTGTTCGTAAAAGTCTCGAATTTTTTGGCGAGCCTGATTTAAATTAAGGAGCGTTGTTTCTGAGTGGAATAGAAAATTAATTTGGCCAGGTTGGTCAAAATTTTGCTGGAGATGTTTAGCTAACTCTTTTTTCTATTGAATAATTCCAGCTTTACGAGAAATTGCCTCCCCTCTGATGAAGGCCTTAAAGGCGTCCCATACCACAAAGGGGCTAGCTGTTCCCATGTTTATAGTGGCAAACTCAATGAGTAATGTCTGCATTTTTTTAATCCAGCCCTCTTCGGTTAGTAGGGTTTATCTAAAATCCATCTTGGTTGTTCCCTTAAGTTGGTTTTTGCCTTGATCTCTATGACTGGGACCGAATGATCAGAAAAGGGATTGGGAATTATCCAGGACTCCCCTTTTTCACACTGATGGGAAATTAAAAAGAAATCTATTCTAGATGCTGTGTTATATTTTTTTGAGAAGCCAGTAAATTCTTTGCAAGCGATGTGGCTGGCCCTCCAAGGATCAACTATCGCAAAGTCTCGAGTCATATTGTTCAAGTATCTGGCGGTTAATGGTTTATTTTGGGATTAATTTTTTCGAGAGGAATCTAATCCTAAATTCTGGATGAAATTAAAGTCTCCTCCGATAATATTAGCACCTTGTAAAGGGAGTAATAGATCAGTTATTTTTTCCAATGCTTGGATTTCGTCTTGTATAGGACCGTAATAGCTAATTATATGGAAAGTTTGCTCCCCCAATTTTAGATTACTCATTACCCATCTGGCAAGGGGATCGCTCATGATCTGGAGAGCTTCTCCTTGATAATAGCAGGTAACAAGAATTGCGACCCCTCTAACAACGACCTCTGCTGAGGCCAAAAAAGCCTGTTTTATAAATTTTGGCCATTTGGGTACGGGCATGCTTCTTTTAAAATGTGTCTCTTGGAGTAGGATTACATGAGGATGGTTAACCATTAACCATTGAAGTATGGCTTTTAATTTTGTTCTGTTATTGCCTCCATTGATATTGCATGATGCAATACGAAGCATCTGTTGTTCAGCCATTTGGGCCGGTTATTATTTTCTGATTTATAATCTTATTGCTGATCTATTATTTTCACACATACAGATAGGAAAACTACCCTTGATTGGGGCTATGATTGTTTTTTTTTTTTTTTTCCTGCTACCCTCCACCCACCACAAAGTGCCTCCCACGCTTTGTTCTCCCTTGAGTTTGGGTCTTACCCGCCATTGACCCTTGTCCCCCCTGTGCCCTGGATCCCTCCCGCCAGTGATCCCCCTCACCCCTACCCCTACTTTTGTACCTTGTCATGGTACTAAGAGCTTCGCCCCCCTACCGGAGGAGATGACAGCAGTTTCCACATAGATAGGAAAAAAGGACAAGGATATCGTCTTCAAATCGGGGCAAAGTGAGTGATTTAAACATACCGTGTGTAGGAACATACTTATAGCATACAAGAATGTTCTTTTATATTTCTATGCGATTATGTCTGCCCCTCTTATTGGTCTGAATGTTACTCGCTGCTTCCTCTTTCTCCCCCCCCTTGATCGAAAGAAGCAGTTCCCGAGCTCGTTCAACGGACTGAAATATATGCAATTTCCCTTTAAACAATACTTTGAGTTTGGATTGTTGGATTATCCCGGCTGGTGCGTTATGGCGCTTGAAGTCATCGATCATGCCTACAAATTCTTTACGCCATTGTGCTGCAAAGATGGACACATCAGAGTAGATCCTGAAGGAAAAGTTCTCAGGGGAGGTGAATGATTTTTTTTTAAACGCCTGTGATACAATCTGTTCTTTAACTCTGAAATCCCCGAAGTTGACCAGGATTGTTCTTGGGAATTTGGCATTTGATGAACGAATTGCTGGTACTCGATGTGCCCTATCAATCCTCAAATCTCCTATCTCATTTGCTTTTTCAGGCAGAATCACCTTGCGAATCAAATCAAATCAAAGCTTCCGGAATACCAACGAATCTCAGATTAGTGCGTCGGGCACGGTTCTCCATGTCGTCCAGTTTAAATTGTAAATCTTCGAGTTCAGTTTGTAGTTTGCTTAAATTACTTCCATGATCGTAATGTTTTGTTTCTAATGATGATACGTTGAGTTCAGCCTGTGTCAAACAAGCTGAAAGTTGATGGAAGTTTTTGTTGAGTTGCCCCAATTGTTCGTTAGTTTTCTGGTATTCCAGTTCCTGGGAGAGCTTCATATCTCGTAGCTCGAGTAAGATCAGGTTGAGCGTGGTTTCGATATTTGTAGATGATTGAGAGTGGGAGTTCGGCTCCATCGGATCTTGTTCTCTTCTGATTGATTCTTTCGTGGGAGCCGATAAGTGCTCATCAAATGAACCTTGTTCTGATACTTCATTGCAGATTGCGGTTCGTGTGGGTATTGATTGTGGGGGGCCAGGAATGGAAGTATTAAAATCAAACATCGCCTTTGGCCCTCCTACAGAGAAGAGAGGATATATTGACTTTTCTACTTTCTGGGGTGTATCTTGCTGCATGTCCTGAGGGCCTGAAGGTCCTACAGGTGGTGGACCTGAGTGCATTGTATTGAGGTCAGGATCAGCCAGTGGTGTTGCAACCATGCAAGGTGGGTTGCCCTTACTGGCGCTTTTAACAAGATCCATTTTAATCTTCCTTATCCGCAGGGCTCTGTGCCTGGCCCTATCGGGGGATGGAGACGGAGATGAGGGTGGGGATGGAGTTAGCAGGTGGGAAGGGCAAGATGTGATATCGACGATATTCTCTTTTGATAGAGATTTTTTCCTCCTTGTGTTAGCTTTTTTTTAGCAACCGCAGGATCTCTAGAAAGGCGCTTCATTTAGTGGACGTTGCGCGCTAATTTTTTTTTTTGTGAACTTGTCCTGACTTTTATAGCTAACTTTAGTTAGTTGGGGGGGAAGTGTGGGAATCAGCACAGGGAGGCCGCAAGCCGCATCCACAGTAGGCGGACCGCCTCCGCAGCCGGCTTGGCTCCCTTCTCCTCTGGGGGGAGCCTAGAGCTCACCCTCTGAGCTACTTGAAACCCCCTGATGTTGATTGCAAAGTTCTTGTCCTCTATGTCTCCTCAATTGCCTCTTCTTCTTGGCATTAGTGTTATCAGGCGTTAGGGCATGGCCATCCTGGCTGGTTTTAAAAGCGTTCAAGCCACCTAGGCCAGCCCCCCATCTAGGAGTCAAAGAGTCTATTCGTATCACACTCTTTTCTAGTATTTCATTTTTTCCCCCTATTATATATTGCTATATTGGGGTAGACTCTGAATACTAGATATTGAGAGTCTAGAGAGAGTCTAGAGAGTCTAGAGAGAGGAGGGAAGTATTTGCTAGGTAGTTATATATTCGTCAATTAGACAATTTAGACAACTAGACAATCGATCATCCTCCTTTGCCCAAGACTCACCAGAGCTGAAACTGTGATGTTAAGATGCTTTTCCTAGGCCTTTTCTTGAGCGTTGAGCTTCCCTGTGATCGCCTCTGTGTGTGTGTCCAGCTCAGTTCCTCCTCCTCTCTCCTCCTTCCTTTTCCTTCTTTTTTTTATCCTTTCCCCATTTCGTGTCCTCTCAGACCTGAAATCCAAGTGCCTCCCAGGCACAACTCAGATGGCAAAGGAAAGGAAAGTAAAAGCAAAGTCTTCTCTCTCGCCACTCTTCCCTCCCTCCTCTCTCCTCTCTCTCTCTCTCTGACTCCGTTTGGTTATGTGTCAAGTCTGATGTCACCTCTCCCGTGGCAGCCTTTCCCCCAGCACCGCCGGCATCAGCACCAGCCTCGGTCTGCCCCTGGCATGCGGCACTCGTAGATAGCTCCGCTCTAGCGGTCGAGCTTGAGGCTGTGTCCGCGAGCGCATCTGTCGCGGCCGAAACACTGAGTCCGAAATGCCGTGGTTGAGTTGTTGCCCCTCCTCTGGAAGCGAAGCTCCACTCAGCCTCGGAGCATGGCGGGCGCTCTACGCGGCTTCCTCGACCTATATGTTGGTTCAGTTGTTGAAGAACGCACTTCTCTATGCTTTTGGCTAGGAACGGGGGGTGGAGATAGGTCTGAGGTTGTTGAGATCATTAGGGTCTGCCCCTGGTTTTTTGAGTATGGGTGTGATTTGTCCTAGTTGGAAGGATTCGGGTACAGAGCCTGAGGCAAGAGATGCGATGATGATTTTTGTCTACAATGGGGCAATGATGTGGTTGAGGTTTTGTACTATTGTGGACGGGAGGAGATCCATAGTGTGGGAAGTAAGCTTTAAGTTTACAATTATATTGAAGGCTTCATTTTATGTCATGAGTTTGAAGTCAGACCAATTGGCATCGTTTTTCAGTTGGGTGAGATCAAAGTTGTCCTTCGTATAATTTAGGTCCAATTGGTCTTTAGTAAGCATAGTGGGACAGGTTAGGAGGGATGGCGGATTTTTGACTTGGAAGAAGGATAGATCAATTTTTGTGACTTTATCAGTGAAGAAGGTGGCAATTTCTTTGCAGCATTCATTGGTGGCTGTTATTTCATGTAGGGATGTGAGGGAGGTTTGTCTTTTAAAAATGTTGAAGAGTTCCCTGGGTCTATTCTTAGCATGGCCAAGTTGGTTACAAAAAAAGAGGCTTTTACTCAAAAAATGTGCTTCTTATATGACAGCCATGCAGTTCTAAGTAGAGCTAAGTGCATTGTCGAGGGGTTCTGCCTCCATGCTCTTTCCGCATGTCTGGCTTGTCATCTCTCGATGTTAAGATCTGCATTGAACCAAGATTTTGATTTGAAAGACCTTGATTGTTTTAGTTTGAGTGGGGCCACTTGATCAAGAACCTCAGTCATCGCTGCGTTAAAGTGTGCAGTTAGGTTATCGATGGTGTGAGTGGGAGGGTGACACTGTAGTTGGGCACGAATCCCGGATTCCAGTTCAGTTAATGGGACTTGTTTGAAGTTCCTGGTCCAGTGCTTAGGTTTAAAAGTTAGGGCTGGTTGGGATCTGATGTGTGTATCGATATTAAACAATATGAGGTAGTGGTCAGACCAGTCAATGGGTGAGATCGATCTAAGTGAGACCAGTTCCTTTTTGGTGACAATCGCATCAAGAGTGGCACCTTTAATGTGTGTTGGGTCATTGCAGAGTTGTTTAAGAACATTTATTTCAAGAAGGTCGATGAGGTTCTGGACTGTGGTGTCTTCTGGGTTGTTCCAGTGAATATTGAAGTCACCCAAGAACATGTCCTTCGTGTCCGTTAGGGAGAATCGTGTAACTAGGTCGGTTAACTCTTCTGCGAAGAGGGCGCGGTCACCAGGAGGGTGGTAGATGGTGTGTAGTTTGATAGACGAGGAGCATTTGACTGTAAGTTTGATTCTGAGGTACTCCAAACCCAAGTATTATGCAGTTTTTATTATGGAGAACTGTATTCCATCTTTGTGAATGATAGCTAGTCCACCACCTGTTCTTTTAGGTTTGTCATGCCTAATGATGATGTATCCCGGTGGGATAAGCAGGTCTAGAATGCGGTTAGAGTGGTCATTAAGCCAGGTTTCAGTGAGGAAGGCGATATCTATTTCTTCATTGAGTATAGCTTCAGTGATATTTGTAGCGTATTGAATGGCTGATCTACAGTTGAGGAGTATGCATGATAAAGGGTAGCGATTGTCAATGCTAGAATGAAATGTCTGGATTGTAGTGTATTGAGCAGGTAGTCTGGGCATGTGGATAGTTCTAGAGTTTCTATTTGTGCCCACTATTACTGGGATTGTGGAGGGAGGCTTATGAACCATATTCTGGTACATTGAGAGGTAAGAATCGCTAATAGCATCAGCTTCCAATGCTGATTTGGGGCAGAGAGCTCAGTGGCGTCTGTGGGACTGACAACCCAAGGGAATAAAGGGTCAGGGGTGCATTGTAGGGCTGTGAGAGTATCTGAGTGGAGAGACAATTTGTATCTACCCGGAGTGTGTAAGTGGGTTAGCTTGGCTTGGCTAGAGAGGTCTTGTCTTAGAAGCATAATGTCAATAGCTAGAGATTCGAGTTTTTCCTCCATTCAGTTCAGGAACTGGGTAAGTGAATCTTTGATGCTACCAGCCTTGAGATTAGGAGGGAGCATTGAAAGTCCTGGGTCTGGTGAAGGAGAGTACACTCTATTATGAGGGTGGTTTGTGTCATTGGGCCTATAAGCAAGGATGGTTTGAGCACGCAGACCAGGGTCTGCATTGGAAGTGGAGACGGTTTGTACATGCAGTCGAGTCTGTATTGGTCAGGAGTGGTGTGTCTTCAGAAAGTTGTGTAATAGACTATCTGTAGTTTGGGCTGGCTCTGTCTGGCTCGGGGTTGGCTTTGACGAGTTTTGTGACTATGTGTTTGCTGGTGAAAGCAATTGAAATACTTCTCATGGGTAGGTACAGTCCCGGGCACACGTATCGAGGATATAATATCAGGAGAAATGTCTCATACTGCAGAAATGTAGAGGGTCTACACCAGAATGATAATCATAGGTGTTTAATATAGTAACAGAGCATAAGCAACCAGCCAAAACAAAAGCAACCAGCCGACACGTGTTTCGTCACAAAGGGTAGTAACCCGTGACTCTTCAGGGCTGAAAGGCGGTGCCAACAAGGTGGATTCAAGTGACCGTTCAAGAATCCAAAACGGCAATGAGGAGCACTGCGAACCACGGTAGGTGGACTACTGCCAAATGTAAGGAAAGGAAGACGGATATCGCCGGGCGGGGGATAAGCCAAAGAGGACTATTGACCTTCAGAAAAGTCGATGCAGTCTGTGGCGACGAGATTAACCAAGTGCTAAGTAGCACAGGGGGAATATAGAATTAGGCGTGCCAGGTCAGTAGTCCAGGACGACAACGGCGGATGCGCCGGAGTACAGGAAACTGGGAGAAGTGTTGTTCAGGAAGGAAAATGGTTCCGGAAGATGGCCGCGCTTGAGCGCCATTATTCCTGTCAATACTAAAAACCCCACACTGATACATACTTCTCATGGGTATTTGTCGGCGGAGTGTGATAATGGGATCAGTGCGATTGCTACGAGTGATGGAGGTTGCCGTAGAGTTGCAAGGTAAGTCAGAGGGGAAGGGAGTTCAGGCCAGTTCTGGGTTGTTGCTCTGGGGTGAGGGGGATGGAGGAGTCTGGGTCAGCTGTCCCTGCTGTATTAATGAAGTGAAGAGTGACGGGAAGTGTCGATCAAAGATGGTGAGGTGAGGGTCTGAAGCTTGTATGAGAATGTTCCCTGTCCTGAAGATTGAAATAGCGATTTCCCCTCTAAAGGTAGTTGAGGGAGACATGGAGAGTTTTGCTCCATAGGGTATTTTGATAGACTTGGTAACTTCCAGGTGGAGAAGGAAGGTGTTTTTCCACTTTGTAGGGCGTTTGGTATAGAAGACGAAGTCGGTTTTCTTATTGCCGTTGGTCATGCTGTGGTAGGTGTCAGCTATTAGTGTTTCTGGGTGCTGTTTCAGAAGACTGTGTCTGAAGTTATTTTTGCATTATTGTAGAGATATTTAGGATAATTGATGCTCCAAGAGTTGGGATCATATCGCAGGGTTTTTGTGGGAACATTATTCGAGGCCATAAAGACTGGTTATAGTTGGTTCGCACAAAGAAGGGAAGTAAGGGATTACCGCAAGTTGAGGTCTTAGACTGCTGGATTTGAAGTCATAGACTGCTAGACAGCTACCACTTTGTCTGTGGATCACTAAGTCAGTCGTCATTGGAAGTAGGTGCATGGGGGGGGTTACCGCACCCAGACTGAGGCCAAAGGCACCCACTGTCATCAAGATCCATTGGTTCAATCCCAGGCCTGTAAGGACTCTTGCAAGGAGGAGGAGGTAGATTATTTAATTAAAATTACATTATGTAATTATATATTTTTTATTTTGTGAGCCAAACCATTCCAAGATGGCCACCACAGTGGATGTGGAAAAGGAGATTGTGATATGGTAGTCCTCTGTTAGTTTCTACTTATAGGTGGGATGGGAACTCTGGGGCACCAAGGCTTGAATAGTCCTTTGTTAGTTTTGATCGTGTAGATGGGAGAGAAAGAGGCTAGGTTAAATATTGTGGCTCTCGATCACATACATGAGCAGGGAAAGTTGGGGCAGTCACAGTGCTTAGTTGCAGGAAACAGCATCGTACACTCAACACCCGGGATCAGCCACACCAGATGGAGAGCGCACCAGCGCAGAGCAGTGGTCCAATGCAGTTCCAGCCCGTGTGATCAAAATACACAGATCAAGCTAGGGGGCTGAAAGAAAGTTCTATCCCCCAGGTCACCAAGTTAGCTGTCATCCCCCCTAGGTTACCCACCGTGGGAAGCAACTTTACTCTGCCCCTGTCGCAACCAAGCCAGCGTGAGCAAGCCACCCACAGACTTGAAATGCCCCCAGGCAGCACGTATGCCTAAACGCTCCGAGAATGCTCGTGGCACCAATTCGGCACAGCTAGGTATGCCGGGACATACCTTAGAAGAGTGGTGGGACCCGGTCCAGGCTCCGCCAAGAGAGCCGCAATTGAGAAGAAGGGCAACACTCACAGCGTGGCCGCTGTCCCCCCAACCTCTACATGGGGACCAGACAATTGGCCCAGGATGCACTCCGTCTCTCAGCCCTCGGGGCTCAAACCGGATACCAGATGATGCCATAATGCCCTGCAGTCTCTCAGCCTGCTATCGACTGCTGCACAGAGGCAGTCAAGCAGTGTAAAATGCCTCAAATCCAGCTTAGTCCCCCCGCACCCACTCTATGATGCATCCGCAGTGGATGGAGGCCTTGATGTGTATGGCAGTAGTTGATGACTAGATTAACTCAGCAGTGGTTTATCGCTGGTCAGCACTCTAGTTGCTGGCACTGCACACCTGCACAAGTTCCAGGGTAAGGGTACGCTCACCTGCCAGCTCATCAGTCACAGGTCGCCTGAACTGTGGGGCAATGGAGTCACTGCCGCTATGTGCAGCCTGGCACAGCAGACAGGGTGATCGCAGCGTGCACCTCATTTATTTCCGGTAGGTCTCGTTACAATATTCACTGCCCTCAATGATCGTGTTCAGATTCCGCATCAACAGCGATGAAAAAAAGTGGTGGATGACTCGGCCAGAGCAGGGATTTTCAAGCGATGTTGATCCCTGGCCTGGAGCTTCCTAGAAGAGCTCCACTCCGTCCTCCATCTTGATTTTCCTTCATGATAATAGACACTTATACAAAACTGGACATCAATCAAAAAAATCAAAAACTGAGCATACAGGTGTGTAAACTTTCCCTAAACTATAAAATCATAAACATATGCATTACACATCATTGGAATAATTGAAATGTAATAAAATTCAGGACTTGCACTTGACAAGGTGAAACACTTGTTTTAAATTAAAGGCAAAATCAATGTTAGTTCCAAACTTTAATCAATCATTGTATTTATCAATGTAACATCTCCCCTTATCTAGTGTATTTCCTGTATTTTATTAAATGCTATTTGTGTCTTTATTATTTTAAGGAGTGTGGCTCAATGGTTAGAGCGGCAGACCCTGATGCAGAGATCTGGCCCGGGACCAGGGTTCAATTCCCGCCTCGGCGGGTCTTGGGCTCAATTTCCTCGGACCTGATAATTCTCGCCTCGGTGCCTATTCTAATCATGGGTCCCACTCTGCAACTCTGGGCAATAGCTTGCTTAATCTCCACAACGGCCCCAACAGCGCTGGGATGCCTGGCTTCACCCTGGGGGTGCCCAGGAGTGGACATTTCACAGGGAAAAGCCAGGAAGGGTTCCACAGCGGTATGCGTACAGCGCCTGGACACCCCTTTGGGGGTATGGGTGCGCTTTACAAGTACAAATTTCATTTCATATGTGTTTATTTTCATCACTTATCAAGTACAAATAAACACATCTGTATTAACACTTAAAAAGAAAATGACAAATCCATGTGTTGTTGAAAGTGTACATCATCATGATGAATGCTTGCACCAAGATTCAAGTGTTCATCATATACTTTTTTTTACTAGTGTATGGACTTTACAAACTAGACATTTAAAAAACTTCTAGATAAAAAATAATGTCACAACACTCTTGTTGAAATTAAAATATTTTTTTATTAACAAATGAGATACTTCTCTCAAATCAATATATTTTGTTGCAAAACATAAAACAGACAAAAAAACTGATTGTCACAAAGACATGATGCTGGAGTGTTGCCCCAAACTTGCCTCCTAAACAGACTGCCCAAGGGGAACCTCCACAGGAAGGGGCATCTAGTGGGCACAGAGCAAGCACCTCACATAGCTTTCTTGGGAGGGGTGGGTTTGGGTATTGACAGGGGCTATGGCCAGGTAAGACATAGATTCAGGAGGAGGAGTACGGGTAGGAGGTGTGGGAGAGGATTGGGGTTGGGAGGTAGAGGGAGCTGCTGTGTGTGATGGGTGTGTGTCTCTGTTGGTTTTGCAGTTGTATGTGGGTCAGAATCAGAATTCTATTTATTCGGCTGTGAACAGCCATAAAACCATGCAGGATATGTGCAAAATAGCAATGAAATACATGCAAATTATCGAAAACACATTAATAAAATACATAAAATCATCAGCTTTGGAAAATGAATAACCTACAATCTGAATAGAACAGGCTGGGATGAACAAAAACGAAATTAAAACAGAGATGGGTACCAATGTATCACTCTACTAAATTAATCTAAAAGCATAGACCTTCTGGAGCGGACTGCAGCTTTATGTCCACACGTTTCGTCATCTGGTTATGCCAGTAAAATATTATATGCTTGCATACGGTGGGTGGACAAAATATCGAAAGCACAAATATCGCCGGATCACAATATCGTGTCAAAATATCGAGGACAAGAATATCGTGAAGGTCATTGCTTATGGGTAAGTAAAGTTTTACTATATATAACTCCACATATATGTACTTTGACGATATATATATCTTCAAGGTATGTAGATCTGGAGTTAAGAATAGTAAATTTATACCTATCTATTTGCACTTACCTACTCGATATTCTTGTCCTCGATATTTTGGACACGATATTCTGTCCACACGATATTTTTTGATCGATATTCTGTCAGTGAACCCTTGCATACATAGCCGTAGATTCCTAAGCCTTAAATATGGTATGAGGACATTTTTGGTATACATTTTATGAGATTCACAAAAAAAGAGAAAATGTACCATAGTTTGTTTGTGCAAGTTAGTACATGGACATTCTCTAGAGTCGAGCTGGGGTTGGTGTCCTGCCGGAAAACAAAGAAAATATTTCACTATACCCACCCGGAAGCTGAACAGTAAAAGCCTTTCACAAATCTTATTAGTGTTCTGCAAATAGTTGGTAGAAATGGCACTGGGATTAAGATAAAAATAATTCTTAACACTTGATTTTTGTATTTCAGCCCTGAACCTCTCTTCTTTAGCTTGCTCTAGCCACAAGACTTGCACTTGCTTTCTGACAGGGGCTGCCCACGGTGTTCTGTCTAAAAACATATCAGCCAATCCAATGGCTTCCAGGGATTTCTTGACGTACGCTATCCAGAGAATCAAAAGACCCTTATCACATGGCAAACAGTCTAAAACTATCTCTCTAGTTAATTTTGTTTCTTCTGAGCTCCAGATAGATAGCCACAAGAGAATTGGCTGGCTACGAATAAACTCGCTCAGAAAGTCTAATCCCAGTTTGTTGTGGCAAATAAAGATAGAGGTCGCCACGGGGGCTGATAATACTTTCCGACACAAATGATGTTCCTTCCTTTGGAGGGTGGTCAAGTCATTCAGGCCCCATATGCCTGCCCCATAAGTTGCTATAGGAATACATTGTGACAAATATATTTGCAAAACGGGTGTAAGAACCCTCTGTCCCTTGGGTGACGGAAGACTTAGCAGGGAGCCAACAGCCCTGGAGAACTTGGTCCTACTTTGTGCAATATGTGCAGACCATGGTCCAGACGAGCTGTGAGTTATCCCCAGGTAAGAGAAGATATAAGTGCCTAATAACACTTCCTTACCCACCATAATAGTTAAGGGTCGCGTGCGCTTTGGGCCGTAGTTCATTATAAAAGACTTAGTAAAATTAGTTATTAAATCCAGCCTAACCATAAAATTGCCAAAGGAGTGCACTAGATGATGCAAAGCTTTGGGGTTACGAAAAATTAACAGCGTGTCATCCGTGTACCATAATGATGGAAGGGGGGAACTGCTCACCATCAGCACATCTGGGGTGCACTTAATAAGGTCCATACTGTTGGATTTGCAGTTGTATGTGGATCTGGTGTATCTTTTGTATTTTTGGGTGTTTGTTTCCTGGCAGGTGTATGTTGTTTGGGTGAGTGTGTGCGCTTGTGTTTGGTGGGTGTTGTTTTGCATATATGTGCACTTGTGTGTGAGTGTGTTGGTTTGGATGAGTGTGCTGTTGAGGTGGTTGGTGTGTTTGTGGTGCCTGTGGGTGATTGTTTTTGCAGTTGTATGTGATTCTGGTGTATGTATGGATGTGTGTGGTTTCTCAGGTGTTTTGTATTTTGGTGAGTGTGTGCATTTGTGTTTGGTTGGTGTTGTTTTGTGTCTAGGTGTGCGTTTGGATGAGTCTGCTGTTGAAGTGGTTGATGTGGTTGCGGTGGGCGGTTGTGAGTGTGGTGGTGGTTGTAGTGCTTGTGGGTGTGCTGGTGGTTGTACTGGTGGTGTGGCTTGTGAGTGAGTTAGTGATTGTGGATGTGCCGGTGGTTGTGATGCTTGTAGGTGTGTGGTGATGTGGTGCTTATGGGTGTGTTAGTGCTTGTGGAGGCTGTGGATGTGGTGGCTGTGGGTGTGGTGGTGGTTGTGGTATTTGAGTGGGTGCCTGCAAAGAAGTGGGTTTGCTTGGGAAGGTGTGGGACTTTGGAATTAGTTTAGGAAGGGACTTGAGTTGGGGCATAAGATTGGGCTGTTTGGAATGCTGCGGTCAGTGAGGTGGCTAGCCCTGCAAATGATCTCTGTAGGCCAGATATAGAACTATGAATGGCTTCCAGGTATGCTAGCATTTGTTGCATTTGGCAACTAAGGCCTTGAATGCCATTCAGGAGTGCAGTCTGGCCTACAGAAATGCTGCATAAAATGCCAATAACCTCCTCACTCAGCGCAGCCAGGGTGACAGGGTCAGATGGTTAGATGCCTGTGGTTAAGGAGACCACAACCCTTTTAGGGGGGCAGGTATGGCCAACTGGGAGAGGAAATTAGGATCTGCGTCTCTTGCTGGAGGTAGAGGTGTTGCCATCCTCTCCTGGTAGTCTGCCTGAAGGTCAGGTGGTGGATCCAAAGTTCCAGGAACAGAGGTGGGTACAACTGTTTCCTCTTGTGGCAGGGCCTCCTTTTCTGTCACTGAGGCACATGTAGTTGGGCCAGGTATAGTTGGACCACAAAAAGGGGAAGATGTTGCTGGAAAATCCCTGCACATATAGGTGAGAATATCATGCAGCCCCCCCAGTCGGAATTGGAGTTCAGATTCTCCATCTGTACATTGTGCTCCCTCGGCAAATGCTTCATCTCCTGGAGCTCTATCAGGACCTGGCCCATCATGTCTTGGGACCGATGGAGGGATCCCAAGACTTGGTTGATGGTGGCCTGGGTGACAATGAACCAAGTGGCCTCACTTTGCTGGCCCACAGATTCCCTCCCATGAACCCTACCCCAACTACCGTGTGCCCTTGACCCAGTGTGCCCCATCCCCCTGCTTCCTGGCTGAAATAGAGATAGTGGTGGTGGTGTATCAACAGCAGCCAGGACTGAGTGGCACAAGATTGGTGTGATGTTGGCTTGGACACAGGAAGTGGAGGTATCCATAGGCTGAGGTGTGGTAACAGCTGAGGTGGGAGGTGTAGTTGAGGGCCGAGTGAGACGCACTGTAGCTGTCTGCCCAGACAGACCAGAGGGACCCGACTGCTTCTCATCAACCAGACATACAGGAGTGTAGTTCTGACTGAAGGTTTGTCAGTCAGATGTTTTTTATTTGATTTGCAATAGCAATTATAAAAGCACAGTATAGATAATTAAAACAGTTTAAAATCTTTAGTAAATACATGGGCTAACCAGAGGCTACAAATTTACTGAAGGATTGAGCCTGGTCTGGAGCGGAGGTATCCTCAGTGGTAGATGGTTTTCCACGCACTCTGGCTGTTAGACCTATTATGAATTCATAAAAAATATAAATAAAAAAAAAATCGGGATTGAACATCTAATTATGAAGCAAAAATATGAAGCAACCTAAAAGTAAAAAGTAAAAATTTATGATGATTGTATCTTTCAGTGGTATTTTTATAGGCTACACAAACACAAACCTACTTCAAAAAAGCAGGTGAAAAGATTTCCTAAAATTTAATAAGATGATTAGAAAGTATACATAAAATATACCAAACATTTCACACAACACAGTAGAGAGGTGAAATGAGAATTCAACCATTCCAAGACCTAGCGGCTAATATTCTGACCTTTGAACAACTTAGAAGGATATATAGCATCAGTCATCATTTGAGCATTGCAGAGTACATTTTCACCGAAATAACCCCTTATATTCAGCATACAAAATGACATACATTTTTTAGTGAATAAACTTTGATTTGTGAAACAAATAACATCAATTTCATCAAATAAAAGGGATAGGACAAAATACAAAATGAAACATAAAAATTTCAAAACATAGCATGATATAGAGATTGATTAATACATAACACTTTGACATATGTGAAAATGTGATAGGAAAGAAAGTCTGAGCATGATAACATTGCAATATTATTTTCACAAAACAAAACAAGGCATCATGGTAGTTGTAGTCATTTCAATTAAACATTTCCAACACTTGCAAATATGTAAGTTAAAAATACCTAGTGAAAATATGCTGTTAAATAGAACAGACATTTACAAATTAGAAAACAAATATGCAATATGTTATTTGGTGTAAACAAGCAACATTACATCATGTGAAATTTTATGGACATTGAAACCTGTAATGTTATATTCAACACAATACATTAAAACAAACAAACAAGACAACAAAAGAATTGATATATACATATATATATATATATATATATATATATATATATATATATATATCACCTTACTCCGCGTTTCCATCAGAATTTCTCCTCCAACACAGACACGGACCATCAAATTGGTGCTTATTTTAATATTTTATTCTTGCAATGTCGCAATAACGTTTCGGCTCGTCCGAGCCTTGAGCACATACATATATATATATATTACCTACTGGCGCCAGTAGGTAGTTATAGTTAGGACCTTGTTTCCATTCAAAAAGTGTTTTTTCATTTGGCAAAATCTTTGGCGTCGTTTGACGACTCTTTGCAAAAATTTTAAAACTAATGGGGCGCTCCGGTCAGCTCCTGTCTTGAAAGTTTCGGGGTGATTCGTCAAGCGGGGGCCAAGAAAAAAGGGGGGGCCCAAAACGTGTTTTCTCCATGTTAATTTCCATAGGAAACTTTAGACATGGCTACAGCCCAAACTGCTGAACGGAATTACAGCAAATTTGGCAAAAAGATAGCTTTTGGGCCAGAAAGTACTCTTTTCTTTAAATGGTGTAAATCCAGTAGTTTTTGAGAAATTTAAACATTTACAGATATCGATATTTGATTATTGTGAGATTTGATTGGCTGAACCTTCCCGATCTCGAGGTTGTTTCTGATTGGCTGCCAACACTTCAAACCAGGAAGTGTTGGCAGCCATCTTGTGATTCGGATGAACCGAGTTTGCAAGAAAAAGGTGAAAAAAAAAGAAAAGGGGCAGGGTAGGAACACTCTGACCCTCTAGGGCTGCTCAGGGGGTGCCACAGGGACCCCGAAGGTCAAAAGAAGTATTTATTTTTAATATTTTGGCGGGTAGATACGCGAACCCTCCCGATCATGAGCTTGACTCTGATTGGCTGTTAACAGTTCAAACCAGAAAGTGTTGGCAGGCATGTTGTGACTCGGTTGAACCGAGTCGCAAAAAAAAGGTGAAAAAAGAAGAAAAGGGACAGGGTAGGAACACTCCTAGGGCTGCTCAGGGGGTGCCACAGGGACCCTGAAGGTCAAAAAAAGTATTTTTTTTAATATAATTTCGTTGGGAGTCGCGTAGGTTCTGCAAATCACACTGGAAAAAAACCGAAGCGCGGTGTTCCGTGCTTTGTTTAATTAAGCCCCCGGGTGGGCTAGGTCCCGGGAGCAATGTTTAGTTATGATGTGGGGGCTACTTCTGTCACAGGGACTGCCACCTCCCCGGGGCAAATATAATGATATGCGGGGGCACGTGGCCCGCCCTGCTCCGTGGAGAGCACCACCTTCCCGGGGCTATACGTAAAATGTAAGTGTTGAGATGCTCAAGCCTCCCCGACACTGTCCCGGGAACCACTACGTTCCCGGGGCATTCATCAATTAAAATGCGGGGGTCCGTTGCAGACCGCCGGCCCCAGGGAGCACGAATTTCCCGGGGCTTTAAATTTGATTTAGGCGGATCGCGCAGTGTCCCTTGAGGAGCTTTCCATGGCCCTGGGGATCGCCACCCCCGAGGTCCGTTCCAACAATGTCCCGTGGTGTCTACCCCCCGGGACTTTGGAGTTTGCTATTCCCGCCCTCCCATAGCAAACTTCTGCTTCGCTTTATGGAAGCTAGAGGAGGAAATTTGCTCTCGCTTCTATGAAGCGAAGCAGATTTGCTTTTGGGCAAAGGGAGCTGCTTGTCAGCAGCTCCCTTTGCCCAAAAGCAATGCTGGCTCCCGCAGGAGGCGGGGAGCCTGCTGGGACATTGGGGCTCCCCCACGGTCCCCAAACATTGTGGCCAGGCCCCAGGGGATGGGGTCCCTGGGCATACAATGGCCCGAGAGGGGGCCACGTGGCCTCCCTTCCTTGTTATAAAAAAAATTAGAAATGGCCGGGCCCCGGGGGATGGGGTTCTCGGGTCCGATATCGGCCAATGTAACTAGGGGGTATTAATTAATATTTTTTTTTCTTTTGTGATAGGAGTGGCGACCCCATCGCAGTTCACAGCGCTGCCTTGTGTAGAGTTGCGACGGGTTCGCAAATCCAAAAAAATATTTAAACAGAGTATGTATGTTAAAAAAAAAAATAAGATTGAGGTCTGGGTTATAGGGTGGCTCTAAACAGAGCCCTTGTTTTCATTATGACTTTGTTGGAGCTACATGCAAGTGCGGATGCACAGCTTGAGGTTGTTGAGAAAAACTCTGTTTCCTTCATCTGTGAAATGAACTTCATCACTTCTGTAGATGTCATCCATATCAAAACGTAGATTGCTGTTATAGATGGACCCCATTCTATGATCTCTGAGGTAAGCAGAAATAGCTTAATTGACATTCTTCCTAGCTTTCTCGATCTGAGGACAGAATTGATTTGACCACTTCCATTTCTGTCTTTGGCATATATTAGAGTATACAAAGACAGTTTGAGGCAAAAGCAACATCAACTGTGCAAAGGTATCCTTCATTAGCATTTACAGACCAACTGCGGTCAATGTGCCTAGGTCATTGCCACCACAGTGCACAATCATGAGGTCAGGGGGTTGGAGATGCAAAAGGTTTTCAACCAAAGGCATCAATTGGTGCCACTTTAATCCTCTCTTTGCAAACCATTTAATATCCACATTTTGCAAACCTAGGTCTTTGTCAATACGTCTGTGTTCAGCATACCTTTTGCACCAGAAAACATAGCTGTGCCCTACAATCCATACTGTAAGCATTTTGAAGGGATGTCTGGAAAGAATCAAAAGATGTCTGTAGTTGATGTAGTCCGTTGGTAGAATGAGAGATATGTAAAAAGGCGGAGAACAAGCTTTTTTGAGAAAACCGATAACTGATTGGCTGATGATCAACATTGTGCACTGAAAAATAGGATGCATGTTACTTTCATGAAAAAGCATGTTTCTGATTGGTTAATAAAAAATGTTTGAAAGTTACAATAGATAGGATAAGATAACATGTTGCAGAAGTCAACCACACCTGCTATTTGCATTTGGAAGCTCCTGTTCTGAACTGAAATATATGGTGAACTTGTGACCTGCCACTGCCGCTGAATGTTGCAGAAACTGTTGCTATGGAAACTGGTATTAAGGAGAATGGGCGAAGGGTTGAAACAACTGTGGTATTACAATATGAAATGCAGATTTAAATACAAGTGATAAGCTATTAGTTCGTTTTTCTAAATCAGTAGTATGTTTAGAAGAAGTGTATTGTTCCAAATTAGCAGTAGTATTATTGGAAATAGGTTTTTGAACTCTCGTAAGGGTTCGGGGCTCCATGGCGATGCGGCAGCGAGGTGGAGTTGCCACTCCACAAAATTACAGTACGAGTTTGGGCACTTTTAGAAGAGAGTTAGAAAGGATTAATATGAGTAACCAATAGAAATGTGTTTTACGATTTGAAATAATGAAGGAACGAATTTGATTTGTTACTTATTTTTATATCTGTGCAGAAAGAGAGGGAAAGTTTGCCATTACTGGTTTTACCTTGTTGAGAGTGCTGCAATACATTCATTGTGTGAGAAAGAACATTTTTCATGCGTTTCTGATATTTGATATTCCACAATACTATTACAGAGGTGAGTTACAAATTTGTAAGGTGTGTTATGTATTGTGTAGTAGTGGTTCAGTCTTTGTAGTAATATTTTTAAGTTTGAAAAGATTTTTTTTTTAAAGATTACAAATTATTAGAAAAGTGTGCTGTTTGAAATATGTTATGAAATGTACAAAGACTCTGAGTAGTTGCTGAATAGTCAAGCTGCAAGAGAAAGTGAGGTTTAAGACATTGGCAGAGGTATTAGTGATTAGGCTACTTTGTATGACTCTGTGGAAAGGTACGCTTGAAGTACGCTGTATATATTTAGGTGTCTTCGTTAAATGAGGAGTGCTGTCTGTCATGTTGAAATGACTGCATGGTCTTGTGACTGAGGTACAGGGTTGAATTGAGACCCAAAATCGGCATGGGCAACTTGAAAGAAATGGCTCACATTTGAAGATTGCACCTTGTCACAAAATACTGGGGGGGGGCTTTAAAAGAGCCATGTTTTATGAACTTCAGGGAGATAAAAAAGAAATGCAAATGTTGCCTGCACACTTTGTGTACGGATTTGTTCACACTGGTGAACCACACCTGAATATAGGTGAAGGTAATTCTCAGGCCTCCTGCCCCTGCTCAATCTGCATATATTACAGGGCCGGCAGATCGAGATACTGGGAATGGCATGTCCCTCGACCCCCCTCCTCCCCCCAAACGCTTCCTCCCTCCCCCACTTGTAAAAGGAAGGTAACAGAGGCCCATCTGCATTGAAAAATACCACTTAGGCCCTCAGTGGGCAGCTGGCGGCACACAGTTGCAACTTACATACCAGCACATTGTACATTGCCCGATTGTCCGTCTTACCAATCCAACCTTGCTGAGGTATGTCTATACTTCTACATGTATTTTCACACGTGTTATGCATCGGAAGATCTAACACCTATATAACACAGGAATACATCTATTTGTATGTTTCTTTTATATATGATGCAAAAACAACAGTTGATGGACAGAATGCAGAACAATGTCATACATTCACCCCAGTACAGAGATCTGGGCCTAAATCCATCGTTTTTTTGCTCACCATGCCATTCCAGTTTGAACCCAGCCATATGCAAATCAGTCTTGACCCTGTGCCTCATGGGAACAGTCCAGCCCGAACTGCCAAGCCAGGTCCTCCCTGGACTGGAAACAAGCATCCTAGGACCGGTTTCGGGGTTTCACTCCTCTTCAGCCAGGATAGCTTGATTCCAGTGGCATGGAGAGCACGGGACCCACGTCTGGGCATACCCGTCCCACTCGGGGTGACAAATGCAAAAACAACAGTTGATGGACAGAATGCAGAACAATGTCATACATTCACCCCAGTACAGAGATCTGGGCCTAAATCCATCGCTTTTTGCTCACCATGCCATTCCAGTTTGAACCCAGCCATATGCAAATCAGTCTTGACCCTGTGCCTCATGGGAACAGTCCAGCCCGAACTGCCAAGCCAGGTCCTCCCTGGACTGGAAACAAGCATCCTAGGACCGGTTTCGGGGTTTCACCCCTCTTCAGCCAGGATAGCTTGGCTGATGAGGGCTGAATGCCCGAAACCGGTCCTAGGATGCTTGATTCCGGTCCAGGGAAGACATGGCTTGGCAGTTCGGTCTGGACTGTTCCCATGAGGCACAGGGTCAAGACTGATTTGCATATGGCCATGTCTGAACTGGGGTGGCGTTTTGAAGCAAAATAACGATGGATTAAACCCAGATCTGTGACTGGGGGTGAATGTTTGCCATTGTGCAACATTCCGTCCATCATCTTGTGTGTTTTGCAATTCGCCCCAAGTGGGAAGGGTATGCCCAGACGTGGGTCCCATGCTCACTGCGCCACTGGAGTCAGGCTATCCTGGCTGATGAGGGCTGAATGCCCGAAACCGGTCCTAGGATGCTTGATTCCGGTCCAGGGAAGACATGGCTTGGCAGTTCGGTCTGGACTGTTCCCATGAGGCACAGGGTCAAGACTGATTTGCATATGGCCATGTCTGAACTGGGGTGGCGTTTTGAAGCAAAATAACGATGGATTAAACCCAGATCTGTGACTGGGGGTGAATGTTTGCCATTGTGCAACATTCCGTCCATCATCTTGTGTGTGTTTTGCAATTCGCCCCAAGTGGGAAGGGTATGCCCAGACGTGGGTCCCGTGCTCACTGCGCCACTGGAGTCAGGCTATCCTGGCTGATGAGGGCTGAATGCCCGAAACCGGTCCTAGGATGCTTGATTCCGGTCCAGGGAAGACATGGCTTGGCAGTTCGGTCTGGACTGTTCCCATGAGGCACAGGGTCAAGACTGATTTGCATATGGCCATGTCTGAACTGGGGTGGCGTTTTGAAGCAAAATAACGATGGATTAAACCCAGATCTGTGACTGGGGGTGAATGTTTGCCATTGTGCAACATTCCGTCCATCATCTTGTGTGTTTTGCAATTCGCCCCAAGTGGGAAGGGTATGCCCAGACGTGGGTCCCGTGCTCACTGCGCCACTGGAGTCAGGCTATCCTGGCTGATGAGGGCTGAATGCCCGAAACCGGTCCTAGGATGCTTGATTCCGGTCCAGGGAAGACATGGCTTGGCAGTTCGGTCTGGACTGTTCCCATGAGGCACAGGGTCAAGACTGATTTGCATATGGCCATGTCTGAACTGGGGTGGCGTTTGAAGCAAAATAACGATGGATTAAACCCAGATCTGTGACTGGGGGTGAATGTTTGCCATTGTGCAACATTCTGTCCATCATCTTGTGTGTTTTGCAATTCGCCCCAAGTGGGAAGGGTATGCCCAGACGTGGGTCCCGTGCTCACTGCGCCACTGGAGTCAGGCTATCCTGGCTGATGAGGGCTGAATGCCCGAAACCGGTCCTAGGATGCTTGATTCCGGTCCAGGGAAGACATGGCTTGGCAGTTCGGTCTGGACTGTTCCCATGAGGCACAGGGTCAAGACTGATTTGCATATGGCCATGTCTGAACTGGGGTGGCGTTTTGAAGCAAAATAACGATGGATTAAACCCAGATCTGTGACTGGGGGTGAATGTTTGCCATTGTGCAACATTCCGTCCATCATCTTGTGTGTTTTGCAATTCGCCCCAAGTGGGAAGGGTATGCCCAGACGTGGGTCCCGTGCTCACTGCGCCACTGGAGTCAGGCTATCCTGGCTGATGAGGGCTGAATGCCCGAAACCGGTCCTAGGATGCTTGATTCCGGTCCAGGGAAGACATGGCTTGGCAGTTCGGTCTGGACTGTTCCCATGAGGCACAGGGTCAAGACTGATTTGCATATGGCCATGTCTGAACTGGGGTGGCGTTTTGAAGCAAAATAACGATGGATTAAACCCAGATCTGTGACTGGGGGTGAATGTTTGCCATTGTGCAACATTCCGTCCATCATCTTGTGTGTTTTGCAATTTGCCCCAAGTGGGAAGGGTATGCCCAGACGTGGGTCCCGTGCTCACTGCGCCACTGGAGTCAGGCTATCCTGGCTGATGAGGGCTGAATGCCCGAAACCGGTCCTAGGATGCTTGATTCCGGTCCAGGGAAGACATGGCTTGGCAGTTCGGTCTGGACTGTTCCCATGAGGCACAGGGTCAAGACTGATTTGCATATGGCCATGTCTGAACTGGGGTGGCGTTTTGAAGCAAAATAACGATGGATTAAACCCAGATCTGTGACTGGGGGTGAATGTTTGCCATTGTGCAACATTCCGTCCATCATCTTGTGTGTTTTGCAATTCGCCCCAAGTGGGAAGGGTATGCCCAGACGTGGGTCCCGTGCTCACTGCGCCACTGGAGTCAGGCTATCCTGGCTGATGAGGGCTGAATGCCCGAAACCGGTCCTAGGATGCTTGATTCCGGTCCAGGGAAGACATGGCTTGGCAGTTCGGTCTGGACTGTTCCCATGAGGCACAGGGTCAAGACTGATTTGCATATGGCCATGTCTGAACTGGGGTGGCGTTTGAAGCAAAATAACGATGGATTAAACCCAGATCTGTGACTGGGGGTGAATGTTTGCCATTGTGCAACATTCCGTCCATCATCTTGTGTGTTTTGCAATTCGCCCCAAGTGGGAAGGGTATGCCCAGACGTGGGTCCCGTGCTCACTGCGCCACTGGAGTCAGGCTATCCTGGCTGATGAGGGCTGAATGCCCGAAACCGGTCCTAGGATGCTTGATTCCGGTCCAGGGAAGACATGGCTTGGCAGTTCGGTCTGGACTGTTCCCATGAGGCACAGGGTCAAGACTGATTTGCATATGGCCATGTCTGAACTGGGGTGGCGTTTGAAGCAAAATAACGATGGATTAAACCCAGATCTGTGACTGGGGGTGAATGTTTGCCATTGTGCAACATTCCGTCCATCATCTTGTGTGTTTTGCAATTCGCCCCAAGTGGGAAGGGTATGCCCAGACGTGGGTCCCGTGCTCACTGCGCCACTGGAGTCAGGCTATCCTGGCTGATGAGGGCTGAATGCCCGAAACCGGTCCTAGGATGCTTGATTCCGGTCCAGGGAAGACATGGCTTGGCAGTTCGGTCTGGACTGTTCCCATGAGGCACAGGGTCAAGACTGATTTGCATATGGCCATGTCTGAACTGGGGTGGCGTTTTGAAGCAAAATAACGATGGATTAAACCCAGATCTGTGACTGGGGGTGAATGTTTGCCATTGTGCAACATTCCGTCCATCATCTTGTGTGTTTTGCAATTCGCCCCAAGTGGGAAGGGTATGCCCAGACGTGGGTCCCGTGCTCACTGCGCCACTGGAGTCAGGCTATCCTGGCTGATGAGGGCTGAATGCCCGAAACCGGTCCTAGGATGCTTGATTCCGGTCCAGGGAAGACATGGCTTGGCAGTTCGGTCTGGACTGTTCCCATGAGGCACAGGGTCAAGACTGATTTGCATATGGCCATGTCTGAACTGGGGTGGCGTTTGAAGCAAAATAACGATGGATTAAACCCAGATCTGTGACTGGGGGTGAATGTTTGCCATTGTGCAACATTCCGTCCATCATCTTGTGTGTTTTGCAATTCTTTTATATATGATGGCACTAGCAAAAGGCAGAGACACATGCATGCATTGTGTCCGTAATATGGTGAGACTTACGAGTGTGACATGTGAAGGGTTGGTGCTTTATATTTGGCTAGGCCCAACACTTAAGTAGTCGCTGAAAAGTGAAGCTACAAGAGAAAACTGAGGTTTAAGACATGGTGGCAGAAGGATTAGCGATTAGGCTACTTTGTATGAGTCTTCCAATCACCCAGGCACTATCCCTGTACTCATGCAATCATCCAGGCATTACCAATGCACTCATGCAATGAAGGAGACTCTACCTATACACACATCCAATCAATCAGATATTACCTACGCAAACATGCAATCACCCAGGCAGTAGTCTTGCATTCAACCATTCACTAAGCCACTACCTATGCACTCATCTATTCTGTCAAGCAATACTGAAGCAGTCATCGAATGATACAGGCACTACAGCTGCACTAAACCATTCACTCAGGCACCACCCATGCACTCATCCATTCTGTGAAGCACTATTCATGCACTCATCCAATGATGAAAACATTAGCCTTGCACCCATACTTTCACTCAGGTACTTCCCATGCTCTCATAAAATCACGCAGGCAGTACCTTTGCACTCATGCAATCACGCAGGCACTATGCATGTACTCATGCAATCAGTATGGCACTAGTTTGCACTCAACTGTTCACTCAGGTACTACCTATGCAATTATTTAATCCCTCAGGCACCAATGTGGCACTCATCCAATGACCCAGCCATTACTGTTACAGTCATCATTTTACTCAGGCACTACCCATGCACTGATGTAAGCATTGAGACGATACCCTTGCCCTTATGAAGTTACTCAGGCACAACTTATGCATTCATGCAATCACACAGGCACTACCCTTACACTCATGCTATCAAATAGGCACTACCTATGGACTCATACAATCAGTCAGGTACTACTCTTGCACTCAGCCATTCACTCAGGCAGTACCTGTGCAGTCATTCAGTCACTCATGAACTACCCATGCAGTCATGCAATCAAAGAGGCATTATCTATAGAGACATCGAATTAATGAGAGATTACCTACACAGTCATGCAATCACCTAGCCACTACTCTTGCACTCAAGCATTCACTCAGGTGCTACTTATGCACTCATCCATTCACTCAGGCAGTACGTATGCACTCATCCAATGATACAGCCATTACCCTTGCATGCATCGTTCCATTCAGGCAGCACCCATACATTCATCGAATCACGTAGGCACAAGTGCTGCACTCATACAATCACAGAGGCACTACTCATGCACTCTTGCAATCAAGAATGCACTACCTATGCACACATTGAATTAATAAGACATTACCTACACAAGCGTGGAATGAATCAGGCACTATCGATGCACTCATCTATTCTTTGAAGCACTACCCATGCACTCATCCAATGATGCAGGCAGTACAGTTGCAGTAATCCATTCACTCAGGCACTACCCATGCAGTGTTCTAAGCAGCCAGACATTACTCTTTTACTCATTAATTTACTGAGGCACTAGCCATGTATTTTCATACATGTTATGCATGTGAAGCTCGTAGACCTATAAAACACAGGTATACATGCATTTGTATGTTTCTTTTATGTATGATGTCAATAACAAAAGACACAGACACATGTATGCATGTTTTCAGGAATATGATGACACTTACAACAGTGAGATGCAAAGGGTTCATGCTTTATATTTGTCTAGGCCCAACACTCTTTGTAGTTGCTGAATAGTAAAGGTGCTAGACAAAAGTGAGGTTTAAGACATGCAGGCAGAGGGATTAGTGATTAGTCAACTTTGTTCAATTGTTAGTGATATCCTACATGAAAGAAGGATACAAATGCATGTATACATGTGTTTTATAGATCTACCATCTTTAGATGCATAACATGTGTGAAAATAGATGTACAAGTAGAGATATAACTCAGTCGCAAGACCATGCACTGTTTTCAACTAGAGAGACTGCACTTTCCATTTCAATAACACACCAAAATTTGTACGGCATACTTCAAGTGTACCTTTCCACAGACTCGTACAAACTAGCGCAATGACTAATCCCTCTGTCAGCATGTTTTAAACCTCAGTTTTCTCTTGTAGCTTCACTATTCAGCGACTACTCAGAGTGTTTGGCCTAGCCAAATATAAAGCAGCAACCCTTCACATATCACTGTTGTAAGTCTCTCCATATTCTTGAACGCATGCATGCATATGTCTGTGCCTTTTGCTAGTAGCATCACACATAAAAAATATATACAAATAGATGTATGATGGCACTAGCAAAAGTCACAGACACATGCATGCATGCTTTGAGGAGTATGGTGAGATTTACAATAGTAACATTGCAAAGATTGCTGTTTTGAATTTGTGGAGTTCTCTTGCTTGTTTGTGCACTTGTCTGGACTGTTTCTGCATGTCAGTTCCTTGTTTCTGCACTTGTGTTGTTGTCTTTCTGCATCCCTCTTGTGTGTTTCTGGAGCTCTGCTGCTTGTTTTTGTACTTTTCTTCTTTGTTTTTGCACCTTTTTTGCTTCTTTTTGCAGGCCTCTTTCCCATTTTTGCAGCTTTTTTGTTACTTTCTACACCTACCTTCCGTGTTTCTCTACTTCTGTTCCGTCTTTTTGCATCTCAGTTTTCTTTCTGCAGATCTCTTGATTCTTTATGCACTTGTCTTGCCACTTTAACCACATCTGTTGCTTCTTTATGCACTTGTCTTGCCTCAATCTGCACCTCTGTTGTTTTTTTTAGCTGTCATCTTGCCTCTTTTTGCACCCATGTTGCATGTTTCTGAACCCCATTTCTCAGTTTCAGCAGCTTTGTTGCGTCTTTGAGCATCTTTGTTAGCCTGTTTCTGCACCTATCTTCCTTCTTTTTGCACCCCTCTTGCCTATTTATGTACCTGTGTTCCCTGTTTTGCAGTTGTCTTGCCTCTTTCTGCATCTGTCTTGTGTCTTTGTGCACTTCTCTTGCATGTTTGTGCACCTCTGTTGTTTCTTTGTTCACCACTATTGTCTCTTTGTGCAGCTCTTTTGCGTCTTTCTGAATTTCTCACATTTTTTAGTAGCTGTGTTGTTCTTTGTGTATTTCTTTTAGGTGCTTCTAAAGTTTTTTTTTCTTTCTGTCCCTTTCTTTCTCTCAGTACTATTTTTCCTCTTTCTGCAGTTCTCTTGCTTGTTTCTACATTTTTGTTTTTTTATTGGTAATAAAGAGAATAGCAATGTAATTGTAATTAATTGCTTACTAGTTAATATCAGTTTTGATATGTAATTAATTTAAAATAGTTAATTCATGTAACTAACTATTGAAACTGTTCTTTGTTTTTTAGAAAATTATTTTGTTTGGATCACAAATTCAAGATGGCAAGAAAACAGGAAAAGAGAAGACAACAAAAAAACAGATCTACTTAAAGAAATGTAAAAAGAGTGTGTTACAAGCAGTGGCGTAGGAAGGGGGTGCGGTGGGTGCGGGATGCCCCGGGTGTCATCACTGAGGGGGGGTGACAAAATGGCAAAAATATGTGTTTTAAACACATATTTTTGCCATTTTGTCAAGTCGAGAGTGACAAGAAATCACTGAGGGGGGTGACAAAATGGCAAAAATATGTGTTTTCAAACACATATTTTTGCCATTTTGTCAAGCCGGGGGTGACAAGAAATTTTCCACACCGGGTACCACCTGACCTTGCTACGCCACGTTACAAAAAGATGAAAATGTTACTAAGGATAAAGTTTGTTCTGGTAAGGGCACTAAACACTTTCTTAAAACAGTTGCAGAGAAATTAAAGATAGATAATAGCAATGAAAGGAAAAAGAAGAGTTTTACAACAAAGCAGAAGGAGAACGACATTTCTAATGGTAAAAAAACATTAGTATTTGAAAAAACAACACACGTTACAAGAAGAGAAAAACAATTTAAACAGATACATGTACGAATCTTTCGAAGAAGAGTAATTCAAAATTTATTAAAAGATTGTAAAAAGTATAAAAGAAGATCAGCAGCATATAAGAAGCAGCACATTGAAAGTGTAGTAGATACTGCTTTTGATTTGAAACGAAAATTATTTATTTTAATATTGAAGAGAATGAGAACATTGGATAAAATAATTAAATTTATGAAAGGCAAAAGAAAAAGACTTGTTAATAGAAGTAACTTTTGTAAAAATGTCACTGGTGAATGGAAGCACACTTCTACTAGTGAGCCTTTCTTTATTGAAGAAAGCTACTTTCAACAGAACGCATTAGTATATTCAGTTGATACTAGTGGTCGATGCTATGAAATGAAAGATGGTTGTCCCATTCCAAAAGAAGAAATGGTTGTTAGTAGTGTAGAAAAAGTAATAGCTGAAGAAGTGCAAGGGAAGCGTACACAAGCTCCTGTATATAAGTGGGATTGGAGCAGTATTTGCAGTATTCGACAGGAATCTATTGACATTTTGCGAAATGTTTTACGAGAGTATGCAAAAAAAAGTGTTAAAAGGAAGATTAGGATGTTACAAGGACTAGATCCATGTAAAATAAGAAAATATACTAAGTTGCACGGACATTCTCTGGCTTGTCTTTCGAGAAAAGTGTGTAAAAGTACGTTTCATCAGTTAACCCCTTCCATGCTCATGACGAGCTCAGCTCGTCATGCTGCGCAGTGCTCGTGTGCGCATGACGAGCTGAGCTCGTCATGAACCCGTCCGCTCAATGCAATGCCTCGCACAGGGCGAAAATCGGCCGCGCATGGAAGGGGTTAAGAATGTTAGCAGTACACCACTCAGGAATGCGGAAGTTAGTAAGGAAAGTGTACTATGTAAAAACTCCGGCATTATGTTTAAGTGAAATGAACACAGCTCTTTTACACGGTTCTTTATCAGATGTACAAAAAATTTGTGATGATATACAGTTTCGTTTTTTTGGTTCACAGCAGGAGTGTGTAGAAAGTGAGAGCTTGATAAGTGTAGATGTTGAAGAACATGGGAAAGAGATTAGTATTAATGAGTTTGTAGAAGAAATTACAAAGTTTAAGACAGTGTCCTCTGAAAAACCAAACTATGGGGCCCATTATGATATCAGGCGGATCTCCACCGCCGGGCTGGCGGTGGCCACCGCTGGCCCGGCACTGGCGATCTGCCCGCCAGATGCTCCCGTTTCACCCCCGCCATATTAGTATGGCAGGGGGCACCGCGGTGGATGGTCTGTCCGCTGCTTTTCCGCCGGTCGGATTCCCGGCCGAGCGGAAAAGGCCCTCAATATGGTGGCGGTGCCTTGCAGGCACCGCCATCCATATTAGGATGTGCAATTTGAAAGGCCTTTCCATGGCGGCCATGGAAAGGCATGCGGAAATTGCTTTGAGGGCCCATTACGGGCCCCCAGGGGGTAGGGGGGTGGGGGGCTGCACTTGGGGGGTACCTATGATACCCCCCTTCACTGGCATACACAAGGTGGCAGGCACCGCGCGGTGCCTGTCACATTGTGCATGCCACTGCACAACATGCATTATTGCATTGCGGCGAGTGCTGCTTACAGCACCGCCCGCTGCAATTTAATATATGCGGGATGCGACCGCCAGGGTGGCGGTCGCATCCTAATGGTCTAGCGGGACCGCCGCACCTCTGGCGGTTGGTCCCGTGTACCGTCATGGTGGCGGGCGGACAAAGTCCGCCCGCCATCGTAATGGAACCCCTATGTTTGTATTTGTTGTCGACGTACTCATTATAGAAGTCAAACTAGAAATGTTAATTTATACTTAAAAAGTGAAAAGGAAAACAATGATAAGTGGCAGCAATTTGGTGCCTATTTGTTGGTGGAAGGTCGATTTGAGTTGGGTACTGATCAACGTATTTGTAAATATTGTTACAACAAATTAGAAGAGAACAAAATGCCAGCTAGAGCATGATATAACAACTTAGAGTTAGTAGCTATTCCAGAGGAACTGGCAGATTTGAATGCATATGAGTCAATTCTTATTCAATCTGTACACCCATTTCAAGCCATAATTCGTATGGAGCCTAAAACAGGTAAGCTGCCACCAACAGATTTACAAAGAGGTCTGAAAGGAAGAGTTGTGTACTTACCTTTAGATTTTAAGAAAAATAGTGAAACTGTTGGTGGAGACAGAGAGGAAAATGAACCAGTAGTTATTCTAGTAAATGGCGTCCCAACAAAGAGTCAAAAAATATGGCAAGAGTTTGTAAATGTTAATAAACTTCAAAAGGCTACATTATATCTTGTGGAGAAAAATATTTGTTATAAAACTGTAAATGTTGATGAACAGGAAAAATGTTTAGAAGATGAATCAGAAATTTCAAGCGGCCAAATAGAAAAAGTGGACAAGTCCAGGAGTGAAGAGATTTATGAACATTACACGATACATCCTCTACATTCAAAAGAAGTAGTAGGAAACAGCATTGAATTATTTCAAATGAAAAAAGCAAAGGGAACTCCAATGAGTGTATGGGAAAAAGCTTAGAAGCTCGTTGTTTTCCACAGCTGTTCCCCAATGGAGAAGGTGGACGATTTGATGAGCAACCTGTACGGATTCCAGCTTCAGAATACCGCTCGACAAGATTGTACTCTGAAGATCCAAGATTTCGACAGTGCATTCCATATATATTTCATCTTCTGTGATTTGTCTGCTCTTTCATATGCAGTGAACCACATATTAAAAACAGGAGTTCAACTTTCACATGTTTCTGCAAAAGAATTCATGGACAAAGTTCAACAAAGAGATGAAAATTTAGAATCACAGTTAATTAATTTGATGGCATGTCAACGTGGTACCAATGAATATTGGTTTCGTCGTCATGGTGAACTTAAATGTATGTTAAGAAACTTAGGTACACCAACATGGTTTGTAACACTTAGCTGTGCTGAATATGCGTGGGTAGATTTACTTACATTTCTACGAGAAACAAATTCAAATGAAAAATATTGAATTGAAGACACCTGGAGAACTCTGTTCCTTGGATCCTGTAAATGTCTGCTGGTATTTTAGCCATAGGTTTCAAAGCATGATGTCATTTATCTGCAATAAAAATATTCCTCCTCTTGGAGAAGTTACTGATTTCTTTTGGCGAAAAGAGTACCAAGCAAGAGGTGCTCCTCATATACACATGCTATTATGGATAAAGAATGCTCCAAAATTTCGAACTGATACTGATGAAACTGTATTGTCTTTCATTGAACAGTATGTTACCTGTGACATTCCAAGAGGAGGAGAAAAGAGCTTCAGACAACAAGTTTTACGTTTTCAAAGTCAACGCTGTGGAAAGTATTGTCGACTGAAAATACAAGTCTAACGGGAACTTTTATACAAAGTGTCGTTTTGGATTCCCACGTCCAATAATTTCTAAAGGAAGAGTAAATTCTTTTTGTCAGCAGTAAGGCATACAATAACTCGTAAATCTCCCAAGAATACATACAAGTTAAAAAGAACAGAACAGTCAAAGTATATTAATGACTACAATCCAGTTATTTTGAAAATGTGGAATGCAAACATGGATATTCAATATGTTGCAGATAATTCAATTGCCGTTGTACGTTATGTTACATCATATATAACCAAATCAGAAAAGACAGAGATGAAAGAAATGTGGGAAGAAATTTCACAAGAGAAGAGTCTTAGCAACAAAATGTACAGCTTTAGTTTGAAAATGTTTTCCCACCGAGAGATTGGATCCTATGAATGTTCGGATCACTTGTGCTCTTCCATTTTATATTCAAAGTCAAGAGGAATCATTTGGGTAAGTTTAGGTTTTGCCTGCACACGAAATAGAGTATTGAAAACATTAGAAGAATTTGAATACTTAGCACTGAATGAACCAGAAAGTACAGCAATTGTTAAAACTAATATGTTGGATACATACTATACCAAAAGAAGTGCACATCTGGAAAAGCTATGTATGTATGAAATACTTCAACATTACAGCTTTAAAAAAAATGTTGCAGAAAATATAAAACAAGGATAATATGCAGTAATTGGATGTGATGGATGTTTAGTAAAACATGCCAAAGGAAATCTTATTAAAAACAGAAAACTCAGTTGCGAAACTCCAGATAAGAGAGAAATTTTCTATTTAGCACTTCTGCAACCGTTCAAGCCATGGCGTAATGAAACAGAATTACTTGGAGATTTCGACTGCTACGAAGATTCTTTTAATACATGTAAAGATTAAGCCTGGGCGTAGTTCGCGAAGTAGCGCTACGTGAAGCTACGTGAAGTGCAGTTCGCACTACGCGAGCTACGCATAGCACTACGCGAACTGCGTAGTGCGCTGTTCGCAATGATTGCACAGTGCCGGATGCTTGTCCGCACTGTGCAATCATTGAAAACGGCATCTTGCACAGTGCGAGCTGTCTTTTACTGCCGCTCGAGTAGATTTTTACTCGAGCAGCAGCTTTCTCAACGCGGACTGGTAGTTTCTCATCGCGAGCGGTCGCGAGCATACGCGACCACTCGCAGTGAGAAACCTGACCTCCCCGCGTTGAGAATCTCGCCGGGAGGTTTATCTTCCACGCTCGCGATCGGCAACTTGATGTTGCTGATCGCGAACGAGGAAAAAGTCTCGCCGGGATGTCATTTTGCTTGCTCGCGGTCGCCAACTTGACGTTGAGGACCGCGAGCAAGCAAAAAATGACCGCTACACTACGCTACGCTGCGCTACGTGTGTTTGCACTGTGCTACGTGCAATTCGCGTTGTGCGAAGTAGCGCAAACTTCGCAAACTACGCGAGTGTAGCGTAGTACTTCGCCCAGGGTTAGTAAAGATAGCATTCAATGCACAATTTTCCCTACATATCTACAAATGTTAAATCATGAGATTGAACACAAAAATACTATTGCAGCTGAAATAGCTAAAGATAGTTCTCAAGATAGTCAAAGTTCTGGTCCACTGAGTCAAGATCCACTGGGACAACCAATTATCGAAAATGAAGCAGCAATAGCCATGAATGAGGTAGAAACTCTGTAATGCAACAAGCACAACAGGATAATATTACGTTGGAAAACTTAGAAGAACAACTAAGTATTGAACAAAAAGAAATATATGTACAAGTGACACAACAGATACAACATGGTTTGTTGCATGAACAAAAAGAATGCCAATGTTCATCATTTAAACCTATTCTTATGTACATCAGTGGTCAAGCTGGAACAGGTAGAAGTTTTTTTTAAATTTTTATAACTCTTTTTATTAACCATTAAGGGGTTTGTCATTATCATTTACAAACAGCAGTATTGCACGACAACAAAGATCTGACCACAGTACATTATATGGTGTTATTCAATGAGACAGAGCATTTTGCAGTATTTACGGTGATATTGGTTCGTCATCAGGCGGGACACAAATATTGCCTCGATAAATGTTCCATTTGGTTCATATTGTGATCCATTTTTGGGGGCAGCCACGGGCAATGTATACCGTTTTTTTCCCTCATCATACACCAATCCATGTCCCTCCTCCAAGCCTCAAGTTTTGGCGACCCTTCGGCCCCCCATTGCTGTGCAATATTTCTTTTTGCCACCATTAGCCCCAGAGTTACCCATACTTTGTCCTTACTGTTTAGATCTGTGGGCTCCCACACATTTAGGAGGCATCTTTTTGCTTCGGGCATGATAGCTGTCCCTAACACCTCACCCATACAGTCATATATCTTCTTCCAGTATTTCTGTACTATCCCACATTCTCATAATGTGTGCATGAAGGTTCCTTCTTGACCGCACAGTCTCCTGCACCTTCCGTCTGTCCCCTTTCCCATTTGTACTAGTCTGGGCCCTGAAATGTAAATCCTATGTAGTATTTTGAGTTGGACCAAGCGTAGTCTTGATGAAATCGCTACTTCCCGTGGGGAGGCCAATGCCTCTTGCCACTCCTCTTCGTCTATCTCCAGCCCATCCCCCTCCCAACGCTCTCGCAATGGTCCGAGGGGATCAATCATGTTATTGATTAACTTTTTATAGGTCAAAGATATAGCTTTTTCTGGCAAGTATCCGTCAAGGAGTCTGTCGTCTAATGGTGAGGCTTCTGGGGGGGAGGCCTCCTCTAACAGATTTGACTTGAGGGCATGTCGGACTTGTAAATATCTAAAATACTCAGTGTTGGCTAGATCATGCTTAAGTTGTAACGATGTGAATGACATTACTTCACCTTTTTCCCATAGGTCTCCGATCCTCGAGATCCCGATGAGGTCCCATTTATCAAACCCCTTTGATGTACCCAGAGTACCCAGCTGTTCTGAGTCCCATAAAGGGGTGGCTAGTGTGAGTTTCCGGTCCCACCCCAGGCTACAATTCACAGCATGCCAGACCTGTACAGAGTGCTTAGTTGGTCCTCTCAATGGGTACCTGTGGGGTCTAGAGTATAGTGCTCTGTTGTAGTTTTCGCCAGGGAGTAACCATTTATCCATTCTATACCCAGGGTCATCCCCAGTGCGGTATGTGCAATGATTTATGGCAGCCAGATGTGCGGCCCAATAGTATTTCTTGATGTCCGGGAGCCCAATCCCTCCGTCATACCAATTGAGTGTGAGTTTATGTAGTGCAATTTGTGGTCTGCTGTCCCAGAGTAGTTCTCTCTGCAGGCTTTCTATCTCCTTGAAGTATCTCGCCGGAAACAGGTCTGGGGAGTTTTGCAGAGCATACAGGAAGTGCAGCAACGCCATCATTTTAAAAAGTGCTGCTCTTCCTAACAGTGAGAGTGGCAGCGCCCTCCAGCTAGTGACATCTCGCTTCAGTCTCTGCAATGGGGGAAGGAGGTTGCGCTCATAACGGAGTTTAGGGTCGGAAGTAATAAATACTCCCAGGTATTTAAAGCCCGCTTTTGTTGTTTGGATGGGACAGCCTCTGGGTGGGGAGGGAGGGTCCCCGTGAAGAACATACAGCAGAGACTTGCTCCAATTAATGGTGTATCCTGAGTTTTTCCCAAAATTTGTGAAAATATTTAGCACTATATGAAGTGACCTTTTAGGGGAGGCGAGGTACAGTAAAATATCGTCGGCGTATAGTAAGATGCGGTCTTCCCACCCCTCTGTCCACGTGAGTCACCTAACTGGACCCTTTCGAATCCATGCCGCCAATGGCTCCAGTGAGAGAGCGAAAAGCAAGGGTGAAAGCGGACAACCCTGCCGGGTTCCCCGCCCCAGAGTGAATACTTTTGATTTCTTATTATTAACTACCACCTGCGCCAGAGGGGCGGAGTAGAGAAGCCTCACCCACCTGACAAAACCGGGGCCGAAGCCCAACTTAGCCAGAACTGCAAAGAGGTATGGCCATTCGACAGTGTCAAACGCCATCGTTGCGTTCAACGAAACTACCACAGCATCTTCCTGAATTGTGTCCAATCGTCCCATCACACCATGTAACCTTCGCAAGTTTAGTGCAGTGTTCCGATGTGGCATGAAGCCCGACTGATCGGGGTGCACCAGTTTACTTATAACTTGGGCTAGACGGGTCGCTAGAAGCTTTGCCAGTATTTTGGGTTCCGCATTCAATAGCGAGATGGGCCGATAGGACGAACATTCACCCCTCGGTTTTCATTCCTTATGTATGGTGACCAATGTCGCTATCCTTTGATCACGAGGAAGTTGACCCAGCTCTCTACTCTCCTCAAACATGGCCCTTAGTCTCGGGGCAATTTTGTCTGGTTTTAACTTGTACAGCTCAATTGGCAAACCATTAGGGCCCAAGGCCTTGCCGGGCTGGAGATTCCTTATCGCTTGTGCTATTTCGTCGCTTGTAAGGGCACTATCAAGTGAACACCGTTCCTCGTCCGACAGCCTGGGGAGATCGACATCTGAAAGCAGAGCTCTAGAATCTTCCTCTGGCAGATCAGAGCTTCTTTGATATACTACCTTATAGTGGTCTGCGAATTCATTGACTATGGCCTGTGGATCTGTTATTTTCTCCCCCGATTCTCGTATCAATTCTGGCACTAGCCTACTTGCTCTCTCCTTCCTGTCTAACCAGGCGATCAGTTTCCCGGCCTTGTCTCCCTGATCGTATATTCTGCCATCCCTGTCCCTTCCCAGAGTTTTGGCCATGTCCGTAGCGATTGCTTTATACTCCTCTCTCTTTAATTTCAGAACGTGGAGTTTCTCCTGCTGGTCTACCTCTCCCATGTCTTCCTCGAGATGGAGGAGTTCACTTTCTAGCTGTTCCAGGTCTTTGAACTTTTCTTTACACACTCCGGCAATTAACGATAGTGCCTGTCCCCTTATCACCGTTTTAAATGCTTCCCAAAGAGTTAGGGATGAATCAACCGACCCCTCATTTTCCTGGAAGTAGTTATCTAGGGACCTCAGGAGTGCTTTTTTAACTTTGTGGTTGCGCAAATACCACGGGTTAAGGGGCGCTATGCTTCCCACCCTTTTTTCACCTAGGACTAGCTGGAGCCATACCGGGGAGTGAACTGATATCCCTCTGGCCATGTGTCTTATTTCACGTATATTTGTTATTTGGGACGCGGGCACCAGTAGGTAGTCTATTCTGGAGAGGCTGTTGTGCGCCCCCGAATGGAATGTGTATTGTTTACTCTACGGGTGATAAGCCCTCCAAACATCAATGAGGCCTAATGTATCTAAAAAGTTCGGAAGCCAACTACTAGCAGCACTAATATCCCGGGGTGGATTGTGATCAAGGTGGCCCGATACCACCGAGTTAAAGTCCCCTCCCACAATCGTGTGGCCATCTGGGAATGAAAGTAATATAGTACTTGGGTCCTTGAAGGTGCGGCCCTGGAGGTCCGGTGGGACATAGGCAGCCATTACTGTGAGCGTTTGTCCCTCCCACTGTCCCGAGACCGCTTAGTAACGACCCGGCTCATCAGTCCAAGTACGCTGTATGGACAGTGGGAAGGAGTGTTTGAACAAGATACCAACCCCCCTTGACCCCGATGTGAAGCCAGAGTGTGCCAAGAGTTTATAGCCCCATCTGTTCATTGCTTTGCAAGTGTTACCTACTAGGTGGGACTCTTGGAGTAACACTATGTCTGGGGAATGTCGCTTAATGTATTGTAGTACTATACTGCGTTTTACTTTTTCTCCCAGCCCATTGACGTTCCAACTGAGGAGTTTAAGGCTTTTGTCCCAGTGCATACTCATTGTGGAATGTGCGGTCTGTATCAAATTCTCGTCGTATACTGGTCTGTCGCGACAATTGTACTCTGACAAGTCGAAACCCCCAACCCCCCCAAACAACCCCCTCCAATATCTCTGATCTATATTCAGGTGTATAATGACCTCCCCCACCCCCTCTCCATTCTATTCGCCCCCACCCCCAATTTGTGTGCAACGCATTTTGTCTCAAAACCCCCAAAAATGTCACTATACCCAATACTCTGAAACAAGAACAATACAATTGCAAAAAAGAAGAAAAAAACCCTTAACGCTGTCACCCCCCCTCCCTGCTACCCTGCTACGTAGGTTTAAAATGACCCACATCCCAATTAGCAGAGCGCCTGTTGCCCGAACAACAGTTGAAAAAACTGCAGGGGCTGCCGGGCGTCGCCTTCTAAAGGCCCCAGAGGCCCCACCAAAGCCCATTTAAGAAGAGTACTGTTGCAGTGGTCTGGCAAGTCTACAGTTTCAGCCATCATAATGGGTGTAATCCCCTACTTACTAACTTAGACTGTTCACATAAGTGGAAATAGCAATCATTCCAAGACACCAGTTAACCGTGGCTGCGGGATCATTTATCTTGGTTCTCCGGGGTAGCTGGACTCATGGATCGGGATCTCCAGGAACGCTGAGTGCGCTCATCCAGACCCTCTTGCCCACTCGACGAGCCTGGTGAGCGCTCCCGGGTTTCTCGCCATTCTGCAGCCGCACGGCGGTTGCCCGTACGCGGGCTCCCCTTGTCCAGCCAGTTCTGCACTTCCGACGGATCTGTGAAAAACCAGGACTTCCCATTTGCAATGGTTTTGAGTTTTGCTGGAAAAAACATCATGTATTTAATGCCCCTTTCCCTTAGGGCTCGCTTTACTCCATCAAAGGAGCGTCGCTCCTGTTGGACCTTGAGTGTAAAGTCTGGGAAAAATCTCACAGTCGCATTCTCGTATTTGAGGTCTCCGTGGAGTCGGTCCGCTTGCAAGATTGCGTCTCGATCTCTGTAATTAAGAATCCTGGCGATGATCGTTCTGGGGGGGCAGGTTTTGGGGGGGGACTGGGGTTCTGTGCGCCCTCTCCACAGTAAAAAAGGTTGAGAGCCGTTTAGGCTTAAGATGTTTTAGGATTAAGTCCTCAAGAAAGTGGTCCATACTGGGGCCTTCCACCCCTTCTGGTACCCGCACCACTCGGATGTTGTTCCGGCGAGCACGCCCCTCCTGATCCTCCAGCTTCAGGGCCACCTGGCGGTGCTGATGTACCAGTTGTTGAACTTTTCCCTCCAGTTTACGTGTAGTGTTTTGTAGCTCAGTGATGTTTGTTTCCGCAGTGGTAACACGCTCCGACTTCTTATTCATATCTGTCCTCAGGAGATTCATTTCAATCGAAACTTTGTCGATTTTTGTTTCCAGCATCGTTCCCAGGACCTGGATGGCCGCCATATTTGAGCTGCCAGACGGCTCCGAGATTTCGACCTGATCCCCTGGAGCTCCCTCGACTGTTAGTGACTGTTTCTGGACCGTGTATTTGTCCAGCTTATTGGGTTGAACCGCTGGTGCCCCCTTTGGCTTCATTATGCGAGAGTATAAAGCTCGTTTGAGTCCGTATACTATATTCTCACTTCACCACCTCCGGACTCCCTCGGACACAAGCACGGGCAACTGTCAGGGCACACACAAGGGGGAGGGGGGTTTCCCCTTCGCTGCACTCTTGTGTTCTCGTACTAAGGCAGCTCCTCCGGTATTCGCTTTGCGTAGCTTTTGCCGGGTATGTGGCTGTCTATTATAGACCGTGGGTGGGACAGTATATCCTTTACTATATTGGCAGCGTCGATTCTGTGCCCTATAAAGACCGTCAGTCCCAGCCTTAAATGCACTCCACCGTAGGCCTTATCTGCGCCACCAAAAGTGTCAATGTACCCTATTTTAGCGCAGCAATGCGCGATCCCACCTACGAGTTAGGTCTCTGCGAAATTCCGAACCCCCAGAAAGAACAAGAAGAGTGCAAATACAAGTGCTCCGCAGACAGCAGCCACTCAAGTGGGCCCCAACCAATATAATCTCACCATCACTGTTGATGGAGCGCCCCAATTCGTGGGGGCTGATGTATCCACCCTTTTTCTCAGTGGCGCCTTTGATCAATTTGTAACTTCCCGGGTGGGGGATTCCTGTTCAATGTGTCCGGCGGAAGCCCAGGGAGATCCCGTTTAGGAAGAGAAAAATTGGGCCATCTTCCAGTTTAGGAGACCATATCACATCCACCGGCACACGATAAAGTGCCGCTGGTCGGGGTCGCTTCCCCAACCAAGCGTCAACTCCCACTCTAGCCTGGGGCCTCAGTATCGTCCCTGCGACGGCCTCAGAGGACGCTGCTCCACCCCTAGATAGTCTGTCTCTGGAGCTCCAGGAGTCCTCGGTGCTCACGTTGAATTGTGTGGGGGGATCTTCTGCCCCACACCCTAAGGATCGCTGCTATCAGGTCACCACGTACCTTATTGGTGTCTCTTCTGGTCAGTACAGAACTTCCGCTGCCTTTTAGTGCCGGTCCATACCGCTGTGTCGCATGGGCGGATGCAGCCCTATGCTGTAGGCACATCTCTCTGTCTGGGCCCAGGCTGCGTCGGAGCACAGTCGCGGTACTCAGAAGGGGAGAGCCCCCGCAGCATTCACTCCCACCATGCTTCTTCGGACAAATGTCACCAACCTCATCCGGAGCATTAATATTTTCGCCGGGGGGCTCGATCAACCCCCCTCGATAGGCCGCCGCCTCGGCCGGATGCGTCACAGCTCAGCAGCCCCTTGATGCCTCATGGCGTCTAATTTCATTTCTGGCGGGTGCGGCCGAGTTACTTGGGCACTGTTAGGATTAGCTTGACTGTTGACGGAGTCCGCGCTGTGGCTTGCCGCCGCTGGCACCAGGATTAGTCGGTTAGGCGTTACTCTGGCTCCGCTCCGCACCTCCGGCAGCCGCACTGGGCGTTGGCTCCTCCAGCTTGGAAGTCGGCTAACTCTGCCGATTCTGGGCGCGGCACCTTAATTTCAGTCGCTTATCGCTGCGGTTGGGATCCGCTAGCACTGCGCTAACCAGCAACACCGCAACTTGAGGATAAATGTCGGATATTTTAGGCTCTAGGTCTCGGCCTCGGCGGAGCTCTTTCCCTACGCTGCCATCTTGGCTGATGCCAGGCCCCGCCCCTGAGTTAGAAGTTTTTTAATTAAAGTTTTGAACAGTTATCTACAAAGAACTACAGATTCACATTTATTTTGTGTTGTAACAGCTTGTCACGGGGCAAGGGAGACCAGGGAGGACAATGGACATACGATGGACTGGTGGAACGTGACATCCCCCGATTCTCCTCTTATTTCTCAACAGCAGAGTGACTGGAATCGATCCATTGAAGGCGCAGATAACGACGAAAATTGGTACGGCTCCTATAACTGGGAGACAGAACCCGAGGAGCACTCCCCCAGCGGTGACGTCACGGAGTTCCTCCCAACAAGAAGGCAGGGAATCTGGAAGGAGGTGTGTGGTATCACCAGAGTAGGAGCGGAAGGCGAGTTGGAGAAGGACGTACGAGGAGAGGCGTGGACGTGATCGAGCCAAGGAGGAGAAGCGGAGCTGCAGAGTGGAGCACAAAAGCCAGGAGGCCAATGGCACCACGAGTCGCCCATCCACGCTCCTGGAGGAGCGTGGCTCTCGCAGGTACGCGAGCGGTTCACGGGTTGGGTGGGGAGGCGGCAGAGACCCGACACTTAGGACTTAAGCCGCCTGCTGGGATTCCCTCCCTGGTTACCCGTTCCCGAGCACCTCACTCTTGTAAATAGTCGCTGCACTTCTTGAGTGGTCCTTCACCCCTTCCTGATTCTTTGTGCTAATTCCCCACATTTACACTGCCCTTTCCGCCGAAAACCACCGACCCCACGAGATTCACCTGGAACGGATGAGAAGGGGGAGATCGCCACAGGACGCGGAAGGCGGGGATACAAAGACCTTTCCCCCACCGTATCTCAAAGGACTGGCTACCAGGCGAAGACGTGTTTCACACCTAATAAAACCATCCTTATCACGACCTAGACTCCTGCCCCGTCATTCCACCCCGCTACACAGCTCCAACTGGATTAGCAGCCCAGAATATTAAAGGTATTACTTTACATAGATTACTTATGCTACCAGTTGAACATGATAATAAACTGGAATATCAGAACCTGTCTGGAGAAGCGTGTTATGAAGTGTCAAGAGTACTGAATAACATGAAACTTTTAGTCATTGATGAGGTGAGCATGGTCTCAAATGTAATGCTTGCCTTTGTACTCTTGAGAATGCAACAGATTTTAAAGACAGAATACAATGTGCTGTTTGCAAGAAAACATTTAATTGTATTCGGAGAACTACTACAACTAACTGTTGTAAAAGGACAACCAGTTTTTAAAACACTTGTGCATGAAGACACTAGAAAAACTTTGGGAAGTATTGGAAATGTGAACATTTGGTTAAATTTTGAATATAAAGAACGTATAAAGAATATGCGACAAGCAAGTGATGAAGATTATGGAAATATTCTTAAAGATATAAGAATTGGTGTCTTGACGAAACATGGTAAACAAGCTTTAGAAAGTCGGCTACTAAGGAACTTGTTTACAACTGAAAACACAGAGGCTGAAGTAATGTATAAGAAGATTGGAGAAAAGAAGTCTATAGTTTGCCTAATGCCTACACTGCAAGAGTGTTCTACATTCAATCAAGAGCTTTTGAAACTGGAAAAACAAGATATAGTTGAAATTGAAGCTTTTGATAAAATTGAACCCCAGGGAGTGACTATCTTCTTACAGAGAAACTACAGACTATATTGCACTCTTTGGAAAAGTCTGCATCTAAAACTGCAGGTTTAAAAAACCTTTTCATGTATGTATAAACTGTCGGGTAATTTTACGGCGTAATTTGAATGTAGAAGAAGGTTTAGTAAATGGAGCAATGGTAAAAGTTGTCGATTTAGTAAAATTTCAGAACAGAGATGGAATAGAATTTTTGAAAATAAAATTTGATCAGATTGAAGAGATAAGACAGATTGGGCATTGTGTTGTAAGTTTTTTGCTTGTAAAAGACTTGTATGTTCGCCGAAAACAGTTTCCTCTGTCTTTAGCGTATGCAGTAACTATTCATAAATCTTAAGGTTTAAGTATAGACAGTGCTTTGGTGAATATTGGAAGTATAGTATTCAAGCAGGGAATAGCATTTGTTGCATTATCTTGAGTAAGAACATTGTCTGGTTTGTATTTGATTGATTTCCATGAGAAATAGGTTAGTGCTGCTGTAAACTGTGTAAGAGAGTATAAACGTTTAAGAAGACTTTATACACCAGATTTAGGTGAATATCCCATATATGAGAAACGTGTAGTATGTCCAGAATGGAAATATGTCAAAGATTCAAGTGAGGTTGGAAAAATAAAAAAAAATTGATGAGAAAGTTGAAGGTGTAAAGAAACAGAAAATGGAAACTGTTGAAGACACTGTAGGATACCAGTTTGAAAATAGTTCAGGTATCAACCGTTATGCTAATGTGATTCTGAATGTTGTGTTTTATCTACAAGATCTTCATCACAAAATCATGGGAAATCATAAAAAAAGATTTTGTTCTTTACTACGTCATGTATTTCAACAGTTGGTAACTGCCAGAAGTAAAATCCACACTGCTTCTGGCATTCGGCATCTTTTGGATATATGTACTGGTTCATTGACATTTACTCTCAATATTCAGCAAGATGCACAAGAATTTCTAATGCTTATGCTTGGAGCATTAGAAGATGAAGGAATACAGATTGAAAACTTATTTGGCCTAAGTTACAGGTGGGATCATAAATATGAACAGTGTTCATTTACTTCCAGCACTGAAATAGACACAGAACGATTCATATACTTAACAATACCAGACTGCAAATCAGTACCTTTTAACAAATTAGTAAAAATAGCCAATAATGATATGAAATGTTCGCATTGTAAATCAGAGATGATGTCTACATTACATATAGAAAGATATGGAAAATTTCTCATTTTAATGCTACAACGTTGTAGAACAAATGGAAGAAAACTGGAAAGCAAAATTAAAAATGTTTTTGCAAGTCAAATATCTATTTGTAGAAGAACTTTTACAGTTGATATTATTTTCCATGCTGGACCTACTACCACACTTGGACACTATACTGTGTATTTAAAGTGTAATAAAGGATGGACACATTGCAATGATGCCCACTTGGAATTTAAACCTATATTGCCTTACGAATGACAAAATTCATATTTGATATTTTTTAAGCCAAAGTTTTGAATACATCATTTGGCCTATTGGGAAGATGTGAACACGAATTAACAAATTCATGTTGAATATTTTGGTAAAAACAAAGAAAGGGGGAGAGGAGGATATAGCTAGGTTCGTCCTCCTAGGTACTTCGTAAAACAAAGAAAGATCCGAAATCGTGGATCAGGAACCTAGCTAGAAGGGAAGAGGAGGGGTCTACTAAATGAGTAAGACGCACCTCGAATAAGAGAAAAGAAAAACTCTTTTCTTTTCTTGAGTCCCCTCACTCACCAAAGGTTTCCCCTAGGTGACATGCTTCATCATTAGGGCCATCCCGAGCATCTACTGCTCGGGGCGTGCTGCGACTTGCGATAGTTACGTAGGAGCACTGTTTATTAATATATGACTATGTGTAGTGCAGTGATGGGGGAGTGGTGTGAGTTGTGATTTTAAAAATTACCTAACTAGTGAACGTAAGTGAGTTTATTCTTGCTCCTAGTTGGTAAAGGATAAAAAGGGGTTAGTAAAGGGAGAAGAATTAAATGTTTATTTAATAATAGTCCCTATTACTTTTAGTCAACATGTTTCGAGGTATCCCTAACCTCTTCTTCAGGACCGCATGGGGACCAGCCCCATGTGTACCACTCCGTGCACAATCTGTAATAAAGTGAAAAATAAAGAAAAAGAAAGGGGCGCGCACCTATTGTGTCAGCGCTGATAAATTACATACGGTTACACTGAACACGTAGTATTTAGTAACTGGCAAAAGTAAGCCCCATGGACCGCTCGGGTGGAGGAGCCTGAATAAACCTTGACTCGGCTAGCCTCCGTCAATATGACCTATTCGTTCCCGTAAGCGGACCGCATCTTGAATATTTTGGTAGCCAAAGTTTTGAATACATCATTCGGCCTATTGGGAAGATGTGAACAGAAAGTAGACAGCACTGCAAAGAATTACTAATTAGTGTTTGGGCTATTATTTGTGCTAATTGGTATTGCATTTGGAAAATTGTGTTGAAAAGCAAATAGTTGATATATTTGCTGTGTATATTGTACCAGATATAAATGTGTACATTTTCGGCAAATGTCCTTCAGATAAATAATAGACGTAATGTACAAGAAGGATGTAATAAAGAAACTGTAGTTAGGAAAACACATAGCTACAGATATTGAAAATAATGCTCCATGCTGATTTTTTTTTTCTCTATAATCTAGATGATTGTTTTTTTCCCCGCTGTTCCATGATGATACTACGTTGAAATCACTGTGTATAGTGCAGTTAAGTGGAATCTGAGAACAGCAAAAAAGGGAAACTGAAAATGTTATGTAATTCTAAAATTACGTTGTCCTCTTAAAAATGTAATAGTATAATTTCTGTAATACATTACATTACATAACAGTTTTTCTTCTTCTTCTTTATAGTAGGTAGTGGTGAACTTTGAAAAGAGTTTTAATCCTGTTTAAGACAATAGTACTCTAAAATAGTTGAACAGAGTCATGTTTCTAAGTTACTTAAAAAGGTAAGAATACATAACATAATATGTATGATAATGTGAAACAATATTTGAAGTTCATTTATATGTTATTTATTTGTAATAAAAATTATTCTTGATCCTTTATACTATTTGAAAAGGTTGATCATGTTGCTGATGTCATCAGCCAGGTAGTCATTCTTTTACACAAACACTATCTATGCTCTCATGTAATCTCTGTAGCAGAACTTTAGTATTAATAGGATAACCCAGACATTATCCTTGCATTTTTCCTTTCACACAGGCACAACCTATGCACTCATGGTATCACCCAGATACTACCCCTGCACTTATGCAATCACCAATGGACTACCCATGTACTCATACAATTATCCAGGCAGTACTCATGCACTCATCCATTCACTCAGGCACTACCCATGCACTCATCTATTCCCTCATGCACTAACCATGTACTTATCAAATGACTAAGACATTACCCTTGTACTCATACTGTCACTCAAATAGTTCCCATGCAGACATACAATCACCCAGGCACTACTCTTGGAGTCATGTAATCACCCAGACAGTAAGCATGTACTGATGCAATCACTAAGGCACTAGTGTTGCACTACACAATTCACTCAAGCACTACCCATGCAGTCATCCATTCTCTGAGGTACTACCCATGCACTCATACAATCACCCAGGGATTACTCTTGCAGTTATCTTTAAACTTTGGCAATACCTATGCAGTGATCTAAGCGCCCAGACATTACTCTTGCACTCATGAATTCACTCAGGCAGTACTAATGTAGTAATGCAATCAACCAGGCACTAGTCTTGCACTCAAACATTCACTTAGGCACTACCCATGGAGTAATCCATTCACTCAGGCTGTAGCAGGGATTCTGCCTAAGATCACCACTATGCCTACGATTATGGGACCTTAGTAGATAGGGACTGAGTCATCCTATAATCTGAGTGCCTATAAGCCCGGACCAACTTGATATATTGTCTCATTTGCTGTCCGAATCCCTTACAGAGAAACAAGTGATTAGACAACCCAGAACACAACATTCCAACATCTCTCAGAAATCACGGTAACAAGACACACACTTTCACTGTCACTCTTGTACTTGCAACATCTGAGACAGACATGAAACATTTTAAAATATTTATTTTAAGTAATGTGGCGTAACGTGCAGTATATGTGCCACAACTAGAACAAAAATGTATGATAGAAATATAATAGTATACAGTTAGCCCATATGTCATAAAGGGAGATTTGATCATAAAAAGACAATGGAGAAAAGACTATACTGCCTAACCTCCCTCCCGTTGCTATGAAGTATCATTATATAATAGAAGATCTCTGGGCTTTGTCTGCAGAGCATATAACTTAGAATATAGATGGTAAATCTAAATAATAGGTGCTGTTTCACTGTTCTCCCTGAAAACGTTTCTCTCCAAGTGTGTGTGCCCACAATTTTGAATTTAAAGTTCTGAAAGATGCTGAGAAGAAACACAGCAGACAGTTCTCATGTGAAAAGTATGAACAAGGTATTTTGCAAAAATTAAGCCTTGTGTTATCGTACGCAAAAGCTGGTTAAGGGCTGCAGGGCTTATGTTAAGTTAGTGAAGTTGATAATGTTCCGAACGGCCAGGTCGCATCCTCCCCTTGGCCAGCTCTGTAGCACCCAGGCAAAGAGAACGCAAAGATAAGCAGAGCCAAACCGAATCTGTAAAGGCGAAATAGTAGAAAAAGTAAATATCTGAAAGTTTGCAAGGAACGAAAAAGGAAATGAGAAAAAGGAAATAAACTGTGTTTTTGAAGAGTATAAATAACAGACAATGAAATCGGGTTCCCATGCGCACTTATGGAGATCCATCGAAATGCAAGAATTCACAAGCACCGCGGAATGCAATCAGCTCCACAAGGTCATCCGCACCTCTCCAAGCAAAGAGGGTTGCCATCCAATTGAGCAAGCCGAAAGAACAGACATGGTCATCGTAATCTCGTGCAACCAGGCGCATGTCAGAGCAACCTGTGTGATATTCGATGATACTGAGCTGCAAAAGGTGCTGCGAATGAGGGCACATACTCCATCTCCCCCTCATTGCATGAATAAACGCATCCATTAAGCGTGTGTCTCCAGAACAGTCGTGGTCATGAGCCAGCAATGGACTCACCAACAGTTCATAATCCAGGTCAGCGCGTGAAGTAGTGGAGAGGCAGACATCCAGGTCGCATTCAAAGGGGCATCGGAGACAGTAGACCACAGGTTGCACGCAGGTGAAATAGACGTAGCGAAAGTTCAGCCTATAGCAGATGCCAAGAGTCGCCAATAGCAAGCATCCAAAATGTTGCAGCATTCATTCACGGTACAGCCGCAATTGGCCTGGATGGGGCTCAACCACAGGACGGGCAGCCATTTCATAGTAGGAGCAGAAGAGCGAGCACTGCGCAAACCAGCAAGAGAACCACGGAAAACTTGCCAAAGGCGCTGGGAAAATTAGAATGAATAAAAGCTGGTATTACTCCAAAAATAGGCTGAAAAGAGATAACGAGGCCGGAGGCGACTAGTTTCAAAAAATGTAGTAGGCCTTCAGTTTCAGACGCATTAAATATTTGGTGTATTAATTCTGCAGAATGTAGTGGGAGATTGGTATTGAGCAGTGACTCAATGTCACTTGGTGTTTTAGCCACCTGCTATTTGAAGGTCTCACGAGCTGATGTGAGTGACACTACTTGTTGAAACAATAGTGCTTTGAGTGAGTGTATGTTATTAAAATCTGTTTTCAAAGTGGGAATGGAAGGCCATAGCAAACTATCTACAATCCCTTGTGGGGGAGGACAAAAGACATTGGTGCAATATGTAACACGTTGTGAAAGAGTTGCTATATACGGAACGCCTGCTTGTAAGCCACAGAAGTTGTGGTTATTTGGGATAAGATAACTGCTTTACGAAAGCTCAATGAGAGTGGGAATAACAGCAGGCACTGGAGTTTCTTTAAAAAAACAGTACAAATTACGGGCTGAAACGTTAAAATCTCTGTGTACTTTAATTTGTTTACAAACTAAAGAATGTTCTATGGAAGAATCACAGTGATTCCCTGTTAGGAAAACGTGTTTATCTTCATGGTGACAGCGCAATGCAAAAGCAACGAATACAATTCACGAATAAAAGTACTTCCAAGGAACTTAAATGTACCAACGGGGTAGTGTTTCATGCAATTAAGGATGCACTAGCTATACACACATCCAATCAATCAGACATTACCAACGCAATCATGCAATTACCCAGGTACTACTCTTGCACTCAATTATTCACTCAGGCAGTACCCATGCACTCATCGATTCCCTTAGGTACTACCCATGCACTCATACAATGGCCCAGGAATCACTCCTGAAGTCATCCTTTTACTGAGGCAGTACCCATGCACTGTTCCAAGCAGCTAGATATTAGTCTTGCACTCATACATTCACTTAGGCACTACCCATGCACTCATAGAATCAAGGAGGCACTACTTATACACACATTCAATCAATCACGCATTACCTATGCAGTCATGCAATCAGCCAGGCACTACTCTTGCACTCAACCATTCACTCAGACACTATGTATTCACTCATGAATTCCCTGAAGCACAATCTATGCACTTATCCATTCACTGAGGTACTACGCAAGCATTTATCCAATCATCTAGGCAATACACCAGCACTCATAGAAACTGTCAGGCAGTACTGTTGCACTCATTCTTTCACTCCAGCAGTACAGATGCATTTATGCAATCCCCCAGACAGTTGACATATACTCATAGAATGACACAAGCACTACAAATGCACTCATGCAATCATTCAAACAACACTCTTACACTCAACCATTCACACAGGTTTTATGGATACAGTCATCCATTCACTCTACTACTAACTATAGACATATGAAATCACCCAAGCACTATTCTGTCAGTTATTCATTCATTTACATATTATGCATGCACTCATGCACTCAGTGAGACACTACTTATACACAACTGTAACATTGATCATACTGGGATAAATAGAAGCAATCACTTTCTCTCCATACAATTTTTCTATTTTTAACTGGTGTAGGTGGTTCCATGAGAACCTTTTTCTTTTTTTTTTTTTGTAACAAGTTTGTATTCTTTAAAATTTTTACTTTTTATTTGGTGTATTTAAATTTTTGAAAAATAACAATGAAAGTGTAACAGTCCAACTGTGGTGTTTCTTTTAAACGAAGAAACACAAGTAACAAAACTAAATACAAAAAATAATTAACACTTATGTGCTTTCAGGAGAGTCTTGATAGCATCAATGGACAGCTCTCCCACGCAAAGAGTTGTCAAGCATTTCCTATAGTGGATGCCAGCATCTGCCATCTCTGGAACAATAAGAGGTTGTGAAGTGGTCAAAACAACCCCTGCAGATGTTGATGGTTGTGTTCCATCATCACTGGCTACTTCTTCTCTTCTTTTGCGCTCTATCTCTCGTGCAAGACAAACAGGATGGATGGTTTCAAGGTGTTTCTTCATTGAAGAAGTACCACATGAGTACTTCTTCTGTGAAGCTCTGGAGAGGACTTTCTGGCAGATTGTGCATGTTACCTTACGAGCATTCACCTTCTTCTCTGCCTCCGGCACAGTGAAAAAAGTACACACAGTACTCTCCTTCCATTTTTTTAAAGGCTCTTCCACCTTTTCCATCTCCTCCTCCTGCTCTTGAGGAAGCGCTGATGCCATTTTATATTTTGAAACATGAAGATCACCAAAAAAGATATCAAATTTAGAGAGCCTAGAAAAAGCTAGTCTTTAAGGCAGACACACCCAAAAAGAAAGGACTGGAACAGGTGTTGGTTTCACCCATCAAGAGAATGTAAAGCACTTTAACCAATGAGAAGCTTTTTTTGTATGTCACATGGAGTCGTGTACGGGTTGCGTACCAATCACGTATGCATAGCGTACTTGTAAAATGTACTAAATATAATATAAAACTGTAAATTAGTATTAGGATATTGTGTTTCAAAGTATTTCAATGCAAAGTGTTTATGCAAAACAGATATTTAAACTTGAAACATGCATATTTGAAACTTTGAAAATTTGCGCCACAGTGGCGTCTCCTACGCGAACCTGGAAATACGTGACGGAAGAAATCGCCACCCCCTACGTGTCTGCTGCATGATGGGGCCACGTACATACAAATGTGCTTTATAGATCTTAAAAATATTGCAGAAGAACACTAATACTCATTTTTACTATTGATTAATAAACCTCTTTGTAAAAAAACATATATTGTTTCAGTGTAAGTATGTATTTTAGAATTACATTTCTGTAAAGTTTTTGCGCACGCAACACGTAGATTTGCAACTGGTAGGCGATACCATCGGGTCCACAAAAATCTGTTTAAAACATTTTAAAACAAAAGAATAACTTCTTTATCAATATTTTTAGGTACTCAATAATAAAGCTCTACGCCAAACAAATATATCAATTCATTCTAAATATGTGTTTTGGAGTGATATTTGTATGTAACGGATCCGCACATCCACCGTCTAAGTTTTGTACGGTATGCAACCCTTTCATTTTAGTGGCGTAGCTAGAGGGGGGGTGAAAATGCTCTCCAGAACTCCCCCCCGAATAACGCCCCCTCAACTTTTTTACTTTTAAAAGTAATTATACAAAGTTTAATTTATCAAAAATAGTTACAAAAATAAGTTAAACATTTTTTCCCAAAAAACATTTAATTTGAAAATTCTGTAATATAATATCACACTGTACAAAATCGCAAACAAGAAAACAATGTTAATTGAAATAAATAAGATTATAAATGTTACATCAGCTATGTTATATATTTTTTTTAAAACTGCTTATAAATATTTGAAAACATTTTTAAATATTTAAAAAATGATACTCGAAAAATAAAATAAAAAAATAAAAAAAATTATAATTTTTTTTTAAGAAACAGTAGAAAATCATACATAAAACCATAGTTTCAGGGACGTTACAGTTAGGAATTTGCAGTTAAAAAACCTTAGAAATTCACTGAAAAAACCATAGGTTTAAGGGACGTTATAGTTAGGAATTAGCATATAAAAAACCTTAGAAATTCACTGAAAAAACCATAGGTTTCAGGGACGTTATAGTTAGGAATTAGCATTTACAAAACCTTAGAAATTCAGTGAAAAAAACATAGGTTTCAGGGACGTTATAGTTAGGTTGACATTTCACTTGTACAAAACCAGAGAAATTCAGCTGTTATAGTTAGCTGAGCTAACTATAACTCGCGCCCCCGCAATGCACTGCTGATGATGTCACATATTACATCACTCATGACATGGTCCGTGACATCACTGATGACATCTCAAATGACATCACTGATGACATCACTGATGACATCATCCACTTAATATCTGATGCACCTCTTCACACCATAACATAACCTTTGATACACTCACTCAAAAATATAGAGTAGCATTCTCAAAACCATAGGCACACCTATACTAGTTAGTAGATACCCATTCATTGATTCATAGGTGTACACACATTCACTCACTCACCCATACAGTCACTCATTCACGCAGTCACTCATCTATACAGCCACTGTTATATGCAATCATATACCATACAGACACTCAGACACCGCCATTCACCCATAGAGTTACTCACACACCTAGTCAGTCACGCAAAGAATCAATCACTTTGCCATTTACTCACCTATACAGTTATACAAACACCACCTCACTTATTCATACAGATACTAACACATACTTACTGTCTTATATAATCACTGACACAAGCACACACTCATCCATACAGCCACTCTCACAATCACTCAGTCGCACATATAGTCACTTATATACTGCAACACTCATATATACTGCCTTTCACATATGTATTCACTAACATATATACAACTGAGACATCCATTTACTCACCAACACAGCCATATGCGCACTCACTCACCCATACAGCCCCTCGCAGATGCACTCATGAACCCATACACCCATTGAATCACCCACTCACACATCCATGCAGAGAGTCACACCTCCCCACCCACCCACACAGACACTCAGGCACCCATACAGGTACTCAGACAACCAATCATTAACCCATATAGATACTCATATAGCTACTCACCAACCCATGCAGCCAATTACACACCAACTGACAGACTGATACAGACATACACACAGATTAGTCATTCACCCATGCATTCACTAAGACATGTTTAATCACGCACTTATACAGTCAGTCACACACCCACTAAATCATCCATTCAGACACTCATACACCCATTCATTCTTCAATACACCTTGGTGTATATATATATATATATATATATAACATTCTTAAACTTTAAAAAACACTCAGACACTGGATGATGTCATCAGTGATGTCATCAATGATGTCATTTGAGATGTCATCAGTGATGTCATCAGTGATGTCACTGACGATATCATGAGTGATGTAATATGTGACGTCATCAGCAGTGCATTGCGAGGGCGCGAGTTATAGTTAGCTCAGCTAACTATAACGCCTGAATTTCTCTAGTTTTGTACGAGTGAAATGTCAACCTAACTATAACGTCCCTGAAACCTAAGGTTTTTTCACAGAATTTTTAAGGTTTTGTAAATGCTAATTCCTAACTATAACGTCCCTGAAACCTATGGTTTTTTCAGTGAATATATATATATATATATATATATGAGCTTGATGTTTAGTGACACATTCAAATGTTTAACTCACCAGTCTCCACTTCACCAGGGCTTCCTGTCAAGCAATATGTAGCATCTGCAAGACTTTCTTCTCCCAGGGAAAAAGTTGTAAAGGGGAGTTGGGAGATCCACCACCAGTCCTCTGGGCCTCCAGTTGACGCTTGGAGGCCAGGGAATGCACTCTCCTCCACAGGTTGTTCCACCTCTTTCTAATTTCCTCTTGTGTGCATAGGTTGTTTGCTATAGCATTCACTTGGCCAACTATTCTGGCCCACAGGTGCCTTTTCTGAGATATGGTTGTATTTTGTACTTGGGCTCCAAACAATTGTGGCTCTACTCTTATAATTTCATCCACCATGACTGACAATTCTCACTTTATAAAAAAGGGATTTTTCCTCCCTGCCATTATCAAACAAACAAAAAATAAATAAATGTTATGACCCACAAGAAAATAAATGAGAGAAGAAATAAGGGACAAGAAACACATAAAGCCCCCAAAAAAACAACCTGACTTAACTGGCTAAAGTTCTGCTTGAATATGTTGTGGTGCAGTGGAATGGCAAAGGATCATGGTCTATAATAGAGTGTGTTTTATAGTGTGGTATACAGGTGGACACAATTAGCCTAAAAACATCAGGGTTTGATGCTAGTATCTATCCTACAGCCACAGGAATGTCCAATGTTGGACGTGTCCCGCAACGGAATCACTATGTCGGCAAACCACTACTAGAACACTGCCAGCACAACTGTAAAATTTAAATAGGCTTGGCATAATCCTGCCAACCCTGTTGGTGATGGAGTAATTTTAGCAAGCAGAGAAGCCTGCCGCGTTAACAGCAGTGAACCGTTTACGGGACAGAAAACACTCTATCAACACAGACAGCGATTCAGCCAGCATACATCTCGATACAGTGAGCAGCATGCCATCAGCTTGGCAGAGTACTTGTAAGCTCTGTTGTGGAGGGACGACAGTAATCCCACCAAGATCTAAATCAGGCCCTTAATCTCCCATTGTACTTTGAGGTATCCTCTCTGGCTGTTCTCTTCCCCCAATCCCTTTTCATTGATTGACCACGCTGATCCTCTGTTCTGTTATGGTTTACAGAGTAGGTGGTGCATACAGGTGGTGGACCTCTTGAACATCGTGCTGACCCTGAGGACACAAGTGGTGCATGGGCCTCTGTCAGTAAACGAAGCAGCCAAAATTTGTATTGACTTTTGTCTTTGCACACAAATCATACTGATGGTCACCAGAAATCAAGTTGGGAATAGCCAGTTCTTAATCTTCCTTCTCATTTCTGGATCATTCTCAGTGTTTCTTATATTTGCTGGAAGGAGTTCCATAGTTGGCAGCCTATACATTGAACATAGAGATTTTTTTGTTATTGAATGCTGGAATAATTACACACAAGGCTTTCCTGGAACGTAAGTTTCTTGTTTGGAAGCCTTTATTATGTTTTGCCTGGAAGAATTCAGGACCTTTACAGTTAATCATCTGTGTAGATGCATAACAACGTGAATGAAGAACGTTTTGTGACTAGCAACAAGCAGCCTTCAGGACAGTACAGATATGGGGCCTATTCATAAACTGGATTTTCCAGTGTGTTTTGTAGTAATTAATTAGTTCTATAAACATAAAATTAATTCGCATTAATATTTAACATAAATATATATTTTATATTTTTTGCAGTCAAATTAACATTTTCAATTTTCCCTATGCTTTGTCACAGGTACAGTCTGCAGACAGGGAGGAGATCTCTGCATAATTTAATTTAAAGAAAATTAAAAGTTTATTACATTTTTAAAAAAATGTGCACATCATTTTTGTTAAATAATAAATAAAAATAAATGTTATATATTCATTTTAAATTTAGAACTAGAGAAACAATGATATAGCACTGTTCATTTATTTTTTATTTAAATGATTTAATTAATGTAAATATATGAAATTAAATTCAAATTATTTTTCCGAAGTTTAAATTGAATTTGAATTAAAAATAAATTCCCACCTCAAGTAATTCTTTGTACATTAATACTTATTAAAAGTTATTTATATCATTAGTCAGTTAGTCAAAATAGTTTATTTTGGGCAGAAGCCCATAAAACATTAGATACAATAAGCATATATTTAAAAACAGCATACATATTCATAAAACAGAAATTGTTCAGGGAAAATATACATTGCAAGTTATCTAACAATGGTACCATGCGGAACCTAATAACAAAAAGTGGTTCACTACCAATTATCTTGAAAGACTGTAATAAACAAAGCAACTAATGCAGATATAAAAAAAAACGCTAAACAGACGATAGTTAAAAGGAGTAAAATCCAATAAAACAATAGGAAGGATCATCAGAAATTCATTACCAGATTTTTTGTTGATAAGATTGCAGGTCATCCTGGGATGCTAATATTTTTTAGGGTGAAATGGAAACAGGCTACTGGGAAGCCAGCAACCACTATTACATTAAGAGCCCTGTCGATTTTCTTATATGTCACACTTCTGAGAAATAGCTTTCAAGACTTAAAGTAACCCTGGGCGTAGTTCGCGGAGTTTTGCTACGCGGAACTCCGCGAAGTTACAAAAAAACTCCACGAAGTTCTGCGCGTAGCGGAGTGCAGTGCGAACTGCAGTTTGTGCTAGTATTCCTGACGCTCGGGTAGAAATTCTACCCGAGCTGGAGCTCGCGCTCGCGAACTTACCGTTCGCGATCGCGAGCGGGGAGAAAACCCTGCTGCACATCGCGAAGTGGAGTTTTCTGCACTCCGCGAGCTCCGAGGAGTGCGGAGTGCAGAAAACTCCGTAAACTCCGCAAACGGAGCGAAGTTCACCGCCCAGGCCTAACTTAAAGCCATCGAGACACTAGAGTCCAATCTTAATATTCTATAAGCCTCACCATATTTTTGCATGCCTAGTGAGATACAAAGTGGTTTTATCCAAGCTCTCCTTGGTCTGGCATAGGTTGGGCAAAAGAAAAGAAGATGTTCTGTGTCCTCAATACTATTAGGGCAGAAAGGTCATTTCTGTGATTTCATGCTAACAGATTCTCATTTGTGCATAATTGTATTTACTTACACCATACCAAGTCTAAATTAAATTAATAAGGTACGTGCAGGTGGAGGCAGAAAGGCATCCATATATGGTTCAAGTGCAGGGACGAATTTGAAGGACGGAAAATCACCCGTCAATCTGCCTAATTCTGCATTATGGTAGTATGAATCAATTGTGCGCATCCAGTATTTTCTTTTAAAAATTGCTTTCGAATTAGAGTTGATTTGTGAAGGAGAGGGCCAATACATGCCCAGGCCTAGGAGGTTCAGATGGAATTTTATAAAACTAACGCATGGGATAGAAATGCCAAACTTACAACTTTCTCAATAGCAGACTTGTAAACAGCCAACCCCCGGGTAGACCATAATCTGATCCATAAAAAAAACGGCCTCAATCTTGTAGAGTCACCTATTATTCTCAGGCCAGTGTCAAAAAACATGAGGATTGATGGGATACCTCTTGGAAGGCTAAATAAGGATTTAATAAAACTGTTCCCATTAAGAATCAATCCATCAAGATTCTTTATTCCCCTCCCCATACCTCTGCCCCATATTCTACTGCTGACTGCAACTTGGCTCTATAAATACCTATGACAGGGGACACCTATGCTAGGGCCCGATTCCGATCTCGCTAGGAAAGCCCTCCGTACGACTCGGATCCGGAGGGCTTTCCGAGTGAGACGTGCTCCGGGAGTCCGAACGAGCGAGTACGATGCTGCTGTATGCCTACGGACTCGGTTCGCTCAGTCTCCCATTGAACTCTATGGGAGCCTGTGTACAGATGCGTACACAGGCTTCCATAGCAGAAAAGGGGTGGGTGGGGAAAAGCGTACACCCTATGGCGGGCACCCCATGGTGCCCGCCACATGGTGCATGCTTGGATCGGGGGGACCTATGGGCACCCCCGTGACAGATTCGGAGGGCCCCGGGTGAAGGGGGGCCTGGTAGGACCCCCGAAGTACGCTTCCGACAGCTGTTTCGTCTCGCTGAGACCGAGGCGAAGCGGCTGTCCGAATCGTGCATTGTACTCGCTCGGTCCGAGTTCAGCTCCATTGCGTGGCACGATTCGTCTACAAACGAGACGTACGGAGCGGTTCGGGTCCGGATACGATTCGGTCGCCGCTTATGCGATCTTCGCATCGTACTTGGTTGTTCGGACTTGTAACGATTCGGTCGTAAACAAGGGCTACGGATCGGGTCCGGTAAAGCCAAATCCGATTCGAAGGCCTTCCGAACGACATCGGAATCGGGCTCTTAGAGTGGTAGCTTTGAATCATTTGGTAACTGAAGTTGCACCATGGAGCATAGAAAATTCTGATTTCAAAATTTGAGCCTTCCATTTAGTGGTTTTATCAAACCTTACCAGGTTATCAAATTGGTCTACCTGCTGGAGCTTTGACCCACAGATATAAAACTCCTTCTTAAAGGGTTTATTAGGATTTAGTGTCATAATCTTGGTTTTGGAGGTATTAGCCTCCAGCCCTCTGATGTCACAATATTCAATGAAGCTATCCAGAAGGTTCTGTAAACCCCTGGGGGTACGGGATACTAACACAGTATCATCAGCGAATAGTAATTCGGGTATGGAAAGCCCCCACAGCCTGGGACTATTATGTGTACATTTTAATAAATGAACCACCAAGTCATTAAAATAGAGGGAGAACAGGGTGGGGGCAAGAACACATCTGTGTTGCACCCCACACACAATGGGTATGCGATCTGTTAGTTCTTCCCTACTCCCACACCTTACTAGTGCAATGGTCTTATCATGCAATCTGATCAAGACGATCTGTAAGTGTGAATCAAGGCCCAGTCTAGACAATGCAAGCCACAGTTGGCATCCTGGAACGAGGTGGAATGCGGCCGTTAAATCTATAAAGGCGATATATAGATAATCTTTTGATACTTTTGATAGGGCCACATACCTCCACCTGATCAACAGTGCTCCCCTTTGTGCAAAACCCAGCTTGGTATGGGGAAAGGATCATCTTCGCTTCCATCCAGTCAAGAAGTCTGAATAGAATCTGATAACAAAACACCTGTTGCAGGTTGTCAATCAGAATCATGGGCCTGTAGTTCATGGAGAGGATTTATCACCCTTAAAGATGGGGATTATTTTTGCTACAAACCAAGGTGGAGGTATACCATCCCATTCCAGTATCTTGTTAGAGAGTGCATTGATATATGGCCCCCATACACCAAGTTCCAAACGGTATAGCTGCCTAAAGCCTAAGTAACTGGGGAATTGTAACCAGCTCTGGGGTGACTACTATCTTGTTACTTCAAATCAGTCTGTTTCAAGAAATAACTTTGTTTTTAATTGTCTCAATTTATACTATCACTCAGCAATTTTTATTACCTTAGTCACATTTTAACGTTGTACAGTGTATGAATTTGATACCTCGACTTAAATTGCATTTTAACTGTAGATCGCGCCTACGTGTATATCATTGTCTGATTAACAGCTGCTTCCTGACGGTCCCGCCAGTCAGGGCGGGCCGCCATTTTCTGGGTTAGCGCTCTAGTCGCCGAGCCTTCCCGTCCACGTAAACCCTATAAGAGGGCATGCTGACGCGACCGCGTAGCGCTGCCTAAAGACTAAGTAACTGGGGAATTGTAACCAGCTCTGGGGTGACTACTATCTTGTTACTTCAAATCAGTCTGTTTCAAGAAATAACTTTGTTTTTAATTGTCTCAATTTATACTATCACTCAGCAATTTTTATTACCTTAGTCACATTTTAACGTTGTACAGTGTATGAATTTGATACCTCGACTTAAATTGCATTTTAACTGTAGATCGCGCCTACGTGTATATCATTGTCTGATAACAGCTGCTTCCTGACGGTCCCGCAAGTCAGGGCGGGCTGCCATTTTTCGGGTTAGCTCTCTAGTCGCCGAGCCTTCCCGTCCACGTAAACCCTATAAGAGGGCATGCTGACGCGACTGCGCAGCGGACGCGCGCAGCTGGCACGCCAAAGGCAAGCCCGTCTGCGCCCGTCCGCGGCCGGACTGTGCCATGTGCCAGTCCCCCTGGCCTAACTTCGTTTACTACCTATTCTAAATCAACTTTGATGAATCTTCAACACAAAGGCGAGTACATTTTATGTCAGCCCATTTTTCCGAGCACCGACTCCCATATACAATGCTGTCCCGCGTGTAGTTTCAATTTGGACAACGGTCAATTATATCCCCACTCTTCCAACACTGACAAGGCGGTTCAGCGTGACACACGTTTCGGTAATAAGCGTACCTTAACTTGTGTGTTACTGAACACTAGATCTCTTCCTAAGCATAGATACGAACTCGCTGATTTTATTGAACTTCACACGCCAGACATACTATTCCTTACAGAGACATGGACTCATAGTGCTTCCGAACCAGATTTAAACGTGGCCATACCTTCAGGCTATGATCTGTTTAGAATAGATAGAGAAGGACAGAGAGGGGGAGGGGTGGCTATTGTTTATCGTTCTCACATTAAAGCCACTTTCTCTGATATTCCCCAATTAAAGGAGGAGGCCATCTTGTTCACCTTCAAAGCCACTAACACCTCCGTTTTTAATGGACTGCTAGTCTACAGACCTCCTGGGCCCAGAAAACTTTTCATTGAATCAATTACAACAACTATGGAATCCTGTATGGTTCACTCTAATTTCTCTGTGCTAGGTGATTTTAATTTTCACTTAGAATCTATTGAAAGTGCTGAAACAAAGAATTTAACAGATCGATTAAATAGCCTAGGCTTAAAACAAATTGTTACTATGCAAACACATATTGGCAATCATACCCTGGATGGTATCTTCACTAATCAAGCACAGATAACTTTTACTAAGACAATACCCTTGCCCTGGACGGATCACTATGCTGTCTTTTTTTAATTTCGCACTAACGGATCTCCTATTAGAACTCAGTGTACAAATAAGACAGGGATATCTCGCCCTTGGAAGCAAATAAACAGTCTAGACTTTGAAATCGCGTTGCAATCTCAGAGCCCCCTTACAGACACCGATCCCGATCAAGCAGCGGCAAACTTCAACTGCTGGATTGAACAGGCAGTCTCAAGACTAGCCCCAGAAACCAGTACAGAAACAAGTAAAAGACTGAAATGAGCTCCATGGTACAATAATAAGTTAAAAGATTTCAAGAAAATTTGTAGAGCTAAAGAACGATTCTGGAGGAAGGATTACTCGGAGTTAGGCAAAACACAGTATAGTGAGGCATTACTAAAGTATAAAGCAGCAATAATTGCTGCAAAATCCATTTTCTTTACTGAGAAAATAATGGCCTCAAAAAATACATCCAGAGAACTGTTTAAAATAGTCTCTAAATTAGCCACCTTCGGCAATATCAAACCGTTCAATTCCACTCAGACAGTTCTGCGACAATCTTGCCGAGTTCTTTTATGACAAAGTAGTCAAAGTATACGATGAGTTCTCTAATAACACCAATGGAATCAGAACAGAAGAGTATACAAATAACATATTAAACAACCAAGTACAGTTGCAAGAGTTCAATCTTTTAACACAGGATAGAGTCGAAAAATCATTATGGCAACTAAGTCAGGCTCTCCTCTGGACCCCTGTCCCGCCATGGTCTTTCACATGGTCCCCAATACTGTTGCGTTCTACCTGACACCTCTTCTGAATAACATCCTCAACTTAGGACATTTCCGGGTAGGATGGAAAAAGTCCCTGGTAAGACCTATTTTAAAAAAGCCGACTCTTGACCCCTCGGAAGTTGCTAATTATCGTCCCATTACCTGCCTACAATTTCCGTCAAAAATTTTAGAAAAAGCACTAAATGAGGAATTGTTATCTTTTATAGAAACAAACGACAAACTTGACCCAGCACAACATGGTTTTAGGCCGCGGCACAGTACTGAATCTGCATTGATTGCAGCTACTGAAAATCTACGTGTCCAGTTAGATCAGGGAGAGAAGGCCATACTAATTTTGCTCGACTTATCGGCCGCGTTTGACACGGTGGACCACCGTATACTTCTTCAGCGGTTGGCCGAAATAGGTATCGTTGACAAAGCAGCAGATATACTTCGGTCATATCTAACTAATAGAGAACAATCTGTAATACTGGACGAGCACAAATCACTCCCTTATGCTATGCCTTGTGGGGTACCGCAGGGATCATCACTTTCCCCGACCTTGTTCAATGTATATGTCACCCCATTGGCTAAACTTATACGATCTCTCGGTTTCACTGCCATCTGTTACGCAGATGACACGCAAATTGTTGTCTCCCTAGCGTCAAAACCAGAGACTGTAGCAGCACGTTTTAACCTTTGCATGAGTGAAATCATCAGCTGGATGCAGGATAACTGCTTGAAATTGAATACCGGGAAGACTGAAGTAGTTATGTTTGGAAGAGACACCTCCCTCTGGAATTCCGCTTGGTGGCCAGGGACAGCAGGGCCATGCCCCCAGCCCGTAAAGAAGGCAAAAAACCTTGGAGTCCAGATTGATGACCATCTATCACTGTCCGACCAGGTCAACAGTATTACTTCCTTGTGTTTTTACACTTTAAAAATTCTTCGGAAGATCCTTCCTTTTATTCCTATGCCCCTCAGGAAAATGGTTGTCACTGCCTTAATTTTGTCAAAAATTGATTACTGTAATTCGCTCTACCTTGGAGCCAAAAAGACTGTGATACATAAGCTGCAGACTCTGCAAAATGCCGCCGCTAGGCTACTATTAAAACGCCCTAAATTCAGCCCTATAAGTCAAGTCATCCGGGAACAGCTGCATTGGCTGCCCGTTCTGGCGAGAATTCAGTTCAAATCTATGTGCATAGTACACAAGACTCTGTATGGGGCTGGACCTGCCCAGATCCGTCAATATATTAAGCGATACACCCCACAGAGAAGCCTCCGCTCGGCTTTGGCGTCACTGCTTATAGTGCCGAGAGTAAAGACACTCAAGTGGGGTGGTAGAAGTTTCAGATATTTAGCCCCTAGGCTATGGAATTCCCTGCCCCTGTATCTTAGAAATCAAAACAATCTGCTACAGTTCAGGAAGGAACTCAAAACCTGGTTATTTCATTCGCACTAAACTGACCGGTTGACTTTCTGGTACACCCTCTTTTGGTAGCAAGCGCTAAGACGCCACGGCACACATGCGCTCTATAAAAACCTTCATTTCATTTCATTTCATATAGCTCGCCAGGAACTTTATCAGGTCCAGGCACCTTTCCAGGGTGCAGTGAGTTAATACCCAATTCAGTCTCATCCAAGGGGAATTTGGAACATTTCTCTACTCTGGAGTCAGTTACAGCTGCTGCGGGTAGACAAAATGCAGCCACAGAGAAGTCTGTCAAAGTAGGAGCTGCATACAAGCTAGTAAAATTATCAACCCATTGCTGAGGTTGTACCACACAATCGATGGAACTGGTGGTGGCAGCATCGCTGTGAGAGAAAATCTGCCAGAATAATCTCTGATCTTTACTTTTTAAGGCTTCGATCAGAGCCAAACAGCCAGAATCTATCCAACATTGCCTGATGTTTTTATGTATGGCACGATGTTGTCTAATTAAGTCTCGGTTACCTGTTTTAATTGCTCTAGTCAAGTGCTTCTTAGCATATCAGCACTCACTCGTGTACTATGAAGGAGCCTGGGTTCACCTCCGCTTATTGGCCTTTGGAGTGTGAGTACACAAAACATATAGACCATTAAGTAGGGCAGAGTATAATTTGCTCAGAGGAATTTTACTGTCAAATGTCAATGTCTAGTAAGATATAATCTATTTAACTTTTGGTGGTCCCTCTTGCAAAGGTGGTAGCAGGGAGGTTGTCTGCCTCAAATCGGCCATTATAGGCTCATAGCCCGAAGGTAAGTGGCAATAATTGGACTGCCGATGAGGACGAGGATATAAGTGGTTTAACCTCCAGTCTTTGTATTCCCCTAGCTTTGTCTTTCCCTTCTGTAACTGATAATAAGCCTTCAAGGGGCTCGAACGTGGTATTAAAATCTCCCACTACTACTATCGGGACATTGGCTGGGACATCATTAAGGTGGTAAATCAGATGTTTTACAGTTGGTTATGCTCTGCACCTACCAGAAGACTGATTGCAAATATTGAATACATTCTGCTTAAGCCCGTTCTGGCCACTAATACACAAGCACAAATTGTCATTTCAATTTATGTTAATTCTCTAAACTGAGATCCCTGACAGGTTTTTAATCCAAATTAGATTGCCACCAGATGGACGTCCTGCACTGGATGGGACAGCTTCTGTACTAACATTTGTGTACCATTGCCAGAAGTCTTTCTCCAAGGTCCATATTTCATGTATAAGCAGAATATCATGCCCATAAATAAAATTACCCCTCTGGGTCTTGCAATTTCCCTCTTATGGCAGCAACGTTCCATGATACTATTTTATAAGGACTAGAGCTGCTAGTGGGTACTTGGTTTCTATCTACAGTATCATTCCCCACTTGTATTAGCAGTGTCTCACTAAGGGGTGTGTCAGTAGTAATATGGAGAAGCAGTGCGTCATGCGATGGGATAAGTTGTTGAGGCATTGGGCAATTAATTTGATTGCTGGAGTTACGGTTGAGTTCATGGGCAAAAGGACATTATGGAATTTGATAATGCACATTGATTAGACTGATCATTTACCAGGGGAACATGAAAAGTCCCTTCCCATAGTCGGACAATTTTGTTTAATCCGGACTTTCCAGAATCCGAGGCGCAAGATAATTCAACAGATATTTGCCCCTCCTCAAGCCCCTGCAAATAGGGCCTACAGTGTTTATTGGACATAAATGCCTTGTTGGAAGTGAATGTCTCCTGTTCATCGTGTGAAACCCTGTGATGCTTTCAAACTGAATTGAAGATTCCAGGGGTGGAAATGATCGAGCCTCCAAAGCTAGTAGCCCATTTGCCAGAGTAGAATCCTACAATGTTACCCTAATTTCATCCCAATCTTCCAAGGGGATTATTGTACGTTGGACCATAATTATATCAGAGTGATTGAAGGAAAGCCACTTCCTTTTGTGTCTAATCCAATGAGTCACTTTATTCACTAGCGAATCAGCAGTCTTCCTCTCGCCGGTTTGAATTCTTTGCACGTTTGTCATATAATCGTGGAATGATTGGTCTGGCTGCTTGCAGAGAGGGGCTTAATTTATACTGGCTGCGACAGAATATGCTTTCTAGATATCGTAGAGCTAGACAAAGGAACTAGGATGTTGGTAGGAAGTGCCTTTGAGTTAATAATTTCACGAGTCAGAGACAAAGTGCAGTAAATTTCATGATTTGTAATGTAGCCTCTGGCTAAGTGTGAACTAGCGTGGTGTAAAGTGGGGTTTGCCCCTGCCCCTCTAATCTGTTGGCCAGTCGAAACAAAGTCCTTCAAACTGTGAGGTATCATAGAAGAGGACTGGGTCGGAAGCCTTTCTACACCAGATTCTTAGGGATATTGCCCACTAGCTTCACAGCAAGTTTGAGGTACACATTGACCCGCTGACGCTAGCTTGAGTTCTTTCGAAACTATTACATTTATCTCAAGTAGCTCATGTAACCTTGCATTTGTTGTCTTCATAATATCCCTCATATCTTTTATGTCACCTGGAGTAGAGCTTGATACTTCTGTGATAGTCTCTGGTGCTGAATCAGGTGGTTGCTGACGTCAGACGCGGAGACACAAATGATTCCGAATGAGCAGCGAGCGAGACACAGGGAAGGAGCTCTGCTACTTTTCTTGGCTCTCGGCTCCTCAGCACCCAGACGATTTGTTGTGCAATTTGCAGAGCCTGAGCTCGAGCAACCTGAGCCAACACCATGGGTGGTTGATTGCCGAGAACAACTGTGCCCCCAGATTGGCAAGTGTGGCTGCCGACAGTCGGCGGTTACTGAGAGTGCACCACAGGTGGTCCGCGGAGGCGGCCGGGTTGGCTCCGGGTGCAGATTTCGGCTACCTAGTAGGTCCCACTCACCCCCAGAGTGCCCCAGAGTGTCCCGACTTTTGTCTTGGTTCCTGCCCCCCCACCCCGGTGGCGGTGGTAGAGGCAGAGGCAGAAGAGGCAGAAGTGGGAGAGGGAGCTCTTGGGCAGGCCCTTTTTTGCCCGTTTATTGCCTCCTCATCGCCACTTCTTTGCTTTTATTACTCCATCACCTCCCCCGACTGAGCTACCGGCTGCTGGTCCCTTGTGCTGGGCAGGACACCCCAGCAGGACACACCAGCATCCAGATTGGCGAGGACTGATGAGTGCCCAAAGCCAATAGCATTAGAGGTAGCCGGTTAGCTCTCCAGCTCTTCAGCCTCTCCAGCCCTCATCATTTCCAGCAGGGGGACCAGCTGGCAGGATCTGGGGTAAGTGAAACGGCGAAAGAGTAGGCGCAATTTGGCCTCCCCCCGCAGTTCTTGAGGCGATCCAGGCCCTTGGGTGCTGCCAGCAGTCCCAGTGGCCACGTTTGATACCCTTCACCAAGGATTTGTTCTCCGTCACTGGGAGTCTGTAGTATCCTACTCATGTTCTTGTTATGCCTCTTACATCTCCTGCTCAGCCAGTGTGTTTGTGTGTGTGCTGCACGGAATGTTAGAGTGATGATGTGATTGGAATGTTGGGTGCCTGAGATGTTGGAAGTGACAGTTGAGAATGGGCTGAGCAGCATGCAGGCTGCTCCTGGTGGGGCTGCTTCACAGAGCTTTACTACCTGCTCTACAGAACATAACTACGTGCTGTTCTGGAATTATCAACATGTAACTATCTTCAATAAAGCTTCCTGGATTTTACCCTTCCTGCATGGACCTCCTTACTACATTTATTTGGCGACGAGCTGGTGACGAACCTACGTGATACAAGCGGATCTCAGAGACCTTGTGAACAAATGAGGACCTGGAGATGGAAACAACTACAGAGCCTACAGTTTCTGCCACCGCAAACCACTGAATGAGGTATCCACAAGAAAGGAATTACTCCATACAAGGAACAAGGGAGTTCTACTTTGAACAACAAAGACGTCTACATGAAAGAAAAAATGTCCTCACAGAAAAGAAAAGAAGACAACAAGATACAGGTAAAGATGAAGCACTATGCCTTTCAGCCCCACCAGTGTCCTCTCCAACGGACAGCCCTAGCCCAGGCGTTCAGTGCTCATATGAATTACTACCTATTGACTCTGTATTTTACCACCAATGTCTTCACATCTCACAGCCTATCTTAACGTGCTGCGCTCTTTGACATTTTCACGAACTTTGGATTACCAATGCAGACTGTACTTCACTTTCTACAACTCTCACTGTCAGCTGTTTACCGCTCCATTATTTTCGGACAGTGGGAAGAGGTTGTTGTCGTGAAAGGTCTGTCTGCATTTTAAAATGAGCTAATTATGGGATTTTTCTGTGTCAGACTGGAAACTTTGTGGCTGACGCAGTTGGTTTGCGCTCCCTGCATTGTGTGATCCTGAGCACATTCTGCTGATTTTCGTGAGGAGTGGTCCTAGTGGTGGTTACAATTTTTGGTCACGTCGTAGTGCTGAGGTGCAAACACTCTACACAGTTCTATATACTTCAACTTTCATCATATACATCGTGTCTGCTGACTTTGCGATTGTAATAGTATCTCTTTCTCTGTACCGTTGGACAGTGAGGACTTTTTGCCGTGTATTTCTGCTCGGGCTCTGGTGAGTTTAACAATATTTCTCCTCATCTCTTCCACAGACTGCAAGTACTTTTACCGTTTCAACCGTTATTTCTGTTGACAGACAGCGCGCGCTTCTTACCTCCCTCTGTAGAACCGCGCAGACCCTCTCGACGCAGAGAGCCTTCTGTGACACCACGCCAAGTCTGACTGAACGACATTGTTTGGCGCCCGAGTGTGCCTTGAGCCACCCGGCATCGCGCCGTGTACGCACAGCCATGTTTTTTTTTGCGGAAGATTCTCAGAGCTCCTATCAACTCTGACAAGTGGAAGGGAAGCTGGCAGCGCTATTGGCAGGATGCCGACGTGCATGGTGCTGTAGCCTTCCATATCCGAGGATATCATGGTACGCCGTCATCACAGATAGCCTCATGCCTGAGTCCACCGTCATCTATTCTATGAGGTGAGAGAAGCTGGGATTTTCCTAAGTCGGCGCACGCATCCGTCCGCTGCGCGGCTCGTCTTCAGCCATACTCCCGATTCAGCCACCACTTTCCTCCCTCCTCTTCATTTGCTTCCTATGCACCACATGGTGCATGTAGATGTCAGGCGGCCTGTGCAATTAACGTTTTTCTCCATGCTTCACACCAGATGTATGCTCTTCGTGTGCAACTTTAAAGAGTACTGTCAATTGTTCATCGCCGCCACTCAATTGAACGTTCTTTCACTACAGTGTTCCGCAGCTTTTAATTTCACAGTCATTATCGCTCATGTTGTCGTTTTCGGAACTCTACATCAAGGAACTTGTTTGTTCTCCAGCCATACTTCATGCCATTGTATGGTGGGATTCGTTCAAACACTTTGCTACTTTCTGACATGCCATACACTTTCATGGCTTCTCTGTGTTCATACCCTGTGTTTATTTACACTTTATTCTTCACTACTTAGGGAAGGCCAAGGGTTTTAGTCCCTTGTTCTCGCATTACACTTACCAACAGAGGCCACGCCTTACGTTTATGGACCCTGGGTACACACCTTCTTGGGCTCATTGTTCATTTTACATGCGTACATTTAACGCTTCTTTCTTCCCCACTTTGGGATGGCAATGGGTACTAGCCCCATTTGCTCACAACACACTTGCCTACATTTTCTCTTACCGTCTATAACCTCACATAGGGCATTTTAGTATGGGTGTCAGTCCCATTTACACTTACTATTCTACCCTTCTCTCAGGGTACCTGCTCAAGGCTCATCATTTCTCGTACATGGATTCTTGGTACACACTCTCAGGGGTCCATTGTTCACTTTACATTTGTACGCTTTACACTGTGATTCTTCCCTCATTGGGATGGCATTGGGTTCTAGCCCCATTTGGTCACACTACATTTACGCCTGTCTCTCTTAGGGATAGGTTATGGGTACAGTCCCATTTACAGTAGCTACCCTCTCTTACGTCACGGGGTAGGTCATGGGTTATAGTCCCATTTTGTCTTACACTGTCTCCCTCTTTCTGGGTGTCCTTTATGGGTTATAGTCCCATTGCAACATGTCACTACATGTGACCTCTACATGGAGGTTGTCCTTTCACGGGCAATCATATTATGGGTCTCTGTCCCATTTGCTGTCATTTTCTTAAAATGTCATGCTTACATCATTTTACATTGTTGTACATCCAACGTTATTCTCATTTTCATTTTATTATCATTATGAAAGTGGGGGAGGTTGAATTATACTTATTTGTATTTTTATTCTTCTCTGTTTTCGGACTTGTTCAGTGATCCACGTGATGTCCTATCTTTTATCATCCTTGGAACCTGAACTATACACTTTGTTGTCATTCTACCTCTGCTCTTTCCTCTAGTTTAGTGTTTTTCTCTTTCTTCCTTGTTCAAGAGGAGATCATTCCCTGTCTTCTTCGTGTGTCTGGGTGTTAGTCTTGTGTCCTGTTCGCGTCGTGCCTCGTCTTTCCTTCCTTGCTTGCCTGCCTGGCCAGTGGGTGTGTTTGGGGTTAGTCTTTGGTGCGACTATGTCCTTTTACTTACTTATGGTTTCTTACAACATATTAATTATTACTATTTTCCTTGTTGGAGAGAATGGGTTATTTCTATTTTGTGCCTCTCACCCTTTGCCTCCTCTTTGTTTTCCCACACTATCTCTGCGCTCTTACCTTTCTGTCTTTTTCTTGACTTCACTTCCTTTGTTGCGTTTGCATTTCTTTCAGCTCTTTCCTTTCTGGTTTATTTATTGTTACATCTCTTTTAGGTATAGGTCTATTGCTTCCGTGTTATAAGAAAGGGGAATATGTAGTATCCTATTCATGTTCTTGTTATGCCTCTTACATCTCCTGCTCAGCCAGTGTGTTTGTGTGTGTGCTGCACGGAATGTTGGAGTGATGATGCGATTGGAATGTTGGGTGCCTGAGAGGTTGGAAGTGACAGTTGAGAATGGGCTGAGCAGCATGCAGGCTGCTCCTGGTGGGGCTGCTTCACAGAGCTTTACTACCTGCTCTACAGAACATAACTACGTGCTGTTCTGGAACTATCAATATGTAACTATCTTCAATAAAGCTTCCTGGATTTTACCCTTCCTGCGTGGACCTCCTTACTACAGAGTCCCACACCACTCATCAAAATAAAAGGCTACAAGTAGCACGGTGTGACCACTGTAACCACCATAACACTGGAATAGGCACCCAGACACACAAGGATCCTGGAGGGCCCCCCTCCTCAGACTGAAACCAAAACAAAAGAGCAAAACCAAATTACTCTTAGAGCCCCACTGTTCAGTGGCTTGGTCCTTTAAAGTAAGACTGGAAAAGCCTCACACCGTTAGCATCCAACTAATAAACTCCATAGCATTGAGAGTAGGAATAATGCGGACAAGAAACTCTATCCAGGCACAGCATCAAGCTCATTACCGCCTCCACAAAACAGCAAAGGGGAAAACATCAAAAATGCTATACCCTCAAGGAGGGAGAGTGGGGAAACAAAAGACTGCCCCCACAGAGGGGCCACAAGACAAATCGTTGCCCACTGCGACCAGGAACCCAAGTGTTAATAATTATTGCAACAACGAAAATATGATAATAACCAACAATTGCAGAGATATAAGAGCGTACCTGTGCCCAACAACTCAGAAGGGAAATGGGGCAAATGCACCATGTGGGGACAGGGCGGACAGAGTGGTCAGTGTTGACTAGAATGACAATAATGATGATGACAATAATGATGACGAATTCCAAACAAGAACTCTCCCAAAAATTCCATTATCTCCAGAATTAATCATCATGGCGAAAGAAGTAAACGCACCAACGGCCGACGGAGGCCCCTCAGAGTCTAAAAGTCCTGAAAACTGACTTACCGTCTCCGTGAGGGAGGAACACCATAAAGAGGAGATCATTTCTCCACTCAGGGAGGAATCAGGAGAGAAAACAGACCAGCAGTGGCCCATCCTAAGGAGCCCCCCCAAATACAACAAACACGAAATTAAGGGTATCATGTCTGCAGACCAATAAAAAGGAAACAAGGGCAACAAATTCAATAAGTGACGTTCTAGTGAAGCTTAGCCCGCATTATGAGACAAAAACAAACATCATCTCATTACTACCACTCAATCCTACTAACAATCAATCAGTCAATAGCAATAGCTCAACTGGCAACCTCAAGGAGGCAGACCAGTCTAACCAACTTCCCAGAATAATTACCCCATGACAAGAGACAACACTTCACCATTACCAGCAAACAGTACTGGAGAAAATAGCACTGGAGAAAATAGCAATCTCTCAAAGCTTCAACCAGAGGTACCTGCCACTGAGCCAGAAAAACGATGTTCACCAGCAAGCTGGTGCTCAAACTTTTCAAACTCTTGCTTCTTTACTCTCGACAATGAGTACCCGAATCCTGACCCCCCGTCAAATACAGAGGACCTTTTAGCGCCGATACTAAAAATCGAGCATCATCTCACAATAATAAATAATGCTTTGATCTCAATGGCAAATGCGGCCCTTATGCACGAAGACAAGCTGGACATCCAAATAAATATACTACAGACAGTAGCTGGCCTAATATCAGGCCTTGACAACAAGCTCGAACGACTGAACTCCCTAATCAACAGAGCTCAGAGAAGTGCGGAGCTAAATATCAATCAGGAGGGATGTGGATGTGGATGTAGCCCCATATTACAGAAACTAGAAACGCTTCCCGAAATGATGAGTATTCTAGTTAACAACCTCAAGACACAAGCAGCCAGATGTCCACCAAGAACAAACTTCTTTCTCCAGCAAGATAAAGAGCATATAAACTTAAATTTAAATCAACCACCACCATCAACCCCACACAATAGGAACACCGAGCCCTCCGGGGGAATGGGAGAAAGAATCAGAGGAATAGGAAAACTGACATATCACATAAATCCAGCGAAAAGGGCTGATGGTAAACAATACGGGCTGGGGAAGCCCAAGGAAACCAATCAGAATGAGGAGAGTGACACTAAACGGATGGCTAGAAACAACATATCGGAGGAAAAAAATGATATAAAACCCGAATGTGGAATCACCCTCCACCAATCAACAGGCCCAGAAACAACAACTAGTTCAAAAGAAACCGCCATGGAATCTCAGTATTTATCAAGAAAAAATAAGAAAAAATTAAGAAAATTATATAAATAAACCAAGGCAAGCACAACAAGGAGGGAGCCCTATTGCACTGGCTCCAGAGCGACATGAAGGAAAACACCGGGCATGCAGTCTCCCCCTTAAATTTAAATCACAGAGTTGTGGGGACAGGGCTTCAGGGCAGAATAGCAAGTGACCCAATAAATGCACAGGACCTGAAGTGAACTACAGGATTCTGGGCCGTAAATCAGGTCACAAAAGAACAAGAGCCGCGGAAAATCCCAGAGGAACATGCACAAGGTCTACCAGTCGGAGATGAATGGCATAAGAGCAAAGAAGTCCTTGACCTTAATATTGTTGATTGCCCTCAAATTAGGGTTTCCGAAGAAAACTCCCCTAAATTAGAGAAGAGACCCAAAAAGCCAAAAAGTGACCTGGCCAGTCAGTACCCTCGGCAATCACGGACTGAAGTGGGCAATCCAAATGAAAACAACACAAATCAAGGAAAATCCATATTGAGCTCTATAAAAGGTAACAACTATAAACCAAAATTTGACACAAAAAAAACTTCAACCCAAGCACATTTAAGAGGTTTAATGGCAACAAACACAGATGACAGGGAAATAAATGTTCACAAAATAAACTGCGACGATCCACTATCCCCGTGCCAGAAAACAAGAAGCGACGAACCAGAGCAGGAAGCATAGAAAACCCACTCTCGGGAAGAACTGAACACTTGGAGGAGTCCAATCCCAATTGTAATAAAGGACCCAGTTGATTCGGAAGTAAACCCCTGCAAAAACCACCCAGTTTGGATCAACCTGAAAACTTAGAAAATCTAAAGCTGAGGTTATATCCCGAGTGCACTTCGCAAGGGAAGTGGGGTATTCTCAATAGAGGAAACATTTTGAGGCTCTGCTCCAATATGCCGGGCCTCGAGGAAATAACAAACACTGACATTGATATTGTGGCGTTCCTTCCCCAGAGCCTGGAGATATAAATGAGGTAACAGAAGTAACTTTCACTAATCAGGCTATGGCAAGCGCCCTAAGGGAAAGACTTTCACTAATCAGGCTATGGCAAGCGCCCTAAGGGAAAGCAAAAATCTTTTGAACAACTGGGGGATCCAGGTTAGAAACCCAGTAACAACAAAATACCCAGTGAGCCAGTGGAGCACTCTAAACAAAAAAGAAAAAAACACAAGATAGAGAGAATAATAGGAACAAGGCAAACTCTGCAACTGGCTCCATTCTGCACAGCACTAAAGTAGGACCGAGATCCAAGCTGTGGAGTGAAGGTCAAATACAAATCACAATGGACCTAGAGGGGGGAAAACACAAATGCCTGGCTAAGGGGAAGAACACCGAAGACTGGTCCTGGGTATTGCGTGCCCTACATTCCCGTCCCTAACAACCCAGGGTCTACCTTCAAAAGAAATAACCTTGCCTCCAAGCGAAAAATCTGCTCTTGGAATATCCGGGGTTTAACCGACGATGAAGACAAGAGGGACGGATTACAATTCTTGAAGGATTACAACATCATAGCAGTGCAAGAAACCTGGGCCCTGCGTTCAAACCCATGGCTGGATTGCACAGCCTATGAATCAAACGCAACACCCTCACAAGCATGAGGACATGCCTCAGGAGGGGTGGCAATCTATATTAAAAACAACTTGCCAATCCAGGTATCCCTACTATGTGAGGGAAACGGTGATTACATATTCCTTAAGGCAAGGCTTTCAAAAACCGATATCCCCAGCCAGGACCAGTACTCCATGATCCTAGGCTGCATCTATCTACATCCGTCTAAGCCTAAAAGAGAAACAAAGCTAATTAGAATGCTACCAGGAATTAGTGATCTTCACTCTGAACACCTAGATGATCTATGGATAATAATGGGAGATTTCAACACTAACCTAATGGAATCAGACCTAAACTCTTCCCTGGTAGCCCTGGATGACTTCACCTCATCCATTTCAGAAATAAGCAGTTAGTACCAACGAAAAGACAAACACGGACTTGAACTGTCAGCCTATTTTAACCATCTGGGCCTTCAAATTTTAAATGGAAGATCAGCTGCCCACCTGCCAACAGCCTACAGCCACTTCTCCCACCAGAGACAGGCCACCCTGGATTACATCTGGATTTCGATCGCCCAATTCCATGCTACACAAGATTTGCTGTAACCCCGTCAGTGGCAAGTGACCATGCAATTATTGCCTGCGATTTGCTATCTCCGCAGTTTAACTGGCCAAAAATCCTAAACAGATCGGGAGGAGGAAAATCTGGAACCAATAAAAAAAATAAGGTGGTCGACACAACATAAGGACAAAACCATCAAAGAAGTGGAATCAACCCTGAATAGAGCAATCCAGGACAATGGCGACTCAATCTTGGGAACACCTTTTGGAAGAGATAAGGGAAAAGCTACCCACCGGGATGAAGCCAAGATCAAACAAATCACCCTCAAAAGATGATCGCTTCACAAAACAAAAACAATTAATCACGATAATTAAACGCAAGTTAAACAACATCATGTGGAAAACCACCAACGACATCTCTGAACACAGACTCGTCCAGGCAAAGGCTGCAGAAATTCACCGGAACTACAGGAAAGCAAGATTCTCCTATCCGAGAATGATTGAAGAAAACCACTGGAATAAAGCACATGAAATAATAAAGTCACGAGATCAGAAGCGACTTTGCAAGTGGATGAATAATTGCTTTAATTCAAATCAGCGACCACAACTACAAGCATATTGCCCACGGCTTGGGAAACTCACATAGAAACCCTCTATGTGGAGTCGCCTAGTGAGATTAGCAGATACCCTAAAACGAGGGCAATCAACAATGTACTATGGTGCATGGACTCACAAAACCGACCCCATGACCAAAAAGAAATAACACTCAAAATGGTTATGCACCTCATCAATAAAATGCGACCCGGTGGGGCACCTGCCCCAAATGGCATTCCGCCTATGATGTATAAAGGGATGGCTGGGAAATGGGAAACAATCATGGCGCCGTTATTTGGGGAGTACAGGTCGGGAAGAAACATCCCAGAGTCATGGAGGGGCGCCCTATTAGTGCAAATATATAAAAAAGGCTTGCGATCCCACCATGAAAACTACTGAATGACACTCTTAGACGTAGATGGGAAGTGCTACGCTACCACATTACTACAAGAACTGACGGCTTGGGCCGGAGGCGTAACCTGATCCCGTACATGCAAACAGGCTTCTGAAAGGGATCTAGCATTGAAGATAATTTGGTCTGCATGTCCCATCTGGTGGAAACAACGCTTGGAAGTAAAAGGAGAGCTCTGTACCTAGCATATATCGACTTCCAAACAGCTTTTGATAGTGTGGCCCGTCCGAGATTGTGGATTCAATTAAAAAACTGGGGCATCGACAACACCCTATTAAATGCTCTAGTGGCACTGTACTAGGAAACCTGGGTTAAGATCAGAGTGTCTACTGACTAGTCCACGACCAAAAAAGTAAAAACCAACAAAGGATTAAAGCAAGGTTGCATACTGGCCCCAATGCTTTTTAACCTGTACTTGGCGGATTTACCTGAGCATCTGGATGATGCCCGCACCTTTCACCCCAAACTCGCCGGGACCAAAATTCAAATGCGGCAATACGCAGATGATACCATATTGCTCGACCAAACTCCGATCGGGCTGCAGCGACTCCTAACTGCATTGTCATCATATTGTAAAACAAACAACCTGAAAATAAATACTGCAAAAACAAAGGCGGTGATAATTTCCAGACAAATCAAAAGGAGACGCTCATGGCATGTTGACGGCAAACCCATGAGATAGTAACACCATACTAGTACTTGGGAGTTTAGATCGACAATAAAGGAAGGCAGTCCACTCATATAACCGCAAGGCAAGGTTTGGCACATTCGCTGGAGGGGTCTTTTTGTGGAACAAGGAAGGCCATGAGCTCACCTGATCTTACCCCTTTAATCAAAGCAATAAGGGCAAAAAATGTACCAACCGTGGCACGTGGCGCAATAGCCTTTAAGGACAAGATGTCACTGTGGCTGGACAGAGCTCAGTTAGACTGCTTTCAGTAAAGTATTCTTCTTACCTACCTCCACCTCCCATGCGCAAATTCATATGGAATTTAATCTGAAATCCCAAAAGTGGATACTAAAAGCCAGGTTTATAGCATACTGCCTAAAAGCCAAACAAGCATAGGACGATTCTTAAAGAAGCACATCTGGCTAATGATAAATGACCCTGGGTCAACCTGGCATGACTTTCTAACACACTCCGTTGAAACATTGGAAGCTCATAAAATATGGTCCAGCAAAACTTTTAACAAAACAAGCAAACATAATGTTGGCGGACAGTGATGCAACATCCTTGAAAAAGCGAAAGCACGAATGCTGGGCATCAGATTTATACAACAGCGGGGCCTGCAACATTACCTGTCCTCTCTCTTAAAGCCAATAATGAAGTGTAAATTAATGAGACTATGGTTTGGCCTGATTCCACTAAGGGCATACAAGTATGGCTAACGGTACAAAGAAATGGCAGTCACACAGTGCCGAGCATGCAGGGGAGGAGAGGAATCATTAATCCACATACTGTGCATCTGTGAGAAACTACGCTATTTGAGAATTTATTGGCTTTGTCCGATTTGGCGTATTTTAAACATACGGACGTGCCAGGCAGCTCTTGTAGAGTGCATGAAAGGTGACTTAGCACAGTTGGAGGCACGTTTCATGAAATTTCTGATGGCTGAAAAATCTATGCTGGAGTCTGACAATCCTATAGAACTATAACGCTCAATGCTGTGCTAATTGTTTGAACCTTCATGTTCCTACAGCTGACATTGTGCTGCTTATCAAATTTTAGATCAATAGGATGTCATACTATCACATTCCATTTTTAATATTGGAAACTATGTACTTTATATTGATTTTAATCCAGTTTTGATTGCAATGATTTTAATTAATTGTGCAATAAAAAATTATCTATCTATCTATTGGTGCCTTGTAACCTGTAATCAGGGGGGATACAAGTTGTCTGGGGTGTGTTAAGGGTTCTTAAAACAGATCAGGTAAAGGGGCATATTGATTTGAGCAGATGATATTGAGAATAAGAGCTTTATCTTTTGCCGGTTGTTGTTTATCAGGTAACTCAGCCTTTGGAGATGTATTGGAAGAAGCAGTGGGCTGGGATAAAAGTGCTAGGACATTCCATATCTTTTGAGCCCCGGGATCCTGGGCCAAACTTTTGGTGTCCTTATTGCTCTTGCGTGCATCGTTTGTAAAAAATACGGTATTCTGGATTTGGTGCTTTTACACCCCACTTGTGCTTTATCCCTCGAGAGCAGGTCTTCAAGCTCTTCAATAAGATTATCAATATCATCCAAGGTATGGTTCTCTGCAGCATGGGTTATAGCAGTTTTGGATTTCTTCCCAGTACCTCTGCCAAGCTCCATGGCCTTCCGTTTCCCAATTATACAAAGTGAAGGTAGATAATTCATGTGTACTCATGAAAGCCATGTTACCTTCGCCTTTGAATGACTCCAGCCATACAGTAAGTGCAGAGCCAAAGGGGTTGGCCCATCCTGGCCTCGTACGGCCATGGACGGGTGCAGGAGGGCCGTTCGGCCATGGACGGTTGCAGGAGGGCCGTTCGGCCATGGACGGGTGCAGGAGCGCCGTTCGGCCATGGACGGTTGCAGGAGGGCCGTTCGGCCATGGACGGGTGCAGGAGCGCCGTTCGGCCATGGACGGTTGCAGGAGGGCCGTTCGGCCATGGACAGTTGCAGGAGGGCCGTTCGGCCATGGACGGGTGCAGGAGGGCCGTTCGGCCATGGACGGTTGCAGGAGGGCCGTTCGGCCATGGACGGTTGCAGGAGGGCCGTTCGGCCATGGACGGGTGCAGGAGCGCCGTTCGGCCATGGACGGGTGCAGGAGGGCCTTTCGGCCATGGACGGGTGCAGGAGGGCCGTTCGGCCATGGACGATTGCAGGAGGGCCGTTCGGCCATGGACGGGTGCAGGAGCGCCGTTCGGCCATGGACGGGTGCAGGAGGGCCTTTCGGCCATGGACGGGTGCAGGAGGGCCGTTCGGCCATGGACGGGTGCAGGAGGGCCGTTCGGCCATGGACGGGTGCAGGAGGGCCGTTCGGCCATGGACGGGTGCAGGAGGGCCTTTCGGCCATGGACGGGTGCAGGAGGGCCGTTCGGCCATGGACGGGTGCAGGAGGGCCCGCCCTTGGCTCAGCCTTTGCCCTGGTGGCGCGACCCACGTGCGTCCCGCCCTACGGGACAATGAGGCCTTTAAAATAACATGAATTAACAGCAACTGATGATCCTGCTAGGGGTTATGGGCACGGAAGTCCCCAGCAGCTATGTTACATAGCGGTTTGCCCCACACAACTTACAAAATGCACAGATGTAGTGAAGGCAGTTACCCAGCAAAGTAGTAGCAGTCAGCCAAGGGCAAATGTGGGAAACGTGGCATCTGCACTCCGGCAAGTAAAAAGAAATCAGTTTGGAAGTATTCCACTCAGCCCCCCCCAAAAATGTATATCATTAATTAAAGTGATTTAATAACATTTTAATGACATGTAATGTTACATTAATACATGTTAAAAATGTTATTACAATATGTATATATTTATATATATGTATATAGTAGGGTGTTGCAGTACCAGTGGCTTGGCAATTGTGGTACTGGACTTACTGCTGTTTCTTTTTGGCAGTAGTAACTGACACTGAGGGTGGAGCATTGAATAGCTATACGTCTGAGAATGTCAGCATTCAGATTTTGGAAATAGCTGAAAGTAGTAGAGTTATTCAAAAGTGCACCAGTAAATTACATATGTAAATAAGTCACAAGTGCAAATTACCTTTGTGAATATCCCACAAAGTGTTTTCGTGGTGAAGAAGGTGTATATAGACAGTTTGTACACTTGAGCATTCCTACAAAGTACTGAGTAAATGTCAATGATTTTGTATCTCTTAAGCTATTTTTGTTGGAGGTCCCAGTTCATCCCGCTGGAAGGACGAAGGATGACAACTTTTCCATGTCATCCTCATAATTGTAGTTGGTAAGTTCAAAGCTGTTGGCATGCCCTTATAACTGTTTCATGTAAACCTCTGAGGGGTGATGAAGTGGAACTCCTGTTTTCATGTTGTAATGTATCAATGAGAAAGGGGGATATAAATTATGTTAGTTCTGTTATATAAGTAGGATGGAATTCAAGTAGGAATAATGCCCTCAATATTCATGGAAGTAAAGGCAGATTAAAGATACTTTTACAGAACAAGCTGCTAGAAATAAAAAATATCATCCTTTAAAAAGCTGAGATGCATTTTGGTTTGCCTCCTGGGGCTTGAAATTTAGATTCACTTGGGCGTGGCCTGCAGCCCAACACGGTGGACGCAAGCTAACGAAGCTCCTGAGCCTGTGCCACCTTCCCTGTGAATCCATCACTATCCAGGTGCATTTTATACACTGACCCTAGGGAGGGGAACCTGGGACGCCGACGAGGAGAGCTGTGCGGCAGATTGCTGATCAGGATTTGGTGGCCGGCTTGGCCCCTGAGGCTGCGGCAGATCTGGTGGGTCATGGCAGCCTAGATGACTTGGGACCTGGGGACCTGTCAGGTGCTCCAACTAAAGGAGGGCAGAGTGGTGAGCGCCTGTGGCCGCCTGCCCGCTGACTGAGAAGCACCTCCTGCCGAAGCAGCGTGGCCCGTGGCAGAGGTGGGCCTGAAATCCTGAAATGGCTGCGGCAGAGATATTCTGCGGGTGCCTCTGCGTCTTGCCCAGGGAGGGGGCCTACTAACGGCTGGGCCAGTGCTGACCCCGTCACTGTGAAGGGAGGCCAGGCACGTATATATCTTTTGGACTCAACTCCTGTTTCTGGTTCCCATGCAAGTGCATATCTGCAATCTGCAGCGTGTTTCCGGCTGACTGCGGCATATAACGACGGAGGAGAGAGGTGGCCCAGGAGGTGAGAGTCTGGGGGAACGAGCCCTCGTTGGGCTGTCTGAGGATTGGGGAGCCCTACTGATCTCCACCTTGCTCCCCCCCTCGAGGGGCAGGCCCTGAGTTGTGAGGACTGACTTTAATTGAGGTGGCCCTGGGATGATTTCCTGCTGAGGGGGCCTACTGGGCCCATGCCTTGAGGTTAATAAGGAAAAGAACTGTATACAAGAGACTGAAAAAACAGTAGCAGATGTCTCAAACACTACTACTGTGCTTCAAAAACAAGTGGCAAAACTTCAAGATGACAATGTCATTATACAAGCGAGGCTGGATAATATGGAAGGAAGGTCCAGCCGCAATAATATCTGCCTGGTAGGTATGCCTGAGAGAGCAGAAGAACAAAGTATGGACTTTTTGGTCGAGAACTTTATTATGAACACTTTACGACCCATGGGCTCTCCAAATTCTTTTCCTTTGAGCGGGCCCACTGGGTGCCCATGACTACTCCCAGACCGGATGCTCCTCCCCACACTATAATTGCAAGACTTTTTAATCATCGGGACAGATGCCATATTCTAAGTGGCGCGGTGCACACCGGCCCTACAATTTGAGAACTCCATGATTAGCCTGTACCCAGACTTTGCTCTCAGGGTCCAAAGACAGCGGTGTAGCTTCCTGGAGGTCAAGCGAGAACTACGAAAAGAAGGATATTAAATACATTATGCTTTTCCCTGATTAACTCAAGGTCATCGCTGAAGGGAAAACCTGGTATTTTGAAGCTCCAGAGGTGGCCTGTGAGTGGCTGGAGGGCTCGCGTTCGGCCCCTGTCCGCAATAGGGGAAGAACACTCCCCGATCGCAGTGGAGAGGCTCAGACAAAGGGACAACTAGTGATGCTTCAATGCAGAATGACGGAAAATCCGCACAAAAGGTCATGGGCGCCCGGGGTTCTTTAACACAGGAGACTGCTCCCTGAGAAATGGTGGGTCTACCTGGAGACTCAGACGTCCTACTGTAGTCTAACTCAGATCCTGCTGTGGTCTCTTGCTGTGCCTTGGGGTACCTCGGGAGGGGCAGAGGCTTAATACTTGATATTTACTTGTGCGCCCATATTAGATCCATCCTGATGGAGGGTGAGGGGCTTATGTCTGGAAGTTCACCCCCGAGTAACAGCTCACGATATTCTTAGGGGTACCAGGGACCTTGCTGGTTGGGGTTAGTGTGGGTAGTTCGGAATCCACCATACAGGGTGGCAGGGAGGGGGGAGTTTGTTTTGGGGATAGGTTTGAATCACACAGCAGTGCAAGCCAAAGGGTCACTCATCACTATTGGGATCTATGCAACATCCGTAGAGACACACATTATGTTTTGATACACATGATACAGCCATGTCAAACAAACCTCGCACCCAATTAAAGATCCTATCGTGGAATGTCAATGGCATTGGGGACAAGGTAAAGAGAGGGATGGTACTCCAATACATTAAAAGACACTCCCTGGATGTGGTGCTAATGCATGAAACCCTCCTCCTTGGTAACACAGGTAAGGCCCTAACAGGAGGAGGGTACACACTGAGTGCACATGCAGGATGCACTGGTGACTCCAGAGGGGTAGGGAACCTCTTGAAAAACTTGGCCCAGTTAATTGCACAACAGACCAGGACTGATGCCCCGGGCAAATACGTCGCCCTATTAGGCACATGGGGGTATTCCTGTCAATTTCTATTCGACGTCCATCCCACCATGTCACCACTGTATGATGTTACTGGGACTGAGCGATCTCCTGTTGCAATTACCGGATGGGATACTTCTCATGGGTGGGGACTTCAACGCCACTTTACCTGAGGATATGGATTGCCAATCCCAGGCCCAGCAGGTTCGATAGGACCCCACTCTAGCCACCTTTATAGCGGCAATGGGGCTAGCCAATATTTGGCGTCTCTGACACCTGCTGGAACGCCAGTACACTTATCTGTCGGAAGTACATCAAAGCTTCTCGAGATTGGACTATATGTTCACTCAGATGACCAATATGACGTAGGTGGCTGACATACGCTAATTAGCCAGGGGAATATCAGACCATTCCTCTGTGTGGGTGGAGGTGTGGGACAGTCCAGCAGGCCTTGATGGCCGAGAGCCATCAGTGCCTGGCATCTCACAGACAAAACACCAATGCGCAATCTAGATCAGGCCACAACTTCCTACTTCGAAACAAACTTGGGTTCAGTTGACTCACAACTCACGTTGTGGGAAGCCTACAAACAGTGGTGCGGGGACAAGCTTACTCGCTCATTACAGGGCAAAAGAAGCAAAAACAGGCAGAACTACTGACCTTGGAAGCTGACATTAAGGGGATGGAGTGGGGGGACACAGGAGGGGGACGTGGATCATATCCACACCCTCCGGCTTAAGCAAAAGGAATACGGAGACTTAGCCGAAGAGAACGTGAAAGAATGTCATATACTGACCCACAGGCATCTATACAATGTTGGGAATAAGGCAGGGTGACTACTGGCTTGGTTGGAGAAGCGATATCAGACATGCTGCCGGGTCTTACAACTGACCACTGAGAAGGGAGAGGTTAGATCGGGTCCAGAGTGAATAGCCGATGCATTTGCTGACTATTATGAGGATCTTTACTCCACAAAAATACCATGCACCCCATCAGAGGTAAAAACCTTTTTAGCCAATATTAGACTGCCTCAACTCAGCAGACCACAAACATCTTCTTGAAGTGGACATACATCACAGTGAGATAGGTCGGGCAATACGCACACTTAATTCCGAGAAAGCCATGGCCCCTCACGGCTTGCCCATTGAGCTCTATAAACATCTATCCAACAAATTAGAACCTCATTTACTGAAAATGTGGACTGAGGCACGATCTGTGGGCCAACTACCTGAAGACCAGAGACAGGCCACAATAGTAGTGATTCATAAGTCAGGGAAGCCACTGGATAAATGCAATTCGTATTGCCCTATCTCACTCCTTAACATTGAAATAACAATCCTAGCTAAACTCCTGGCCAGTCATCTATGCCAAGTCATCACATTGCTGGCCCACCTGGATCAGTCCGGCTTCATGCTAAACACAGAGACCAGACTGAACATGCGGAGGCTATTCGGTTAATGGCGAGATCTCGGTTTGAGACAAATTGGACGATGGTGCTGTCCATGGATGCCTCCATGGCATTCAATATATTGAACTATATGTTTGGTGTACTGGAACGAATGGGGTTCCGTACTAACTGCATAGGATGGATGCGCCTTCTCTATAGCAACCCCAAAGCACATGTTAGAGGGAACGGGATGGTATCTCGTGACTTTGTTCTCCACAGAGGCACAAGGCAGGGTTGCCTACTCTTTCCACTGATCTTTGCCTTAGCCCTGGAGCCCCTTGCGGCATGGGTCCAGCAGGACCAGTTGGTGTGAGGTATCCAATGGGGGGAACCTTGAGAGGAGCCCATTTCATTATACGCTGATGACATCCGGTTTTATGTCACAGAGCCCCCCCTAGGACCATTACTCGAATGACCCAGATACTGTGTATTTTTGGACAGCATTCGGGTTACACAATAAAGTGGGACAAATCCCTTATGAATCTCATAACAGGTCCCATGCCCATGCTGCCCGGTGACATTCGCCTGCCTGTCTCAACGGTGAGCTTCAAATATATGGAGATACATACAACGACAGATCCTCACCTTTTTTATCGAAAGAATCTGATCCCCATAGTAACCCCTTTTTTACCACAGATGCCCAACACTGGAAGGAACTGCTGCTTTCCCTACTAGGAAGAGCGGCAATGTTCAAGATGATGACATTACCCCAAATGCTATATGCCTTATAGAACACACCATAACCTGTGCCAGACACATTCTTTGAGAAAATGGAATCTTTACTCCGTTCCCTCCTGTGGGGCAGGAGCCCTCGCCATATAGCCCTGCACACACTAACATGCTGGGTGTACGTTGGGGGTATTGCACTGCCGGACATCTTACAATACTATGGAGCCACTCAATTAGCGATGGTAAACGATTGTGCATTCTCCGCGTGGGATGACCCGGCACTTAGATTGGAGAGGTTCTCGGGGGGGGGGGGCTATCTGGGAGTCCTTTACAGATCGAGCGCTCAAAGGGACTCCCTGCCTCAGACCCAAACCATGGCACAGATCTGGAGAGCAGCCACTAATGCTCTGGAATGGAGGGGGAGACTGACAGAGAACATTGATAGTTTGAGAGATGCGTGGAAGCTTCAGGGCTTTACAAAATGGAATCTCATTGGTATCTCCACACTAGGGGATGTTTGGAAGGGGGACTCTATGCTTAGTTTGTCTGACATGTAGGCCCAATTTATGTTATCTCCCGTGGAAACTTTCAAATATCTTCAGCTGCGGCATGCGCTAAAGACACACATTCCACCAAACACTCTGATCGTGGAGTCCTCGCCTCTTGAGGACAAGATCCTCACAGAACTGCTACCCAGAAAGGCCATATCACTTATATATAAGAAACTGATTTAAAATTCCCCAGACACCCTTATCACCCTGCGCTCTAAATGGGAGTCGGAGGTTGGGCCATTTGAGGAGAGCAAATAGGAGGAAGCCACTGAGGCATTTTAGGACCTGGCCATCAAATCAGGGTTACGCCTCATCCAGTTATGCATACTACACCGCTCATACTATGCCTGCACTACCATACATGCAATGGGTCAGAGTGCCTCAGATTTATGTTTCCGAGGGTGCGGAAAGAGGGGGACATTTCTCCACATTATATGGTCATGCCCCACAATACAGTTTTACTGGTTAGCACTGCAGAAACTCATCGTAGAATTACTGGGGATTGAGCTGCCAGATTCAGCCAAGACATGCTTGTTACACATCTGGGGAGATGACCCGCCATCCCACTATAACAAGTTATGGCTATCCCTGGGCCTGTCTATGGCCAAGAGAAATATAGTACGAATGTGGGGCTCACGGGACGCGCCAGTTCTGGCCGGATGGGAGAAAGACATGGATTGGTGCATGATGAATGAGAAGACTATCTACCAGGGCCGGGGATGTTCCCATAAATGGGAAAATATCTGGTCCCCTTGGAGATCATACAGGGGAATAGGGGACGACACCATAGAGACCCCTGTGGCCCGGATGGAGGGAGTCCTGACTAGTGAGTTTGGAAATGCTGGAGGCTGTGTCTATGTGTTTTAATTGCTTTTGGTATGAGTTTGCATTATGGTCATGTGGCTGCACTGCCCTCTTGTAGACCTATATTTACACCTCGCTGCTTGTGATGCATGTGTTTTCCAAAAATTAATAAACAGATTTATTTAAAAAAAATGTACATTCACTTGCAAGGAAAGTCTTGCAGCAAGAATGGAGAGTGAAAGCTAGAGGGATACTTACCCCCACCCTATTTCCTTCACTTCAGAAGAGTGAATCATAAAAAACAGAATGAAACAGGTGTTATTGAGAGGATGGAAAGTTTAAATTACAAATCATTTTATTTTTCAAACAGCAAGCTCACATTTATATTTTGACTGAAAAGTTATTTACTTAAGGACCTTTACATTTTCAATCATTTCGTCAAACAAAATTATCCTGTATCTGTTCACTTCATTTTTGCTGGCCTTAAGACTCTGCACACTTTACCACTGCGAACCAGTGCTAAAGTGCTTGTGGTCTCTCCCTAAAGCTTGATAACATTGGCTTACACCCACTTGAAACATTTAATTTACTTGTAAGTCCCTAGTAAAGTTGTACTAAATGTACCTATGGCCTGTGAATTCAATGCAACAAGCACGTCTTCATCACTTATTGTTCCACTCACTTAAGTAGCCTTTTAAAACATGTCTCAGGACTGTCTTTGCAGCCTGTGTGTTCAGTTTCAAAATATTCATTTCGATCTGACAAAATAATCCTTTTGCCAGACCTAAACCTCCCTTTTTAATACATAAGGGTCACCTCTAAAGTAAGCCCTAACCAGCACATATGGCAGGGTGAAGTGTAGTTAAAAGATGAACATGTACTTTTCATTTTTTACATCTTGGCAGTTAAATTCATTTTTCACTCTGGCAAGGCCTACAACTCCCAAAGGATAACTTTAGGTTACCTTGTTACATTTAATGAGTGGTAACTTTCATTTGAGAGCAAGTAGGAATGTCCAGTTTGATGTCTAAAGAATTGTAATTTAACACCCTCTTTAATGATAAAGATGGTTTATAAGTGACAATTCTGAAAATGCCACTTCTTTCAAAAGGTTGCCATTTTCTTGTTCCAACCATTTGGTGTCTTCAGCCTGCATCCTGGGTAACATCACTAGGTGTAGCTGGCAGTTGGTCTTTGTGTATTTCTCCCAAACAGTGAGACAAATGGGAATGGGTGTTGGCAGGATGGCCATCTCTGACTTTATGGTGGGCGGAGCTGTCACCTATTACACTTGCACATAACAAAGTCTCTGCCTGAGCCCACTCACAAAGGATTTTACACTAGTATTTTGTGTCCTCAGACAAGCTGGGGCCAGGACAGAGAAACAGGAAATGTCATGCACCTCCAGGGTGGAACCTTCTAGAAACAATGGACCTATGGATACTACAGAAGAAGAGCTGCTGTGCTGCTCTGCTGCAGAAGGACTGCTACTCTGATGCCCTGTCACTTAGCTGCCCTGCTGCCCTACTTACTGAGAAGGAAGACTGAACCTGCACCCATCATCTCAGGCTGAAGTGACTTCACTCTCCTCTAAGTTTAATCTAACATCGAGTATAGGCTCAAGTTCATGCATCCATTGCAAAGCCTGTTTCAATTTTCTAAACACTGACGTTAACAATACAAAGCCGTAACAGGGGCCCAACCTTCCGTGCGAGCAGCTCTTCTTAATATCTGCTCCCTACACAAGCACTCAGCTGACATCTATAATCTACTTTTAGATTCAGATTGTGTTGTATTTTTTTTATGTCAGAGACCCGGATGAAAGAAGATTCCACCCCAGGCATTGAGCTACCTTTTCCTGAAGGTTTTGCATGTTTACACGGTGTACAGACAGAATATCGAGTTGTTTATTTTGAACTACAACAATATCGAGTTTGAAATATCGAGGTACAAAAATATCGACAGCAAGTATATCGTAGCACAGAATATCGACAGTAAGGTAAGAAATATCGGTTTTTTTAATATCGAAGACAGTAATATCGTTTGTAAAAATATCGTTGTTATTAATATCGATATTTATATTAGTGTTCTGTATTTTAGTATGTGTGTTAAAAGTATGTGATGTCATTTTTTGGTATAAGTATGCAAGATGGCCACCGGACAGGAGCTCCTCCACTGAGCTCCCGGGTTAGGGATCACCAAATCGGTCAATATCCCTGTATACCCTGCCATCCACCGCCCTGCTGCCCACCACCATCATCACATTGCAATACCGGACCCACCGCACCGACTACCTTACACAGACCCCTCTCACCTTACATGGGACCGTCGGCCATTGGTGAGCCCATCTGGTTCCTCGCCTCAGCGGACTGACTGGCGACGACCTGGAGTCCCCACCGAGCGCCGCTCCTTGACCGGCTGACATCATCGGAGGGTTTGGAATCGTCTACGACTTTGGGCTGCTGGTTTCTGTCCACTGGTCTCCCAAGAGCGAAGGCCTGGTGAGTCCCCCTGTTGCTGGACACTCACCGCCCTGAGCCCCCCATGCGCGTTGCCCACTGGGAATTGGCGAGTTGGTGCAGAGCCCCAGGGCCGAGTCCCCAGAGAGCGGGTGCAGTGTCTGGCTCAAATCGAGTCCCTGTGCTGCTTTCTGTCCGCTGGTCTCCCAAGAGCAAAGGCCTGGTGAGTCCCCCTGTTGCTGGACTCTCACCGCCCTGAGCCCCCGTGCGTGTTGCCCACGGGGAATTGGCGAGTTGGTGCAGAACCCCAGGGCCGAGTCCCCAGAGAGCGGGTGCAGTGTCTGGCTCGAGCCGAGTCCCTGGCTAGCTCTCGCCGCCTCGCTGCCTTGGCCCTGATATGGGTTCACATCCCGCACACCACAACCATTTCTGTGCCGGCTCTGCTGAGGAGAGGCCTCCCATCCCGGGAACAACCCTCCTGACGCTGCCTCGCTATCAAGCCGAGTCTCGAGAGCGGCTGTGCGCGTCCGCACCCAGGATTTCACCGGAGACTCTCTGCTTGTCTGGTGTGCAGTCGGGGCGAGCTTCACAACAACAAGCCTCACATCGCCACAGCCAGCCTCTGAATCAACACATCCCGGGAGCTGCTGTGCACATTCCCCCCCCCTTCAGGATCTTCACCGGTAATTTCTCTGCCCATCTGCTGCCGTTGTCACTTTCGCAAACATGGGTCTGAGTAAGCCATTAACCTGATGCAGCAGCATGCCGTGTACGGCCGACTATCCACGTTTTGTTTTTCCCTGCCTGCAACTGGACCGGTGACCCCTCGAGCGAGGATCGCGCACGGATCAATAAGAGCCCGGTCAATACCATCTACCGTAGCCACTAGCGAGGCGTACGAGTGAAAAGACTCAGCCCACCCCAACGATCGTTTGACATAACTGTCCCTGCCCGTTTTTAAAGAACTGAGAACTGGGCCTGGGGGTCTCCTGAGGAACTATCGCACACATCCCTGATTCTCGTTGGTTTAATTAGAGAGTCGCCCATTTTGTTTTGTTTGTATCTATCTTTACTGCCGATCACGGGCTCCCATTTTGTCCTCTGGAGCATGTAATGGGATGCCCCCCCTCCCCTGCTTCTTTGCTCGGATGGGCATAGAAAAAGAAAGGGGCTGGTTTCACCCTCTGCTTTTTGGTGGCCATCTTGGAGTGCACATCCTAATATTATCCCACATTCCTGGTCTGAGCAGTGAAAGTGAGAAGGGCTAGGTCCACCCTCTTCCACCCTCCTCTTGGAGTGGCCATCTTGGAATGGGCACTTTGTCATTATCCCTCACACCTGGTTAAGGCATTACCCGCTCAACACCATCCTTGCCCCACGGCTAAGTCATTACCATTGGACAATTGACACACTCGCAAAATGGATTTAAGCCCCGATCCCCGATAAGAGTGGAAAAAAAAGAAAAAAAAAAATTGCTCCTCTGTACTCCTATGGAAGCCATCTTGGAGTGGCACCCATAAGTACAGGTTTTGATACTCAATCCTGCAAACAAAACGCTGCTCCAGCTGTCCCACTTCTCCCGGTGTACAGTCTATCCCTGATGATCATGATACTTATGCACTACCCTTTTGATCTAATTTGGCTGCTCGACAAATGACATTATACGCTCAAAGCTGCTAATCAACTTTTACCTCATTCAGAAAGCGCCATGATCCTATTGACTCATCTCTTGATGTTTTTTTACCCATAGCGATCTGTACATGCAAATTTGTTTCATACTGCAAAGTGATCTGTATTTTTAACCTTTTGCTCTACGTGCTCCCAAATTTATTTACTTCATTTTGATGCTTTATATGTCAAAAGTTGTTTTGTTTATTGCTAGTTTATCTGTATACGATTTAGGAATTGTGACTTGATGTTCCTTACCTAGTGTTCTCCATGCTCCCAAACAGATTTACCTCATTTCGATTTTAATTACCTTTAATGTTGCATTACCGACTCCTTAATTAGCCAAATAAGTGCACTTTACACTTTACCTCTCAGTATTATTCTGATTTCCACCTCTCCCTCCCATCTTTACATATGGTACGATCTCCCCAACCGGCTTACGATTACTTCATCCTCTCCTTCCTCCCCATCTCATACTTCCTCAATACAAGGCCCTTAACCTGTTTCTGAGGCTAATTCCCCTTTCTTGGACTCTTCTCTCACCCCCCCTCTTCCTCTCTCCCCCACCCTAGAGCTTCCCTCTAATCTTCTTCCCACTCTGTTGTTCTTCCTTGCTGAATCATCATGCCCCCCCTCAATCATACCCTTACAGCACCGGACCCGCTCATCATGAGGCATGGTCCCAACTCTTGGACCATCCTTTACCCTCCCAACCTCTCCAAAAATGCTAAGAAGAATTTGAAACACAAACTATTAATACGTCACCAAGAAACCTTATTTGTGGATAATTATCTCAGCCTCACATCCATTATTAAAACTAACTATATCTTTTACTCCAGACGCCCCTCTAAATGGAAAAGTATTTTCCTCCACCACCTCCCCATAACGAAATCTTGCAAAATCCCATATGGTTTGAAACTGTCCACCACCCCTTCCTCCACTTTTTAGGCGAAATTGACATCTCTATCTTTAAATCTGGAAATATCCTAATACAAGCCTCGGAAAAACACCTCACCATCTTCGAGCACCATTTCAGCACCCTATACGAGCTACTATCTTCTCCTTCCTGTATCTCTGCAGCCTCTCAATCTCAGGAAGTCCTCCTGGCTTCACCCCTTTTGACGCCAACCCCACCGCTCTCTGATTCTGCAACTACTTATGAAGTTTCCCAATCACTGACCTTGGATCCCACCGCCTCTTTAGCATCATCTCCCTCGCTTTTCATTTCCACAACACACTTAACCACTCAAACCCTCTCTTCCCTCGCCTCATCTACCCCTCCACCTTCCCCTGCTTTCCGTCATCCCACTCGGGTACTCACACCATCTCCCCTCTTCCTGACTCTCTCCCACTCAACCCTAATCCCTCCCTTTCTACCTCTCATACCCCCCTGCCTCCTCAGACTAACCCCCCTACTCTGATCCCCCTGCTCACTATACCCCTTTACACTGACCCCCCCTCTGACCCACCAGGGACACCAGTCTCTTGCAACCTTAGTGACCCCCATCCTCACAGACAAGATGGCACCCCCCCTCGCTTGCCCCCTGCCCCCTCATCTTCTCACTACACTCATCAGGCCCTTTGGTACGATGACTCTCACTCTTCAACTCATCCTCAGCCTAACACTTGGAACTCTCCGCCCCTCCCCCACCTGGGTTCCCTCCACGCCCACTTCCTTTTCCTCCCTCAGTTCCCAATGGGGAACATGCCCCACTTCCTCCTGACTTACTCACCTTCTCACCTTCCACGCTTTTAACCCAATCACTTTTTAATATTGAACTCCACCTCTCTATCCTGATGCTGAAACTTTCATCTCTCAGGAAAGACTTTAACGCCCTTTCCGATACCAAACTTGCCAACCATACCCATACTTTGGGCGCCGCACATTCTAACACTTCATTCCCTCAACAAAGGAGTACCACTCCTTTTGATATTTCCACTGATGGACCTCCCGGTAACCGTCCTCTTATACCTCCCCAAGCCCCACTCCATCTCCCCTTCCCGGACCCCTGGGACTTAACTAATACCCACCCCCTACCCCCATAACTACTGATCCTCCTGCACTTCACTCCGCTATCCTGGTGATCCTAGGGAGAAGTCGTATCCCTACCACTCCTGGCTCACCCCGACCTCCTCAACAACTAACCACCATCCATTCCTGTTATCCCCCCAATACCTACACTAAACCCCTCAACTGCATGCTGGTCAATTTTCGATCGGCCGCACGACATGCTACTGAAATCTCGGAAACCATCCTGAGTGAAGCTATTGACATTGCTTTTCTTACGGAAACTTGGCTCAAGGCCCACTCTTCATCAATTATTGACCTACTCGCCCCCCCGGGAAACTCCATCCTCAGAAAAGATAGGCTTGACAAAATTGGAGGGGGCCTAGCCATAATCTATAAAGATGATCTCCAACTCTCCCTTGTTCAGAACCCCGATCAAACTACTTTTGAATACATTGGAGCGGAACTTAAAGCTCAAGGCTCCTCTCCCATTCGGCTACATAATATCTACCATCCCCCTGGTGACCCTCTGCCCTTTGTGGAAGAATTATCTGACCTGCTTTCCCAAGCCTCAATTTCCAACTTCAAAAACCTCTTCCTCGGAGATTTTAATATTCATTGGAACAATAAGGATGATCCCGCGGTTGACATCCTTAATGACCTCCTTGACGTTACTGACTTGAATCAACTTTGCAATTCGCCAACACATTCCAAAGGGGCTACTCTTGATGCTATTATTACTAGCAAAAATCTGGCTTCCCTTTCCCACATTGTCCCCGTTGACTGGTCTGACCATCACCTTATTCTCTTCACGATCAATAGTGCTGCACCTCCCCCTACCCCCAAAAATATCAAACATAGGATATTAACCAGAAATCTTCACCTTATCCCACCAGGTGTTCTAGAGACTAAGATTAAAGCTAAACTTCAACTTCCACCTCCCTCACAAAATGCTAATGACCTTACTGAACACTACAACAAATCCATCATCGAGGTCCTGGACCAAATTGCCCCAGCCAAATTAAAACCACTAAAAAACATCCCTGCCAAATCTTGGTTTAATGCTGATCTTAACAATGAGAGACGCTCTCTTAGGCTGTCGGAACGCACATGGAGACAACATCCCTCCCCTACAAATCTTGCCCTCCTCAGAGCTGCTAGGTCTAATTACAAAAAACACATCCTCAATGAAAAGGCCTCCTTTTTCCGCGCACAATTAGACCGAGCTAAAAATAGGCCCAGGGAACTATTCAGCATAATCAAAAAACAAACTGCTTCTGCCCCTCCCAAATTGATGGCTTCTATGGAAAGATGTGAAGAAATTTCGAACTTCTTTTCTGAAAAAATCGCTAAGATTGATCTTTCCTTTGCCGTAACCCTCCCACCTCTGTGCTCATCACCCTCCCATGACCCTCCACCCAAGTCTCCTTTCATACCTTCGCCCCCTCCTGATGCTGTTCCATCCTCTCCCTCCATCGCTACCCCAGATCATTTCCTCACTAACCTACAGCTAAAAAATAATGCAACATGGCTTAACTTTAGCCCAGTTACAGAATGGGAAGTCCTCAACATCCTAACCAAGCTCAAACCCTCCTCTCATACCTTGGACCCTCTCCCTGCTAACCTTGTCCAAGATTTGAAGCTTATCATCGCACCTTTTTGGGCTTCCATCATTAACTCCTCCTTGGCCACAGGGTGTGTCCCCACTTCTCTCCAGCTTGGCCAAATTACTCCCACCCTCAAAAATGCCATCGCTGACCCCACTGACCTTAACAATCTGCGCCCTATCTCTAATCTTCCACTGCTATCCAAAGCCCTCGAAAAATGCGTCTTGCTCCAACTAGATAAGCACATTAACTCCTTCAGCCTTTTGGACACATTACAATCTGGCTTTCGAAAGGGCTGCAGTACTGAAACCGCTATGCTCAACATTGTCGATGACATTCATCACTCCCTCGATAAAGGGGAGTCCTCCCTTCTCATCCTTCTCGACCTCTCTGCCGCTTTCGATACTGTCAACCACTCCGCCTTACTTAATACCCTCAAAGATCGGTTCGGCTTTAATGGTCTTGTTCTTGAATGGTTTACCTCCTTCTTTCGCCACAGAACCCAGCAAATTAAAATTAACCATTGCCTCTCTACACCTATCTCTGTTCCCCTGGGTGTTCCCCAGGGGTCTATTCTCTCTCCCTCACTATTTAACCTCTTCATGGAACCCCTCACCCTCATTCTTAAGCAAGCAGGAATCAACTACCACCTCTATGCTGATGACACTCAGCTTTACTATAAGATCAAAACCCAAGATGACATTCTTCACCTCAACAATACCTTAACCAAGATCCAACAATGGTTCCATCACAATCACCTTAAACTCAATCCTAAAAAACGGAAGTCATTCTCTTCGCTCCTAAAAACAACCGGCTCCCCATTCAACACTGGATCTCTGACCTCAAAGCTCTCAACTGCTCTTTGTCCACCTCTAACTCAGTTAAATCCCTTGGAATAAGCATTGACCAGAACCTCAGCCTTTCTCCCCACATAAAAAATGCAGCCAAAGGCGCCCTCTTCTCCCTACTTCACCTCAAGAAAATCAAACCCTTCATTCCTGCTGAGGACTTTAAATTAGTTGTTCAATCACTAGTTCTTTTGAGATTGGATTATGGTAATGCCATTCTTTCTGGAACGCCGAAAATCCACCTAGCCCCAATCAAATCAGTCCTTAATCTCGCGGCCAGGCTTATCTCCGATTGTAAGCGGTTTGACCACATCTCCCCCATCCTCAAAGAGCTCAAATGGCTCCCCGTCGAAGGCAGATCCGCATACAAGAACGCTTGCATTACGCACAAAGCCTTGCACCATCACACCCGAGTTTATCTCTCTGATAAACTCCACAAAGCAGGCTGCTCAAGAGAAATGAGGAGCACAAATACTCTCATGCTAATACCTCCCTTGGTACACAAGAAATCTACCCAGTTACGCTCTTTCACCGCTAATGCGCCTACTATCTGGAACTCACTCCCCAAAGATCTACGTTGCAACCCCTCTTACCTCAGCTTCAAAAATGATCTCAAACGACACCTACTCAACAAATACTGGGGTCCCTAATCCTACCACCTTCCCCGGATTTCCCAACCTGCCCTTGACAGTGTCTTGTCCTCACTATATTATACTGGATGTACTACCACCCCTCCTCACCTCCTTACTTTTACTTCCCCCCCTCCCACTACGAGCTCTCTTATAATCTACGGTCTACTCCTGCTTGCTGTCGCCTCTCTCATTTCCCCACTCTGTTCTCCCCCTCCTCAATCCTCTCTCCCCCCCATCCCTGACTACCCACACTAGTCCAAATTTCTAACTCTGGTTATGCCCTAACGGTTCTCCTTAATTTCTTGTTCATGCATTTATTGTGTTTTGCATATTGTGCTGAGTATTTTGCTCTTTTCCTTTCTGTACGAATGTTATATTGCAATTGGTTCCTCTCTCGACCCTTGTAAAGCGCTCTGATACCTTTGGGTCTAGCCAGCGCTATATAAAACCGTTTAAATAAAAAAAATAAAAAAAAAATAAGTGTCGTTTTTTTTATGTATGTCTTAAACTTTTAGCAGTAATTATTTTTATGAAAATAAATTTTTGCGTATTTTAGTTCTGTAGCGGGTTGTGGGTTTATAGGGGAATAGTAAGTAATTATTCATGTTTCTTTATTATTATTTATAATTAATGTATTAATAATTAATAATTAATTAGTTATTAATTCATATTAATTAATTAAGAGATAATTATATTAATTGTGTTATTTTTTAGGAGTGGGTTGTGGGTCTATAGGGGAATAGGGTGGGAAGTAATTTAATTATTCAAAAAAATAATTAATAATTTTGATTTATTATTTATAATTAATTTATTATTGATTAATTATTAATTGGTTATTCATTAATATTAATTAATTAATAGATCATTATATTAATTGTGTTATTTTTTTAGGAGCGGGTTGTGGGTTTATAGGGGAATAGGGTGGGAAGTAAATTATAAAAAGAAAATATAGATTTTTATTCATTATTTAAAATGTATTTATTATTAATTCATTATTAATTGGTTATTAATTTTTATTAATTAATTAGTTGATAATTATATTAATTGTGCTTTTTAGGTACAGGTTGTGGGTTTATAGGGAATAGGGTGGGAAGTAATTTAATAATAATAACATTATTATTAATATTTATTTATTAGTATTTATAATTAATTTATTATTAATTAATTATTAATTGGTTATTTAATTATAATAATTATTTAATTGATACGTATGTTAATTTTAACCCTCTGCTATCCAACACTTTCCCTACTGTTGCACACACTGGAGTGGGAATAGTAGTTTTTACCCCTTCGCTATTCAACACTTTTCCTACTGTTGCACTCTCTGGAGTGGGAATAGTAATTTTTACCCCTACGCTATCCAACTCTTTCCCTACTCTTGCACTTTCTGGAGTGGGAATAGTAATTTGTACATCTCTGCTATCCATTACTTTCCCTACTGTTGCACTCACTGGAGTGGGAATAGTAATTTTTACCCCTCCGCTATCCAACACTTTCCCTCATGTTGCACTCTCTGGAGTGGGAATAGTAATTTTTACCCCTACGCTATCCAACTCTTTCCCTACTCTTGCACTTTCTGGAGTGGGAATAGTAATTTTTACCCCTACGCTATCCAACTCTTTCCCTACTTTTGCACTTTCTGGAGTGGGAATAGTAATTTGTACATGTCTGCTATCCATTACTTTCCCTACTGTTGCACTCACTGGAGTGGGAATAGTAATTTTTACCCCTCCACTATCCAACACTTTCCCTCATGTTACACTCTCTGGAGTGGGAATAGTAATTTTTACCCCTACGCTATCCAACTCTTTCCCTACTCTTGCACTCACTGGAGTGGGAATAGTAATTTTTCCCCTCCGCTATCCAAAACTTTCCCTACTGTTGCACTCACTGGAGCGGGAATAGTAATTTTTACCCATCCGCTATCCAACACTTTCCCTACTGTTGCACTCTCTGGAGTGGGAATAGTAATTTTTCCACTCCTCAATCCAACACTTTCCCTACTGTTGCACTCTCAGGAGTGGGAATAGTAATTTTTAACCCTACGCTATCCAACACTTTCCCTACTGTTGCACTCTCTGGAGTGGGAATAGTAATTTTTACCCTTCGCTATCCAACACTTTCCCTACTGTTGCACTCACTGGAGTGGGAATAGTAATTTTTACCCCTCCACTATCCAACACTTTCCCTACTGTTGCACTCTCTGGAGTGGGAATAGTAATTTTTACCCCTACGCTATCCAACTCTTTCCCTACTCTTGCACTTTCTGGAGTGGGAATAGTAATTTGTACATCTCTGATATCCATTACTTTCCCTACTGTTGCACTCATTGGAGTGGGAATAGTAATTTTTACCCCTCCGCTATCCAACACTTTTCCTCATGTTGCACTCACTGGAGTGGGAATAGTAATTTTTACCCCTCCGCTATCCAACACTTTCCCTACTGTTGCACTCTCTGGAGTGGGAATAGTAATTTTTAGCCCTATGCTATCCAACTCTTTCCCTACTCTTGCACTCACTGGAGTGGGAATAGTAATTTTTTCCCATCCTCTATCTAAAACTTTCCCTACTGTTGCACTCACTGGAGCGGGAATAGTAATTTTTACCCATCCGCTATCCAACACTTTCCCTACTGTTGACCTCTCTGGAGTGGGAATAATAATTTTTTCCGCTCCGCAATCCAACACTTTCCCTACTGTTGCACTCTCTGGAGTGGGAATAGTAATTTTTACCCCTACGCTATCCAACTCTTTCCCTACTCTTGCACTTTCTGGAGTGGGAATAGTAATTTGTAGATCTCTGATATCCATTACTTTCCCTACTGTTGCACTCACTGGAGTGGGAATAGTAATTTTTACCCCTCCGCTATCCAACACTTTCCCTCATGTTGCACTCACTGGAGTGGGAATAGTAATTTTTATCCCTTCGCTATTCAACACTTTTCCTACTGTTGCACTCTCTGGAGTGGGAATAGTAATTTTTACCCCTACGCCATCCACACTTTCCCTACTGTTGAACTCACTGGAGTGGGAATAGTAATTTTTACCCCTCCGCTATCCAACACTTTCCCTACTGTTGCACTCTCTGGAGTGGGAATTTTAATTTTTACCCCTACGCTATCCAACTCTTTCCCTACTCTTGCACTCACTGGAGTGGGAATAGTACATTTTTCCCCTCCGCTATCCAAAACTTTCCCTACTGTTGCACTCACTGGAGCGGGAATAATAATTTTTACCCATCCGCTATCCAACACTTTCCCTACTGTTGCACTCACTGGAGTGGGAATAGTAATTCTTACCCATCCGCTATCCAACACTTTCCCTACTGTTGCACTCTCTGGAGTGGGATTAGTAATATTTTTACCCTTACGCTATCCAACACTTTCCCTACTGTTGCACTCACTGGAGAGGGAATAGTAATTTTTACCCCTCCGCTATGCAACACTTTCCCTACTGTTGCACTCTCTGGAGTGGGAATAGTAATTTTATCCCCTCCGCTATCCAATATTTTCTCCACTGTTTTAGTTAATGTAGTGTAAAATGTATTTTAAAAAGATTTTAAAAAAATTATATTTTAATTTGTTATATATGTTTTTTGTTTTTAATTTATATTATTGGTGTATGTGTATATATATGTATTTATAATTTTTAATATGTTTATAAGTTATTAAAATAATTATTTATAAATATTATTAAGTAAGTATATATATTATATTTTAGACATATATATGTTTAATTTATTTTTACATTATATGTATTACTTATAATTTTAAACATTTTCTAATAATTTTAACTATGTTTTTTTTAATTATATGTATTATTTACTTTATTTTACATTATTTTTTTAACATGAAAAAAAAACCGATATTTTTAACAACGATATTTTTAACAACTATGTTTTTTCCCGATATTTTTGTACTCACCATTATGTAGATAGGACTTCGATATTCTGGACATCAATATTTTTGCGACGATATTTTTGTACCTCGATATTCTGACTGTGGATATTCTGTCAGTGATCCGTATACACAAAGACAGAATAGGGAAAGCAGGAGGAGGGGTTGCTATTGCTTTTAAAAACCACCTACACTGCTCCACGTTCCCCATAAATTACATTAAAGGTGCTGAAGAACTAGGCTTCTGCCTATTCCTCGATGCCCAATCCTCTTTCTTGGGTGTCCTCTTGTATTGCCCTCCAGGCTGCGCTGTCAAATTCATCGATTCTTTTGGCTTCGCCCTAGCCCCTTTATTCATAAAGTAATCTAGCTTTACTTTCCTTGGAGACCTTAATCTCCACATGGATGATATAGAAGATAAAATGACTAGAACATTTTTAGAAGCCACCGCAGCCCTCAACCGTGCTCTGATCCCCTCGGAGCGAATGGCACCATGCGCAGCACAAGAGGGTGCTGCTTCTTTCTGCCGCTCGAGTAGATTTTCTACTTGAGCTGCAGCTTCCTCAACGCGAGCGGATGGTTTCTCAACATGAGCCATCAGCGACCAGCCGCGTTGAGAAATCTCACTGGGAGGAAGTCTGGCGTTGGATTTTCCACGCTTGTACTTGCCAATTTAATGTTGGCGAGCATGAGCAAGGTAAAAAGGAGCAGAATTTTTCAGAACTCTGCGTGCTTTGTGGAGAGCGGAGTTTGTAAAAATCTGCAAACTCTGTGAATGGAGCGGAGATCACTGCCCAGACCTACCTCAGTTATGGAAACAAGTTAGTGTCGTCCCAGTACTGAAGAAACCTTCAGCAGATAGTAGGATTCTATCTAATTTTAGACCCATATCTCTTTTCCCAGCACTCACCAAAATACTAGAATCTATACTAAATAAACAACTCTCAGAGTATTTAGAATCAAATCATCTCCTGCACCCCTCTCAGTCAGGTTTTCGAACATGACACAGTACCGAAACAGAACTGTTGGAAGTCTCTGAGTCACTAAAAAGGTCCCTAGACTGGAGACACAATGCTGCACTCATTTTTTGGACCTCTTGGCAGCATATGACACTGTCACACATGACATCCTTTTACAACGCCGGTCTGGATATGATGTCAGGGGAGCAGCACTTGATAGGCTGACCTCGTTCCACTCTGAGTGAGAACAAGCAGTCTGGATAAAACCTTACCTCTCCAAGACCAAACTTCTAAAAGGTGGGGTACTCCAGAGCTCCGCACTTAGCCATACATTGTTTAATGTGTATATGTTTCCTTTGGCCACCCTGGTTGAGACATTCAGCATTATGATAGCTTCATATGCTGATGATTCTCAGCTGGTCTTTTCCTACAAGGGCAACTTAGAATCACGCAAAGTAGCCTTCACAATTTGCATGCGAGCAGTCTTTAGTTGCCTCAAAGAAAGCCAGCTACAATGCAACCTGAATAAAACATAAATCATATTGTGAGGTCCTAACCCTAATCCAGGTTGGGATGGCGCCTGGCCCCAAAATGAACCTCCCCCCACTCTGGAAGCTAGAAACCTGGGAGTCACCTTCGATAATGACCTATCTTTTAAGACCCAGATCCAAAAAGTTGTTAAAAACTCTATGTGGATCCTCAAGGCTCTCAGGAAATTCCACCTCCTTCTTCCATGGGAAGTACACAAAACCATAGTTTGAGCTACAATCCTTTCTCGGCTGGACTACGCGAGCACCTTGTACTTGGGTTTACTTGCATATTTAATCTGGCAACTACAAGTGGTACAAAACGCGGCAGCACCTCCTCTTCAATTTGCGAAAAGGTACCCCCCGATTCACCTTACCTTACCAAAATGCACTGGCTCCCTGTCAATTAAAGGATCATCTTTAAAGCACTCACTTTAGCACTCAAGGCCCTGTATAACACCTGTCTTGGTTATCTGAACAATAGAATCACTGGGTACCAGCCTGTCATAAGCGTGGATCGATCGAGTGCTTAAGCTTAAGTATGCCACTAACGCTTTTTCTACCTCACACTCAAATGGACGCGATCCGGTGTCATTGCATCAGGAAAGCGGGAGTGATCAACAGACGAGAGAGGGACTACATGTCCCAAGATCCTCGGCGGAGCCGGCACACAACGTGGGGGCGGAGCTGCCTACTTAATCGCTTTCGGCTTAGAAATGCTGTCGGAAATTTCGAATCGCTGCAGGATTGTTCTTGTCCCGGCATCGGAAGAACCAATGGTCGGGTAAGGGTGCGTTTGCACCACACGTCTATTGGCCCTGCTTGGATGGGGGTAAACTTTGCCTCTTCTTTGTTTCCCATCGCTTGGGGCCCTGTCTTTCCTCTGTTGGCGAGCTTCGCTCAGGAATGCTCATGCAGAGGGACAGACTAAAATCTCTGGCATTACAAGTGGAGGGGGGAAACCCCAGCGATGCTCAGGCACTTTGTGGTTTCTTGAACAGTGCCCAGGGAAAAATATTCAATAATATATACTCGAGACATTGGGATATTTCTATGTGTGAAAGTTCTATGAACCCACTGAGGTTCCTCTCTGTGTTTTTTTTTGACTTGCTAATCATTGACCTCAGTGAAAGAGATATATACATTTATATCTATTTATTATTTGCACACCCATGATTATACCTACTCTTCTCTGTCTTTGTGGCTTTTAACAGGGGTGGCTGAGAAAGTGGTGGAGAATTACGCTACACCCCTGTGATGTTAAGTGGACACAAGAATGGGTAGGTCACATGGTTCGGAATGTTACAAATCATATGCGTGTAATTAGAGGAAGGGAGAGTTGGTAATATTTGCATGTGCTTTCTCTTATTACAGTGTAATATTAAGGATTTCGTTAAGTGTGTGCAACATTGGAACCACAGACTGAATGTGGAAACTGTATTGCTTCTTATTTTCCTTTACAGGTAGAAAGTAATCCATAAGATGTTATATCTGTATATACCTGTATAGTACCATTAGTGAGGGTAAGGGACGATAGTGTTCATTATCTTTTTCTTGTGTCATTTCAGTTCTCCCTCCCTGCAGTTCCCTTCCTATCCTTCCCTCACTTGATCATCTCACTGATTTGTGCTATTAAAGCATTTCAGACTTTGGACTATCAAGGGGTGGACCATTCCGAGCATCAAACCAATCCCGAGGATTTAACTTCCTGACCCAGCCAAGCATAAATCTACATTCCAGTCAGGCCCACCTCATAGCAATATTCCGTAAAAAAAAAAAAAAACTAGATGTGGTGGGAGCTCTTTTTAGTATGCATTGCCAAAATATGGAACCGCCTCCCCTTTCAACTCAGAAGCACAGAAACTGAATCTGCCTTCCACAAATCTCTAAAATCCCACCTGTTTAGCCTATAATATCTTATCTCATAACTCCTCCCTATATCTCCCCGTTGGCAGCTCTGAGACACTCAATCCTGAGTAGCTGTTCACACTATATAAATACCCTTCATTCATTCATTCAAGGGTCAAATGACTGATCTCCTGTTCCGAGATACAGGGACATATCAAGCATCGGTGGCCATCTGACCTGCCGCCTGGACCGGCAACTGGACCTGAAACTGAACCTCCCTCAGCCCATATGGACTTTGCAGAAGTGAGTTCCTGATCCCCAAGAGGTGCCTCTGAGGTCCGGGACCCTTGGACCTGTTCACTCCAAGATCTTGCCATCTACACCGACTGACAACGCAAAGCTCCTGTGAACCCAACCGTTAGTGCTACAGCAACTGCCAGGGAATGCAACAGCTGCACATTCTGCTACTGCATCAACAGCCCACGGTGAACACGAACTTGAATCTCCAGCACCGACCGCTCACGATGTCTGACAGGAACTTCATGCTACTGCATCGACTGTTTGCGACGCTCGGCCTGCTCTTCACGCTACAGCAACGACCATCCACGGCGCTCTCCCTGCTCCCCATAGCTACATCCAACGAGAATGGAACTATTTTCGCCAGACTTTAAAAGATAACTCATTCAGCAGGAATAACCTGGCCTCTATATCCTGCCCACGCTACATCGGGGTCAGCCTGAACTTGTGATTTTTAGCCAGTCTTGCGCACCCAGATAACTGCAAGTGGCGCTATGTGCTTTTAGGAGCTATACTTACCTAAAACTTTAACATTGCATATGTCCGGTTGCCATTATTGGATTTTTGTTGTTTTGGTCTCAACTAATGTATTCAATTTTCCTCTCTTTTTCTGAATTGGTGTAGGATTTTTCTTGTGTTGTTTATTACTGTTTGACCTTCTGCATAAATACTTTGCCTCTAAGTTAAACCTGGTTGCTTTTGTGCCAAGCTACCGGAGGGTAAGCACTGGTTAATTTGGAGTTTCCGTGTGACTTCACCCTGACAGGAATTGTGCTTGCTACTTGAGTAGGGTTTCACCCCCTCAATCAGTGTCCCAATTTCCTACACATACTACCAATACAGTATCACTAGAAAGCATAGTGGCCAGAAATCTTCCTGAGGTGTAAGAGAGTGTGTAATATTGACCTCTCAACAATGCTGACCACTTTCAATGTATCTATAAGCTTGAGGACAACAGTGTAACTACTTGTAGTTTTAAGTCCATTGTACAGGCCTGCTCCAAGCAAATAGGGGTTTGAGGTTGACTTCAAATGCTAAAAACAAAATCTTCTTTTGGGATGCTGCTGCTCCCACCTACTTGATTATTGAAGCCCAGCCTTACCGTATAGAATGTATGACATAACATTTCTTAATGTTTAGATTATGTGGGGAGTTGGAAACTAGCTAACGTTGCCAACAGCAATGACATGGCTTAATGTGTTAAGTCTATGTGCTTCATTAAAAAATGCCCAGAATGGGATATATGGTTTTTCAGACCCGATAACAACTGGTAACCCATAACTCTGTATTTTTATGGGTCCGATAGAGAGCTGCTATCAGGAATTTTCCCCGTACTAGTGGGTAATAAAATTTGATTTCTGGGCTTTCGCCGCCTCAGTATGTACTGCTATTTACCAGGCATTTTCCTCAGTAAATTTCAGCTGGTTTGACCTGGACAAAAGGTCACCTGGGGAAAATTGTAGGGAAAGCTGTAACTATTAGTAAACTTGCGATTACGATTCCTGTGCAAACGTGATGCGAGGAATGGTAGGGCCTAAGTATCATACTTTGTGGCATATTCTCAAGGACACATCGCGTAGTTAGCAGCACTTTATCGCAGCCAAAGTAGCGATAAATTCATCGCACCATTCACAAGCTGGTGTTAACAGCCCATAACACCATTTTACCCGCGATAGCATCCGCAAAAAACATCACCACAGATGACCCCTGCAACTATCGCTAATGAGATGCAGAGCAGGCGTTCCCGAGCAAAAATCGGCAACAACAGCACACCACAACATTCTCAACGATCAGCGATAAGACCACAAAACAGGCGATGAGGTGCGTTAGCAGCAGGAACCTAACACCTGCTCTGACCTGGTGTAAAGTCAGACGACAACCTGCACCATCAAAGGGAGACCAGTCCACACCCACACATGAAGAACAACAGATGCCATGGAGCTACTCACCATGCATCCCAGAGCCCCGAGAGGGCAACAACACCCTCCGCCACCTCCCCCAGGGCCCCAGCACCCCCTGCCCCCCCCCCTGCCCCCCCCGGACCACCACAGAGGCAGCACAGACAAAGACAGCGGACCCTCAGGAAATGCACCAGCCCCACAGACCTAACACCAGACAATGTCAATGCCCACTACAGGCTCAATAGGACAACTATCCACCGCATCCGGGTCACCATTGCCCACAGGCTGACTGTACCAACACAGCGGACAACCAACATCCCTCCGCAGACAAAGCTGCTGGCTGTGCTGCACAAGTTGGCCTCCCGTACCCCCCAAACAACATCCGCCAGAGTCGGAGAAGACACACAGCTATCCCCATCCAAGTTCCCCACACCTGTCCTGGATGCCATCACCAGCCAGGTACACCAGTACCTAAACGTCCCCCACAATGTGCAGGAACAGCTGGAGACCAAGCAAGGTCTACACGCCATAGCAGGAGTCCCGCACCTGTTGGGGGCAATACACCGCACACATGTGCAACTAGTGCCCCCTGCAGAAAAAACACACAATTTCCGCAACAGAAAGCACACGCATTCCACCAATGTGCAGGCAATAGTGGACCAGCGGGGACCCTACACCAAGGTTGCAGCCAACTACCCAGCCAGTGTGCAGATTCCAGCATCCCCCGACAGTCCATCATCAACCAGCATTACCAGGATGGCACCCATGGAAATGCACTGCATGTAGGTAAGTACCAAATAAAAACAGCACACACCTCAACTCCACAATCATGCAACTCACAACACTGTCAATGCGCACGTCACAAAATCACAAACAACATGCCAGACAACATGCCCACCCACCAGACACGACAGCACAACTCACTGTGGCAACCTTGATCAGGCGTACGCAAGGCCAGCGTAGGGGGGTGAATAAAAAGCATGTAGCCCTGGGCGTGGTCCTCTTCCGGAATGGCAAACGTGTCTGCTGGAATGTAAATGGATTTTTAATTGCCGATCCATTGAGAATGGTTTGAACTCCGTTGATGAATGGAATGCCTGCAGTTAATGGTCCAATGACTATATGTTGATCCAATGACTATATGATGTTCCTATCACACCGCAGACACAGTGTTCTGCTTTACCTCCTCCTATCCATGTTTTTTGTTTCATTCCACCCAGTATAGATCATAATGCAGTTGCATCCACAGCCCTGTTCTCCCTACCTCCCATGCCAACAAAGAGGTATTTGTTAACTGTGTGTGTAATATGTATGTACATTTTGGGCCATTAATCATATTATAACAAGTCCGGGTTAGACATAAGTATTTTCTTTGTAGGCACTGTAACCCTGAATGTTTTCACATATGAATCTCCTTGTATATGGCCCCCGCTGCCATTGCCTTGGCATTCTATTTGTTATCTCCAATTTTACCGTTGGCCAGCCTCCATGTCTCGCAAGACAGCTAGATTTCTCACGAGACCAGGTAAACTAGAGAGGCTTCGCTCATTTTAAGACGCGCCAGGCGTTGTTAGCTTTAGAATTGACATGCGCGTTCCTTTTAGTTTTTAGTTGTTAGTAACATCAAGAATGAATGATTAGCCCCTCCCCTTCCGTGCCACGTAATCGCCGAAGGCAAAGTTTAAAACCACGCCTCCAAACAACGTACTCTGTCGCCCCAGAGTGATTCACTGCAGCGCGCCGACCAGACTGGTGTTTGATTCCCGCTGGAAGCCTGAAATAGTAAGTGCCTCGTCCCCCGGCTCCCTTACGCAGTGGTATTTCATCTATCCCTAGCGTAGCTAATGGCACCACTTCTTAATTTCAGATTGAAGCTCCAATTAAGAAGCGCTGCATACGTGAGTACACTTTCCTTCCTCCTCCCCTGTCCCACTAATAGGCACCTTCACACTGGCCCCCGGTTCTAATTTTGTTTTCCCTAGCAGGCTGGGCGGTTTTTAACATTGACGGCCCCTTGACGGCTCATCGCAGTGCCCTTCCGGATAAGGGTGAGAAGACCCTTGATAACTCGGCCCCCCTTTCATCACAGTTTAGTACCTAAAAATTCCCCTTCTTCATTACAGGCTCTCGTGCCCATAGATTAACCGCGCCTCTTCCTTTAAAATCCTGGGCATCATTGAGGCCCACCGAACCCTTCGGTGTCAACCGGTTTTTCACTACCCTGCCCTCACATTTGTAAGTGAACCATACGTAGTTGCCTTGATCCCTGTATATAGGCATATCCACTGCATATTCTAACTCTGCCTCCCTCCACCCCCACAGTAGTTGGTCCCCAACCTTCATGAGAGCAGAAATGACCAGATTGCCCTCCCGTACTACTTCCGGCTGGAAGTAGGTCCCGCGCGAACAATAGTATGTGAGTAATATCTTCACTCAGCTAACTGTGTTCAATAATTCGATATCAGCGAGCCCTAATCCCCTACTCCATATCTTCCCCAGACGCACTTCGAGGCAAGAAGTACAACACTGTACTAATCACAGATCGGTTCTACAACACCCACGCCTTCACTAGGGAAGTGGTTCTTGTAGGAAGTAAGTTCGCTCAACGCTTCTGAGCATGACGCATGCACGAGTGCAATAGTTAGTCCACTCATTGATAATTGACATAATGCGCGCAACTCCCCTTAGGGGCCACTGGAATTGATAGAGCTTCGAGCTATTCACCTGGCCCTCTTTAAATAGGTAACGGTCTATACCACTTCACTGTGTGCCAGCGTTTAATTAAGATATGCTATCACACTGGGAGCACGCCCACGTTGTTAGTAGTCGAAATGTAGGGTACATATCGTAATTTCACTCTGTTCCCCTTTAGGTTCAGGTTGCTCACTTATTGTCCTGATGATGATCTTAAGTCCCTAAGATCGAAACGCCGTCGACTTCCACAACAGGAACTCTCTCAATTGTATTAACTTAAGCGAAGTTCCTATTCTGTTGTCAATGTGATGTAATGTTTTTAGAGTTCACCGCACCTTGTCACATTACGCACCTGTCACTTTATGTGAACACCTGTTTACCTTGACTGTCGCTAACCATGTTTGTGTAAAATAAAATGTTTTTTTTACACTACATATGCTCCCCTACTACTTTCGTGCTCCCTTAATGATTAATTGTCTACCCCAAAAAGTTTACCTTGTGTCCTTCTCGAGGACTCCACTTGGTTGCACAGGACCCGATTGGGCCAAACTGAACCGCTGTTTTTCCCTAAAACAAAATCACATACAACATGCCAGACAACATGCCCACCCACCAGACACGACAGCACAACTCACTGTGGCAACCTTGATCAGCCATGTACACGAACCATCAACGGCATGGCACTGCAGCCACACAATAGTTGATTGTGGGGAGAGGTGGGAACCAGGTATGTGCGAAGGAGGCAAGTGACCCATGAATGAGAATGTACACAATGCCAACTGTGGCGGAGATGTCCTGGACAGATTGCAGTATGCAGACCACAGACATATCCATGCCCACATGCACTGCTGATGTGTGGAGTGCAGTGGACAGTGGACGCAACCATGTCACCACAGCCAGTGGGGAAGAACGCGAAATGTAGCTTGTGACGTCCCCCCCTGCAAGTGTGTGCGGAGTGGCCTGGCCCGGCGTACGCAAGGCCAGCGTAGGGGTGTGAATAAAAAGCACCAGGCCCTGGGCGTGGTCCTCTTCCGGAATGGCAAACGTGTCTGCCAGTGCAGCGCCACCTAGCCCGCAACGCGGCCGACACCCTCGCCGTGAGCGCTGTGGCCTGTGAACCTATGCGCCTGCTGCACCACGGGCCGCTGGACTCCCAACCTGTCATGCCTGCCCCTGCGAATACAGGCCTCACAGCTCACCTGCCGACACCGGCGTGTATCGAAGAGGGCCCACCATGTGCGTGCGCAAACTCCAAGCCCGAACCCCGCGTCCCTGGCAGCCTCCATCACGGCCCCCGTGACACAGGCCCGCTTCACCCCTTTACCTTTTACGTACTGCACCGCTGCCTCCGGCCTACGCTACGCTCCAGTAGGTCACACATGTGGAACTGAGTCGTGATATCTGCATGGCGGAGTCCATATCATTGTACGCAAGGAGACGAGTAAGAGGAAGATGCGGTTCAGTCCAGAGGAGAAAAGGACCATCTTCACGGAGGTGTCCGGACACTGAAGGCAACTGCCCTGGTGTCACTAACTCTGTGCATCGCGGGCCAATGACCAATGGATGTGTGCCCCTACTGACTGCTGCCCCGGGCCTACACTGCGGTCAAGTAGGTCACACATGTGGGACTGAGTCTTGATTTGGCAATAGCCGAGTACACACGCAAATGCTGAGTTTAACTCACTATACTCCCTTCTATGTGGTGACACAAAGTATGTGCATGGCATCCCAGCCACACATGTCTGTAGGCCCTTGGAGACTACGCCTTCAGACTACACTGCGGACCTGCAGGCCTCACACAAATCCAATCCAGTCTGTACCAGGCAGGGCACGGCATCGTCGCTGGCCAAACACCCGCTCAGCTCTGTCGCTACTGCCTCGGTCAACCACGAGTCATCACCACATGCCATTTCAATGCCCTGTGTTAGTGTTCCAGGAGGAGCTTGCTGAACAGCGGTAGGCACGCGCTGCCCGCTGCCTCCGGACCACACACCGGTCGAGTAGGCCACACATTGGGAACTCTGTCATGAATCATTTATGGCCAAGCTGATAACATTTTACTGGCCATGTCGCAGACTGCATCCCCTCACAGATCCGGTGCCACTAAGTCTGTTCCCCGACATCCATGGACACTTACTTCTTGAGATCTGTTGGATACTGAGTCCATGGTTTGGGGGTTGTCTTCATCATCGTGTTGGTGATACTGACTATGTTGCCAAGACGAGGCTGTAGCATTCCACTCCTCCATTTGCCACCTCCGGCCGGCTACTGCCCTCTGCATCATGCCCTGGTGGGGCCCTTCCACTGTCCCCCACAAACCTCCGCGACATTCACCTTCGACATCGACGAGGACCCGCTCCCCTAGCGTGGAACTATCTCACTGCACCGCAAGTCACCGTCCCGTGGCGGTGTGGCTGTGCCCGCCGCAGTGCAACCGGGGCCACTAACTCTGTGCAGCTCAAATCATGGCCCCAACCTGAGGGCATGTCAGATGGCCTCGGTTCCGATGGCCTGGGGGGCCTCAACGCCATGTCTCTGTGGCCCTGCACTGTCCGCTGCCTCCCGACTCAACTGCGGTCCACCTGGACTCACACATCAGATCGAGTCCTGACCTGCCCGGACGTCGCATCACCGCAGGATGCACACGCCACCACCGCCAGGACCAACTCCAAACGACAGGTGCCAGAGTCGTAAGTGTCTAACTGCCAGACTGTCAGAGTTGCTCACACCTGTCGTGGGTGCCATCATCAGCTTGATACCCTGCTCAGCCCTACAGGTGCCACTTACTCAGTGCACAACGAATCAAGGACCATTCTGCTTGCATGTTGGGTGAACACTGTACTCTCTCCGGCTACCGTCATAATGCTTCACAGTTGTTTCTGTTATGCTGGTGTATTATGTTTCTGCTTCAATTGTGATCACTGTTCCAGTTGTTGCCAGCACCAACGACTCCCTGAGGGCTGGCTGACACTCACCCCACACACATCCAGCACATGCGTCACTGTGCATGTGACCATGCCAATAAAGCTGTCGGGCGCACGTGCCCATGGCCAGTTCAAGAGTTCTATGATTGTGTACGTGTGCTCATGATGTATGCATTCGGGCCACGGCCCCACAAATCACCTTGTGCCGTGTGCAGAGGACGCAGCCATGTCACCGCAGCCAGAGTGTGGGACATTGCACATGTAGCTTTGTCGTCCCCCACTCAATGCGTAAGAGGAGTGGACTGGGCTGGCGTGCTGCACCAGTCCAGCGTGGGGGTGTGGATGATTATTCCGTGGCTCAGGGTGTGGTCACTCATGGAAATGTGCAGATGCGGGTGTCTCTGTCGCAGTGTGGGTCTCCTTTGGGGAGTGTAGGTGGTCCATGATGGGACTTAGACACCCACGTATGTGATCTAGTTCTGCTACCATGAGGTGGGACCCCACCCGCACCTGTTCAGACACCCCCTTCTGGCAGTCTGACACCTGGCCTTGGAATGCGATGTGTGCTTGGGTGCGCTGCTGGGAGCCAGCCGTGGTGGTGCATGCGTCCAGCTGTGTTGTCTGTGCAGGGGGTGGGGTATCCTCGATGCAGCGGTGCTGCCCTGCTTTTGGAGGTCGATTGCCTAAGATATCCATGGCTTGTTGTAGGGCGTCGGTGTCGGAAGTGTGGAGGTCCTCTTCAGCATCACTGTAGAGTTGTCTGGTCTGCTCTGCTGGAGGTGTTGTTTGTCCCTCTGCAATGTGAAGGGGAGATGCTTGTTGATATTGTGTTGGCATGTATGTTTACGCATTATTCAGGTTTACATACAGACTGCATGACAATGTACATTGTGACTGTTTGGGAGGAGCGGACTATTTGATGAGGGACAGTGGACATTTGGACTACATGACATAGGTGAGGTTGTACACGTATATTTGCATCTCACAGTTCCCTGCTAGGTCAGATGTGATTGGCCATTTCCTACGCACAGGTGGACCCAGTTGTGTCCTCTGTTCTGCAGTGTAAGTGTTGCACTGTGTACCACATTGTCATCCATGTGGATGTGCTGGCATTGCTATGTGTGTGTGCTGCATTTTGGGAGGGTCGCACCTGCAGCTGTGATTTTGCTGCCCCTTATCCCTTGGAGGTAGTGTGCCTTTGACTTTTGGACTTTTAAGGTGCTGTGATGTTGGCGACTTGGGTCATTTGTGCTCTTGGATGGTTTTTATACTCTTGTGCATTGTTTGTCTGCAGATGTCTTGTTGCCGCCAGTGGTTGTTTGTGCAGGTGGATGTGTCAGAGTGTGACCTGCTCCTTTCAGGATGTGGTCCACACTCAGCCACCTCAGTCTCATGGCGTGCACAATGTCATGGTGATTGTACTCCGGCCATGCTGCTCGTCATGTGGTGTCACTTGCATTGTCAGTGTGGCTCTCACATACGCATCTTTGCTGTCTTTCGCACGGGTGCATGTGTGTGTCGTGGACTTGGTGATGTGTGGGGTGTGACCCCTTTGGGCACATGGTGGACGGGGGCCTACTTGATGTTTGTATGTGTGCTGTAGTGTGCCACGGGGATCAGGGACATGACCCAGGGTCGTTGTGGGTGTGCGGTGTGCTACACGTCATTGTGCATGTGTGCCATTGTGCCCGTCCCCCCCGTACCCCCAGTCCCTGTTCATTACTCACCCTGTTAATGTTGTGTCCGGTCATGTCGTGCTGTATCAGGACTCAAGACTCCTTGCACCGTCTCCGCTCTGATGACTGTGGCCGCCATTTGCTCCAGCTCCTCCTGTGGCGCTGGGCTCCCACCTCCATTCGCCGTTGCTGCCTTCCTGTTGGCAGCGGGTTTCTGCTTGCTTTGGCTTTTCACATCGTGCCAGCGCATCTTGGCCTCATCGACGCTCCGACTGCATTCAAGATGGAATGCCATTTGTCTGTCTGTGTTGCCAATGACACGGTGGAGGTGACGGACAGTTGTTGTTGGTGCTCTGTCACCTCCGTGAGGACGATCAGGTTGTCATGCGGACTGTGCCCCGTCTTCCTCTTCTCCTTGGCCTTTCCCGACCCCGAGGTTCCTTGCTGGTGGTCTGTGGGGCTTGTGGGGTTCGCGTTGACCTGGGCACTGGTTCCGGGTGCATCCATGTTGCTACGCAGTTTATTTTGTTTTTGTTGTTTTTTTTTCTTGTTCTGCTTTTATTGTGCATTTTCCCTCATGACGCGTGGGTATTTCAGCCCTGTCGCTGGTTAACGCCGATTTTTTTATCGCGGTTGGCCTCATCGCGACTTTATTTGCGTTAGTGTTTCGCATTTTTGCGGCGTCACGTAGATTTTAACGCGGACATTTGACGCGTTATAGTGGGACTATCGCATGGTGCCGCCAGGTTGAGAATGCTACGTTAGCACGGCGTTGTTTTCCCGCGATGGACTGCGATATGCAAAGTTGCGTTAAGCTAAATTTGCGATGGTTATCACACGTTCTTGAGAATATGCCCCTTTGTATTTGCCAACTTTGAAGGTTTCATGAAAAAAATCTGACTTAATTTTTGTTTTCGAAAATGATGAACAGTAACGAGGAAATACAACCATGTCTGGTGGACCACACAATGATGCTGTGAACAGGTTCGAACATTTCTGACATTTTTCTATAATAATAGAAATATGTAAGACTTCATGAATTATAAGACTTGTTAAACAATTGTGAAAGATTGAATGGTGAATAAAGCATTTTCTGATACTATTATTACGTGGTTTAATAACCATTTTAATAAGATAATATTTTAATTGGCGAATTTTACTTACATTTCTAATTACACTACCGAAATGGTAAAAATAATTATTGATGTAATCGTTTTTGAGTTATGAAAAAGTATTTTAGGCATGCCATGACACATAAATATTGCCAGTTTTCTGGAAACAATTACATCTGCAATTGTTATTTTATTGAAAACGATAAAACTTAATGAAGGAAAAATCGCTTTGTGAAATAGTGCTTGAAATACTTAAGGTAATTATCTACGTAGCTACCTAATCTGCTTTAAATTAAGAAAATATCCGCAATATCACACACATTTCTTCTACTGTATGTTTTAGTTTTCAACCGTATAACACTTCATGGCATTCATTGCTTCATGGAAGCTAACTGTGGAAATTCATTTTTTAAACCATCTGTGCCTTTGGCACCAGTTAATGTTCCAGCATGCACTAACCACACATTAAAATGCAGAGTATCCGAATAACTGTATGAGAACAACTTAGTACCAATACATTGAAAAATTTTTAGGTCTGTCTGATTACACAGTTTTTGTACCCTCAAATGCATTGTGTGAAAAAAAGGTGCAAATATTAATGCATATGAACAATGCATCTAAATATATCTTACAAAAGTATCTAGTTTAATATACTTATAAGAGCAAATGAATAATTGTGATCAAATTGTATATTAATGAGACATTCACAGGAAAGTGATCTTGACATTTTTATGAGGTTTCCTCTTCTCTTGCAGGCAGACTGTCTTCGTTAGGCATGTTAGCTGCATTACTCAAATTAGCCGTGATACTCAATTTGATGGTATTTATTGCTTCTATTTTAATTGAGAGAGGCGTCAGAAACTGTTTCACAGATGCTTATTCTCAAAATTGGTGCCAACATATACAAAAATAATCTATGAAAATCGCAAAAAATCCTCATCTGAGTCACATCACTGATCACCAGATCCAAAGAACGATATATACTTGTTTTGATCATCCCTTGTTAAGCGGTACTCTCCGAAAATTTACTCCAGTACAAAAAGATATTTTAAATAATGGTGGATTTCTTGGTTTGTGGGCTAAAAAAGTGCTAATTATCAAAAACAATAATAACATAAGAATGACGTTCAACGTAGACGAGAAATGAAATATAACAGTGCTTACAAAACTTTTTAAAACCCCGACCCACGTTTTAGAACCACAAACCTTTGTAACCCAGCTAGCTTTAATCGACATGAGGTGAGGTGATTTTTTTAATGTCATAGGGGACATTCTTTTGAAATGCTGTGAATTACCAAAATAACATACTCTTTAAATTGTTCTGCATTCCTCTCTAGCAGCACTTGTTTATAAATCTCACAACATTGACCACAGCACTCGAAATTGAACACTTTTCAGGCATCTGTTCACTAAAATTACAAGGTATCCTGAAACATTGTAGTGTTGATACCAGTGTTTTTAGCATATTCGTAAAACCCCTTCTGCAGCAAAGTATGGGGTGGAGTGTCATATTTTTTGTTGTTGCTAAAATGTGGACCAGTGGTGCATATCCAACGTCAACAGCTCTGTCTGTTCTGTCGCATCCATATTTCTCAATTTATGTGTGAAAGTCATACACAAGTAGTATGATTGTGTATGAGTGAGCATATTCTCTGCTGAGATGGCTTTTGTGATGTAAAAAAAAAAAGCATAAAATATATAATGGAAGGTTCACCCGGGGTCTTGCCTAGGAATACTTGCAAGGCTTTGTTTTAAAACTGGACTTAGGGGCAGAGTTCAGCACCTTTGCACCAGGGTTGCTCGAACAATTTTCAGAACAGGGGCGCTGACATCAATGTTACATCACTGAAATCGAAGGGATCGTGAAAAATCCTGGCTTCACACAAAAAAGCCTATTACGATGTCGGGCGGACTTGCGTCCGCCTAACACCATCTCAAAAACGGGACTGACCGACCTCCGGTCGGCAGTCCAGACCGCCTCATTATGATGCGACTGCACAAGGTGCGGACGCATTCAGACATTTCCCTATGGGAGCATGTGTTACAGCCGTAAACTGTCCATAGTACATGCTCCCATAGGGAAACGTGAGGTGGTGTTTATCCCTGCACCCCATGGCAGGCACCTCAAGGTGCCTGCCACAGGGTGCAGGGATTAACGGGCAGCCACCAACCGGAAGCCGCAAAGGAAAAGGGGCCCCCAAACACGCTTTCCGACAGGGGTTCCATGTCGGAAAAGCCAGCATGGAAACCCTGCCGGAAACCGTGCATTGCAATCCGGACAGCGTAAACCGGCGTCCATTTGGATTAGGGGCGGTTTCGACTGGCCGACGGGAGCCCGTCGGAAGCCAGTTGGAATGACCGGCCGATTTCAATTTCGACCGGCTGAATCAAAATCAGCCGGTCATAATTGAAACTGATGATGTCGGTCGTAAGGCTTCCGACCTGAGGTCAGAGGCCTTGCGATCGACATCGTACAAGGCCCCAAAGTGTAGCAAACGTACTCAGCAGGAGAGTGGTAAGAATGAAGGGGCATATTTACAAGCCCCTTGCGCCACTTTTGCGCCGCCGTTGCGTCACGCATGTGACGCAGCGGCGACGCAAACCATGCGCCGCGCTATATTTACAACGTGACGCATCTAGGGAGATGCGTCACGTAGTAAACCCCTGCGCCACATGAAACCTGCGTCAGGTTACATGTGGGCGTACCGGCGCAGGGGGGGGGGCGTTCCGGCGCAGGAACGCCTCGGAAAGAGTGACGTAGTGAAATCTACAAGATTTCACGCAGTCACTTTTCTGACGCTGGTGCATCAAGTCCTTACGCCTGCTTCAAGCAGGCGTAAGGATTGACGCACCATGTTAGGGATAGGGAAGGTTGGAACAGTGCTGGAGTTGCGTCGCGCTTGCGACACAACTTCAGCACTGCGCCAACCTTCCGCCGGCTAGATGCGTCACGCATCTGCTTATCCTTGCGCCACGATGCGCCGCATTGTAAATGCGGCGCATCGGACGTGGCGCAAGGGTAAACTTGCGTGACGCATTTTCCCTGGCGCATCCCTGCTGATATGCAGGGATGCGCCAGGGAACGTAAATATGCCCCGAAGTATGTAGCTGATGGTGCTTTTTGGAGCACACTATCGCCAATACATTATTAAAGCATTGTGTGGTAGTACACAGTCATCTACAGACAGTACATTTTCCATTGAAATGGGCACTAAATTTGTGCAGACATACAGTTTTATTAGGAAAAGTATAGAGCACACAAATGATAATGTGTGGAAATCCGATTTCAGAAAATATTTGTCATTTGCGCATCACCAAATAAAAGTGTCTCGATTTGTTTTGAGCCTAATAAAATCTTTTTTCCATCACACTTTAGAGTTAGAAAAGTGTACCTCATTTCTGCTTTCCTAATTGATGATATATTCTGAAATATGTGTGCAGTTCTAAAACAGTTATCTACATTTTGTTGTGTGTTACAAAAAACATTGCAGCTTGCAACCTCATCTTTTACACTCCTTTTACCCTAGCAAAGTTGTCACATAGTTCACTTTAAAAACTATTCTCATTTTTCAGTCAGAGAAAGAAAAGTAAGCACCTTTCCCTATATTAGAAGAATAAGCAGCAAATTGTGGTTGACATAGCCTGATATTTGACCTCTGTCTCTGAAGCACAGCACATGTGAGAAGTACAATATAAAATGTAAAGTCGTCTTTATTTATAGCTCTTTTGTGACCCACCAGATATCGGTTGGCGACCTACCAGTGGGTCATTACCCACAGTTTGGGGACCTCTGACTTATAACATTGCTGAAGATTAGCAGGAGAAAATTACCACATACAAAGTCTGCACACTTTTAAGTGGTATTCTTTAAGAGGCCTCGATAGGCAGCTAGTTGGAATGCTGCTTGTAGTCTGAATGATGCTTAAGCTCTTCTCCATGGAAGACTAGTTCTCCCTACATTGAACCTGAATTTTTGCTGTCAATGTTTCTGCTGTTATAGTATTCTGAAAAAAGAATCCCATCAAAATGCTATCTTCCACTAAGGGTATTCGAGTAGAATGTGCTCAGTTTTCTATTTCTGACTTACCGGGAGATCCCACATCGGGTCTCTTACAGCCTGTGCTAGCATCAAGGAAAGGAAATGCTGCTCAGTATAGTCTTTCATGAAACATTTGTGTACATGACCCACAATGGTCACCACTATGGTGACAGAGAAGGAATCACAGAGGTGTGCAAAGAACAATGTCTACTGAAGTTGCCAATGGGTGAACACCAGGGACACCCACAGTGAATTTGTTTTCTAGAGATTTGCTATTGATGGAAAGGAGAAGAGTGGTCAACTATCAACAATGCACTCACAGGAAATCTCTTACAAGGCAAATGAAGCATATATAAGAGGGAATGTGGGCTCTCAATGAGACAATCCTTCTCCAATTAGGGCTTGTGGTATTCTTCCTTCTTTTGGATAATCAAATGTATTTTTGCACAATTGGATTGATGGTAAAAGATGTCGGCCCATTTGGTCATAAAACAGAGTTTCGAACTGGGGACAATTTTGTGTCTGAGTATATAAAGTCCAAGACTACTAGAAATGATTTTTATTTAGGTCCTCCTGTTATGATAAACACAGGTAAGAAATTGAAGTCTGAAATTATTGCACCAAATAATACCTAGGGGGTGGCGGCGACAATATTAGTATATGGATCATTTTAACTATGCCAATGTAGTTGGAGAAAGTCAAAAAAATCCTGACTGACTGGTAGTATCCAATGTTTCCTAATTTTTCTGAAACACAGTAAACCCCACCTAAACATGGCCATTTCGTGGTCAAGGTGTTCTATAAGGTGTTCTATAGGGTGACATCTTAAAGCACAAGTGGTGATTTTGAAGGCTGCACCATCCAATGATAACCAGTAGGTGCCAAGGAGTATGGCAGCTGGGGACTTGTTTGGTTGAGGCCATGCATGGTGCAGACGGGCTGGGTGAGTAGACCCAGGGATGTGGTGCATGGATGCTGAGCACCACCAAGCCCATTGCCCTGAGCAGCTTCTCTTGGCAGCAAGAACAGTTTCCTGCTTGGCCCTTTGACTCTGCCCATCATTTTTATTAAGCTACGGTACCTATATATTTTGGACACTTTGCATAGTTTACATTTAAATATGTTCCGAACTGTTAGTTTTTGGACTATGCAGCTCTGAGCACAGTTGGGCAGAAGTAAATAGTGGGCCAAATATATGTCATTATATATCTGTAAAAGTGCATTAATTTGATCTGCCTCTTATACTTTGCAACCCAGAAGAGATTGTCCCTGAAAATAGAAATAATCTTGGTGGGAAAATTTCTAACCGAAACGAGGAAGGGGTTTTACCTGAATAGGTAGTGGGTCCAGGAACATAGACCATAAACAACCCTATGCCCTTTGGGCATAGTACCTTACAAAAACACTTGTGATGATTTAAATAAAAAAGGATTTGAACTGGCTCTGGTTTGCACCAGATTCAGGGTGTCCCTTAATGGAGGAACTCCTTTTCATAAGTGTGGATACATCATTTTACTTCTACTCAAAATAAAAGCCAATATGGGGATGGAAGAGAAAGGTTGGCATTGCCTCACCAATATTGTTGCACAAGAAGGTGACACTACATTGCTTCCACAAAAGATGGAGCACTTGTCATCACAACTAATTAAAGTGCATATAGCTGGCCAGCTATGGTGTTACTCAAATACATTCAACGAATTCACAAAGGTTACTCAAACTGTGAGCTAGACAGAGCACTTAACCTCAGCAACATTATAAATAGAAGGGAAAACAGAGCTGTGTGAAATATGAAATGTGTTTAAATGGTTTTGGTGTGAAATACTGCCTTTCGCACACACAATCTCAATAAATGAAAAGGCATAACAACAACTATATAAAAATTGAATAAAAACAAATAATATCTTAATCTTACAGCATTTTTCGCCTGAGTGCTTGTTTACAATGTTTCCAGCTAAGTTTGCATTTAGCATTGGTGCTATATACTCACTGTTTGGCTCCGCACTTAAGGTTCCATGTAAGTTGCTTGTCACATAGTTAATTGTTCATTTCACTCAATTGATATTCCAGTTTAGGAGAAGAAAACCCATAAACTTAGTTACTTTTGTCAAACATGTTGCTAAGAATGAAAAGCACACATTCTTCAACCTTCTCCTGTTGTCTTGGTTCAAAGTGCATTTGATGGTGTTTGCTCTGATCCGTTCATATGTTTGCAAAATGAGCAAGATCTTCAGTTTGACCACAGTGGCATATTTGCAGCTCGGCTACCTTCCATCTTTTTATCAGGGAGTTTTTCTCTTAGCTTTAGTGCTATGCCCGCTGTTTGGTTCTGCACCTGAGGAGATATGTAAGGTGCTAGTCACATAGGGACATGTTTATTAAGAAATCACACAGTGCAGCAAGTCACCTTGCTGTGCTGCATGATTGGGAAAGGGCAGGAATGCGCTGTACGATGCATTCCTGTCATTTCCCAGCACTGTACTGTACGATGCATTCCTGTCATTTCCCAGCACTGGCGCAAAATGTGCTGCCTAGCGCCAATGCAGGCACCCTTGAACCAGGGTACAAGGGTGTCTGCGTTGTAAGCAGGGTTGTTTCCCTTGTTGAAGCAGTTAAGAGGGGAGCTAAAATAGGAGTATTGTATCAAATGTTGATTGATATACAGCAAGATGATATTGAGATCCAAGATAGGAATTGGAGTGCCCGGTTACATCAAGATGGAGAGTATGTGCAGGACTCGTTAGATGTTGCGGGGAAAATACTGTTGTCAGCTAATTTAAGAGCGCAACATTTCAAAACATTATTTAATTTGTATTATACACCGTTGAAAATGATGAAATGGGGAGGCACAAATAATGGCAGATGTTTTCGATGTGCAACGGAAAGGGCGGATATTACATATCTTTTTGGGTGTGTGAAGCAAAAATTATGGAAAAGGCAAATTGAATGCTTTTTAACAGAGATTATGGGGGTCAATGTACAGATAACGATGGATATAATGTTGACAGGAATAGGGAAACCCTTAAAATTGGGAAAAGCTGTTATCCATTTAGATATTTGATATTCATAGCAGTGGCGGTAGCTAGGATATGTTTTGCGTCAGTGTGGCTCCAACAGGAAGCTCCCTCTTTTGAAATGTGGCGGGCTAAATTCTATAATATTTTTAATTTGGAGCATAGTTTATATTCTTTGAAATCAATGAAAAAACGTAAGTTGGGTATTCAGATATGAGGGCCGATGATCGAACATATGAAATAAGTGGATTTTGTGATGGGTATAACATGTATGTTTTATCTGTCTGGTTTTTGATTTTGGATTATTTATTGTGATATTGATGTATGTACACGGTAAGATGAATTAATAGTTTATGTATTTATGTATATGATTTTGATTGTACTACTCATGGATTGAATAAAAATGTTCAAAAAAAAAAAAAGTAAGCAGGGTTGTTTTGTGCAGGAAAAGACATATTCCTGCACAAAAACAATTCCCTGAGGCATTTCTCTCTTTCTATGAAGGAAGTAACAAGGAGTAATAAAGATATTTCTCCTCCTTACACCTCACCTAGGGAGGTGTAGCATTTTGACACATTCCAGGTCTACCACTGATGGTAAATCTGGGAATGCGCCAAAATCCATGGATGGATGCGTGGGAATACCCACGCTCCACCCATGGAACACCTCCCTGGGGGCAGAGAAACACAGCAAATTGCTCTGAGTTGCATTAAAGTGGCCTTGCGTGGCTTGATAAATCAAACTTATGAGTTGCGCCGCTGTTGTGCCCCATTGTGTGATGCAAGGGCGACACAACTCTTTCATAAATATGCCCCATAGTTCTTTCTGTGATATCAGCTTCAGGGAAGGAAATGACACATAAGCTTTGTCAAACATGTCTCACAGAAGGAAAATCAAGATTTCTCAACCATCTCCTGTTGCTCTTAGTTCAAGATGCTTTTGATTGTTTTCAATCTATTATTGTCGTATGTTTGCCAGTTTAACACAAAATGAGCAAGATCTTCAGTTTGACCACTGTTAGAAATGGGGGTCTCTAGTTGGCAGAGGTAGGTACCTTTGTCCAAATAGGGACCCTTGCTTCTAGTCAGGGTAAGGGGGATACACACTTTAGATAACCCCTGCTCACCCCTTTGGTAGCTTGGTACGAGCAGACAGGCTTATCCCAAATGCAATGTGTAAAGTATTTGTACCAACACTCACAGTAACATAGTGAAAACACCACAAATGGACACGACGCCAGTTTAGAAAAATAAAATATCTTTATCTAAACTTAACAAGACCAAAATGACAAAAATCCAACATACACAGTAAAAAATATGACTTTCAAATGTTTCAAGAACTTGTACCATAGAAAACTATAGATGCGTGACTTTTACACAAAGTATCTGTAGTTGCATCAAAATTCACAAGGCCAAACAGCCGCAGAGTGAAAAAGCATCGAAAACAAAGAGATGCTTCAGTTCCTGAGACCTTGGAGAGGCGATGCAACAGTTCTGCTGCACGCAGGAGAAGTGATGCGTCGTATCCGGTCTGTAGGAGGAAGTGATGTGTTGATTCTTCGTGACGGTTCCGGTCCTCAGGTGATGCGTTGGGAAAACTTGTCACACTGGTGCGATGCGTCGAAATCCGGGATGTGTCGGTAATTGATGCAGCAGCGGCGAGCGGTGCAACATCCATTTTTCTTCAGCCTCGACCCCTCGATGTGTCGATTCTTGCAGCGGCGACAGGCGCAGCGTCGGTTTTCGTAGCGGCACGGCAATGCATGGAAATTCTTCTCGCGCCGTGGAGCTGCGTCAGAAAAACAGCCGCATGAAGAGCGATGCATCGTTTTTGTAGTTCTTTAACTTCCTTCTCTCTTCTAGCTCTAAACAGCAGCAACAACCTCCAGAGGTCCAATAAGGCACAGGCACCTCCTGGCAGGTCAGAACTCACAGCAGCAGAGTTGAGGGGAGCTGGGGGTGAAGTCTTTGTGTCCCTGAGACTTCATAACAGGAGGCCAGCACACACAGGCCCTTGGAGATCTCCGTCAAGCAGGGGAAAAAGCACACAGCAAAGTCCTTCTCCTTTCCTTGGCAGGAACAGCAACCGCAGGCCAACCCCACACAACACACAGCAAAGGGGCAGTACTTCTCCTCAGTCTCTCCAGCTCTTTTCCTTGGCAAAGTGTCCTCTTGAATTCCAGGGATGATCTAAAAGTCTGGGGTCTGGGCCACTCTTTTTATACAGTAAATCTCTTTGTTTTCTCCTGGCCCAGGGCTCTGAGCCCAGTCCAAACCAATTCTGGGGGGCACTTTGCAAGTGCACAACAACCTCCATGATCAGTGTGAGCCCTGGCTCCAGACACACCACAGGGGGGCGCAGCCATCATGGTGGAAGGCAGGCACAGCCCTATTCAGGTGCAGGTGCTACTCCTCCCACCACTCCAAATGCAGACCAGGCCTAGTGCTGATTCATCCAGACTCTCTGGAGCCACTGCACATCCCCAGCCCCTGTCACTCCAAAGCCAGACAGTCCATACACACCCTAGCAGAGGCACACTGGATGGCTAAGCAAGAAAATACCTAATTTCTAAAAGTGGTATTTTCAATCACAGAATGTAAAAATCACCCTCACTAAAAGATGCATTTTAACATTCTGAGTTCAGGCATACTAACCTTTATTTTCCCATCTGGTTCCCAGGGGCAGTTATGCTTATAAGATGTTATAAACAAACTCCCCATTCTATCCTATGGGAACAGATAGCCTTACAATAGTGAAAAACAAAATTGGCAGTATTTCACTATCAGGACATGCCACACACATCAGGGCATGTCCTACCTTTCACATACACTGCACCCTGCCCACAGGGGAACCTTGGTCATACCTTAGAGGTGACTAACGTCAGAAAAGGGAAGGTTAGGGCCTGGCAAGTGGATGCACTTGCCAGGTCGACATGGCAGTTAACAAACTGATAACAGGCACTGCAGTGGCAGGTCTGAGTTACCCTTTCAGAGCTACTCATGTGGTTGGCACAATCAGTGCTGCAGGCCCACTAGTAGCATTTGATTTACAGGCCCGGGCACACTCAGTACACTTTACTAGAGGCTTACCAGTAAATCAAATATGCCAATCATGGATAACAAATCAAGTTCACAATTTACACAGAGAGCATATGCACTTTAGCACTGATTAGCAGTGGTAAAGTGCCCAGAGTCCTAAAACCAACAACAACAGGTCAGGAAAAAATAGGAGGAGGTCCAACAACCACAGTAGCATTTTCCCAACTTGGCAAACTTCCTTCTATTCAGCAAGGTTTTTAGTGGAAGAGCTCTACTTCCAGCTAGAGCAAAGCACCCAATTTCCTTGTGGTTTGACAACTTTACTAAGTAAACTTGTGCGAGGATGGAAATGTCAAAGTGGTCAGATGGATAGAAGGAACAGGAACTTAAACAAGTTTTTCACTTTTTGGACATCTGTATTTTAGCAAATTGTCTATTTATAATTTCACTCATCCATTTTTGGGGCATCAGCCGTAAGTTCAAGCTATTTGGAGCAAGGCATAGATTTTGATGCCTGATTTAGAGTTTGGCGGCTGGGTTATTCCATCACAATCGTGACAGATATCTCATCTGCCGTATTACAAGTACCATAGGATATAATAGAGTGCAATATAATGGCTGGGATATCCAGCAGGTTTGTTATGGAGAAACTTTCCACAAACTTGAAACCAGGCCCTTAGTTGTTTTGATTCCATTTTCTATTTTATGCCATAATCTGTCTCGCAATCCATCTCGAAGTGTTCTTTTCAAGATTTGTCTAGCAAATGTAAGCCTTGGGACCTCAGTCTTTTTAGTCTGTATTTCATAGGGCCTGAAGAGCAATTGTGGGAAGCCTGGTGGAAGCCCCAAAGTTGTCTTTCAAAAATGTATTTCATGGCACCCTATTTTTCTTATTGCTTTGACCAAGTCTACATTTGGCTCCAAAAGACATCTGTCTCCCACTGTAAGTGCATCTATACCTTTATTGATATTTGTGGAGAAGTTCGGTCCACTGAGCTGTATCATTCTCTGGATTGGGCTTAGGGTAGTCTTGACTTCTCTACAGCAGGTTTGATATGGGTGATCTCTTTGCAATGCTCACAACAAAATAGGTGAAGAGAGTGACTTCTTTTTTTACAGTCATTTATTAAAAATTTGGTTTTATTGTTGTCTCTCTGCATATGATTGTTTTCATTGTAGTGTATTTATTTTCAAGCTATTTTCTTCTCAGTATATACGTATAGCTGACAGTTAAACCTTTTGGGGTCTGAGCTGTCGGTATACAGTCATTAGCTCACAGGAGGGCAATGTCCTGAAACCCATCAACGGTAGATACATCCTGGGTCACCTTAATTATGTCAATGCATAGATCATTTCGACATAAGGAGAGCAGTATTCTATATAGTCTTGTTTCACCCTGTTTACTGTAGAGAAACACCTGCAGAAAGATAATTTTTTGGTTTATGCTCACTTGTGATGAGGTCTCTCCAAACAGCATCTTTCATATTCAGTAGTGATGGATCCATCCCCTCTCTGATAGTTTACTCCATAGTTTTTGCTTTGGTACTAAATCAAAAGCAGATGTAAAATCAAAAAAGGCAACGTGGAATGGCCTCTTTTTTACTGTACTGTACTTGTGAGTGGAATGTGCAAAAGTAAAAATTGAATCTATGGTTGAAAGACCTTCCCTAAAACCCTAATGTATCGGATTTCAAATATTTGTGGCTGTAAACCAGCCTTCCACTGCCGTGAGTAATAGTTTGGAAAAAAGTTGTAGTCAATATCAATTAGACTGACTGCGTTCGCGCCATTTTAGGACCATTTTAATATATGGGATTGAAGATGCTATTTCTCCATAATGGTGGCCACTTATTAGACGATGCAAATTTGATGAATATTGGCCATAAAACTCTTCTACACATCATTCAGAAACATGTTTCAAGACCTCTAGGGAGACCATATTTGGTCCCCGAGCTTTGCCTTTTGCTAGTGTCTTTGCTGTGATGATTTATCCCCTGCAAAGATGTCTTTGAAAACTTCATCTGTAGTTGTTTTGATTATGCCTGTCTTGTCTATGCCCAGTGAGTAGTTTGGGGCTGTGTTGTGTGTGCTAAGAGAGGTATTGGCACCAAATACTTCACTAAAGTGACAAATTGATGAATCGTCTGGTATATTTGCTTCATGATACCTTTTACAAAATGATCTTGATTCTTTCTCCATAGCTGCGTTTTCTAGTGCTCTCTGTTGAATGAGTAGAACTACTATTTTTTGGGAATTAATTAGTATTTTGTAATCCTTTCTGGCTATTCTGATTTCTTCTGGTAGTGTGTCTGACCTTGCTTAGATTTCTAGTTCTTCTTCTGTATGTTTACAGATTTCATCAAACCATCCTGTTTTTCCACAGCTAGACTGGCTTTGTTTCTTACTTTTGTGAACATTTCTTGATACTAGGGGTAACAAGGAATCCATAAGGCTTTGATATTGCCTTACCTTTTCTGGTTGCTGGTGAGCAATTTCAATTTACTTTGATATGAGCTTATGGTTTCAGGGTCATTTTCACATTCTTTGGATTAGCTCCATGTCCCTTGCCCACGACGTAGTCATTAATCATAATGTTGTAACTAATCACAGGGAAGGAAAGAAAACAGGAATGCTGATACAGGTCCCACCCACCCTCAGCTGGGTGCTATTAAAGTTTAACAATCCCTCAGCACTTTCTGTTTTCTTTCCTGTCCCCTGAACTCAGACAAGGATTAGGAGTGCTGAGGTGGGAGCTGGGTCCTATCCTCCAACTTGTGGTAGCGATTCTTTCCCTGCTGGGCTTCAGAAGAACTCTGCTGCCATTGAGAGAGCAACAATCTGAGGGTTGAGCAAGGCAGGATCCCAGAGGCAGTATTATTAAATTTGCTACTGGCTTCAATCGCGTCTGCATGGGCGGGCAGCATATTTGTGTCTCTTTATTTACATACATACATTCTCTGGGCTTACCAGCACTTTTTTCGCACTATTCCATCACACTTCAATCTATGCCTTGGGGTATCTTTCTTTTACTCTGGCGATACACAGGCATTGTATTCTTGCTCGCACATGCGCAACAGGCTGTTAGCTTGCTGTTTCGCTCATGTGAGCAGCGGCTGTCCATGCAGGTAAGCGCGGTGGGGCGGGCGGGAGGGGGAGTCGACAGACGACGGAATAGGGAAAATTAATGAAATAAATAAATCCTACTCCGTCTGTCGACATACCCCCCGCCCCACCCCCCTTACCTGCATGGACCGCTGCTGCATATGAGATAGGATTTCCTGTGCTTCTGCTTTTGTTTTAAAAGTGATAGGAATGCAACTTCTTTGATGTTGGTTTCTTGCTTGGTGGCAGTTATTCTCTGCAATTAAGGGAAGGGATTTTGAAAAGAGGAGACATTTCTCGCCTACTCCATCTTCCTCAGCCAGCAGATCACCTTCCCTTCCTTTACCTGCTAAAAAGCAGGAAACTGCCAAGGAGGAGGATTTCCACATTAAGAGCACCTTCGGAAACAAAGTATTTGTGCACATCTATGTTTCCCTGACCTTTTCTTATGATTGTGTGCTTTCTTCTTCTGATCAGAAAAATAAGCAAATTTCCAGGGATATGTTTTCAGAGTTGCTAAGCCATATTAAAAGTAATATGGGATTTCCTGATGAAGAGTTAGCAGGTCGTTTCAATGACACTGTGTTAAGGCAATTTAAGAAACCAACCAATGTGGGAGTTCTAATACATCAGTATGCTATAGATGTCATTTTGGATAAATGGAAGGAGCCAGAAAAAATTACTCTTCCTAGATTCATGGCAAAGCTCTATCAGCTAGAGTACATAGAGGACAAATTGTCAGATGTGATCCATGTGAACTCTGTGGTGCCAAGCCTTGTTGGGTGTCCGTCTATTGCAAAGAAGAACACACTGAAGGAACCAGCTGAAAATAAAGTGGATGGGGAACACAAGAAGGCGTATTCTGGCTCTCATCCTGGTGATTATCATACTGGTGTTTACAGTGCTTACCCTGCACAAAGTCTCTTAAAGGATTTTAAACAGATGTTCAAAGCCTTCTAGGAGGGCTCTCAGTGTACCGATCTTCTGGAGGAAGTAGAAAAACAAGCAGAGTTTCTCTCAGCTATTTCCTTTAATGCAGTGAGAGCCTCAGCATTGTTCTGTGGTGTCTCGGTGGCTGCACAAATGAATCTCTTCTTAAAAGACTGGGATACAGATGCAACTCAGGTGGCCTCTAAATTGAAGCAGTCATTTCAAGGAACTAGACTATTTGTTGCAGAGCTGGAAGACAAGCTGCACAACTTTTATAAGGAGAAAAAACTTTTGTATTTTTTTTGGGAAGCAGCAGTCAAAAGCTATTTCATCATTCAAGCCAAAGTCCCTCAGAATACCTTCCAGAAGACAACTGAATCTGGGGAGAGAGTCAAGATTTAAAGGGAATTGTTCCTCATCTAGGTTCCAAAGAAAGCAAAGACAGGAATCGTCCACTGGCAATCAGCATTCCTGACTATGCCGAGAACCAGGAGGAGTGTCCCACCCTTCAAGTTTGAGGCAGGATCAACTTCTTCCTGGAAACATAGCAAAAGATGATATCAGGCAAGTGGATACTTACCATTGTTCAAAGAGGCTACCAAGTAGGGTTTGTGTCTCCTCCTTCTTGCTTGGGGATCATTCATACACCCTTAACAAGGAATCAGGAGAAGTTATTTGCTTAGAAGAAGGAATGTGCTCACTCCTTCAAATGTAAGCTATTGCTCCAGATCCAAAAGAAGAGGAAGGACAGGGAGTGTACTCTATAGTGTTTTTAATTTCAAAGCTCAAGGAAAGATTCTTCAGTGTCGTAGATATGAAGATTCTAAAGAAATCAGTAAAGAAGATCCCCTGCAAAATAGAAACACTGCAGGGAGTCATTTCCTTGGTTCGGGAGCATTACCTATTAGCTATTCTGGATTTAATTGATGCCTATCTGTATATACCGATATTCAAGCCTCACCAGAAATATCTTAGTTTTTGTGTTCAGGAACGCCATTAGCAATACAGAGTCCTGCCTTTCAGCCTATGCTCCTCTCCAATAGTGGTTACAATAATGATAGCCCCCCCTGGAAGCTCATCTGCATCTCATAGGAATATCGTTGTTTCCCTGTTTGTATGACTGGCTACTGTACTCCTCAACTGTTAGCTTATCATGTTCCTCTGACCACAGTTACACTAAATTGTCATGGTTTCCATCTTAATGTGCCAACTTGTCATCTCCTGCTGTCTCCGATGCTTACTTTCATAGGAGTGAGATTCAACACGCTCAAAGCAAAGTCTTCTTTCTAAAGGAAATAATCTCTCAGCTCCAGAATTTTTTACTGCCTCTCTTAGCCAGCAAAGAAGATACAGTCTACAAATGGATGGAGCTTCAGGGTCATATGGCTGTGGCGGTACTCACAGTACAATGGGCACGTTGCACTTGAGGCCACTGCTTTGGCATTTACACAGGTATTGAGCTCTTCCAGCCAAAGACTTGGAGAAAAGAGTACCGGTAATTCAGGAAATCAGACCATATCTAAAGTGGTGGCACAAATTCCATTACATCTGAATTCTCCCCAAGTGCTGACCACAGATAAAGCATCTTGGGATAGGGTGCAATGCCTGTGAACATGTGTGTGCAAGCCAAGTGGACATGAGCAGAGGCAATAAGTTCATCCAACTGGAGAGAGTTGACAGCTGTTTCCAGAGCCCCAGTTCAATTGTCAGCAGTGGCTTTGCAATATGTAGAAAAGTGTTGACAACACAGTTTTGATGGCCTATATCAATCACCAAGGCAGTGTGTGTTCACCATTTTTCAACGAGGTAGCCTGCTTTCTGGCATTGTGGGCAGAAAAACACCTGCTATAAATGTCAGCTGTCCATATCAAGGGACTGGACAATTTACAGGTGGATCACTAAAGCAGGATTTTTTCCTCTTCTCCAAATATGAGTTTGACAAAGATGATGTCTCCATAAATGTGTAGGAGGTTCAGAGTTTCGTGTGTGGACCTCTTTTCATTCAGGCAGATGGTCTGCTTCCAAGCTTTTGTTCCAAGTATCCAAGGAAGGGAGTGTGGAGGACTGACACTCTCTCACTAAAGTGGCCTCAGGAGAGGTTATTTGCTTTCCTTCCATTTCTGTTGATCCAATGGTTGTTGGCAAAAATCCAACAAGAAAAAGCTTATGCAGTGGTGATCATTCCCGTTTTGGCCGGGAGGACTTGATTCCCTCTTCTCAAGAAAATGGTCCTTCAACATCCGTGGATTCTACCTCAAGGTTCATCTCCTCTGAAGAATGAGGATCTTCTTCCCTTTCTTCTCACCCTGTCGATCTTCAGATTGAAACATTAAATCTCGTGGAGCAGGGCTTGGATATCACTCCTTTCGATGAAATCAAAGACAGCGCATTCAAGTACAACACAATTTTTACCTAGGCTCACAGTTACATCACCATTAAATGCGCTTTATTTTAAACAACATTTACATTGCAGCCAGAATCAACGCAGCGTTGTTAAAAATTCAAGTATGCTACCTCATTCAAAGTGAATCTCATCATGTTCAAACTAATGGCAGGCTTTTTCAAAAGAACATATAATTAATTTTAGGTCTGCAAATTCTTCACCCTGTGAGCTCCCATTTAATTGTTGAATGAAACATCCAAAAATGCATTTGAAAATCGGCCATTTTGCATGCCATCAAGAGATATCCAGCTTAGGCTCCATATTTTGTATGGATTTTCCCATGTTTAATTTGTAGCGGGCACATGAACAGAACACTCTTCTCTTTACTACAGAAGATAGACTAATAAAACTATCACTGGACTCACTTTCCAATTTCCATAGATGCAAATGAAAACATCTTTCACTCGATCTGTTCAGCTTCCAGCTGTCACCTGGCGTATATTTCGAGGTGTTTTTATACAGAAGAATTCATTTTTGACTTGCTTCTACAGCCTTTTCATAACATAAAATATTCATTTACAATGCATGCAAAGTTAATGCATGTGTTGCAAATGAATTTGTGATGTAAAAATAGTGATAAAAGCAAGAGTTAAAAATGATACTTTGTAACATACCACAGGGTTTACATCCTCAAGTTAATGAGGTGGTCAAGGATCAAGGAGATCCTCTACACTTAAATCCTGTTCTAAATATGGGAGCAATTTCAATTCTTGGTGTTAAGCGTGCAATCTTTCTTCTGTGATTGCCTCTGTATCTTATATCCTACAATTTCTTGTCTTTAGCGGTGAGAATGTTTAAAGGTTTTTTCTCTCTTAATCTCCTGTTCATAATTGTGTTCCTTTTTGTGATCTTTCTCTGATTTTAACTAAGGGCACTCCAGTATGCTCCTTTTATACCATTGGATTCTGTAGATCTCAAGTTAATTTCTTTCAGAAGGCTTCTTTTTGGTGGAGGTTACTTTGTCCTGAACGTTGGGGGAAGTATCAGCTTTGCTGTGTTACCCTCCTTTCTAAAGATTTTGGAAGATGCTATGGTGTTGAGACTGGATCTTTCATTTCTGCCTAAAGTGAACTCAATCTTTCACACCTCTCAAGAGTTGATTCTTCCTAGTTTCTATACCTCTCCTACTTCTGAGTGTGAGCGACTGTTGAGTCTGTTAGATGTTAAATGAGCACTATTTATTTATCTCTACAGATCTAATGACATTAGGAGGATACATTCTTTATTTGCTACCTTTGGACCTTCTGGAAGATGCAAGAAGTCTTCTAAAACAACACTCAGCAAGCAGGTGGTTTGGGGAAACCGTTGGCCTATTCTTTGGCGGGCGATTCTGTCCCAGGCAATATCTTGGGATATTCGACTGGTGGTGTTGCTGCTTCTTGGGCAGAGTTTCATGAAGTTCCTCTGGATGAGATTTGCAAAGCTGGCACTGGGCTACTGAAAATACCTTTATAAGATATTATAGACTTCAGAATATTCAGAACATGATAATGAATTTTGGTTCTGGAGTATTGCAGGCCACAAAACCATATAGAGGTATTGTTGATTGGTTCACCTACTGTTCACCTAAGTTTTGAAAATAAATCACCATGATTGCGTCAAGTGGCGGTTATATGTCTATGTTATGGTCAAAACACTTGTTTGTGTTGTTATATCCTAAGAGTTAATGAGTGGGTCGAGGACGAGGTACATGAAGGTGATGTCCTGATTACTTACCAATTATCTTCATTACTCCTTGTCTTACTCATCTCTGACCAATGAATTCCATCCCACCCACCCTCCCTAATTCCAGGTCTTTGACAGAAGCTTCAGATTTCAGGAAGTGCTGAGGGAATGCTGTACATTATTAGCACCCAGTTGAGGGTGGGTGGGGTCAGTATCAGCATTCCTGCTTTATGTCTGCTCTTGTGCTTGGCAACAACCTCAAAGGTGATTTCTGGCTCGAGGATGAGTAGAACTAGGAGTAACGAGGAATCGGGGCATTCCATTGAATCACTTCATACTCTCACTTTGCTATTTTTTCCCATGTACAGATGGAATTGTGTAGTTCCTAGGTTTATTGCGTATGTTGTATATGACATCTAAAGATAGGGTATTGCGGTCGCTTTCCACTTTCCATATTATTTAATAAAATATAGTCAATTACTGTCATTGAACCTCGTGCGTTATAAGACAGAGTTGGGGGGACCAGTGTTTTCATAAAAATTTCACACTGAAATGAGTCATTCCTTTATACAAAATTTGATAAGGTACTTATCCCTTGCATCTATTTTTGAAAAAAGATATTGAACTGATGGGATGCCTAGCGATTATTTTATCTCTTTTGCTTGGTCTAAGTCGTTTTCACAATCTCCCATTTTACAGTTTAAGACGCCACTCTTAAGAATAATTGGATTGGAATCTGTGAACATATTCATTGCATCTCTAATGGTGGCTAACAGTTTTAGAAATCCATATAGTTTCTTTTGTTCGACATACACATTTATGACTCTTAAGATGGCATAATCAAGTAGAGTTACATCCTACATTAATACATTATCATTTAGATTTTCCCAAGCTTTAGTTTTAAAGCAGATTTCGGTACTACACGCTGTCTGCAGGCCACCTCTGTTTTGGGTACCATTTAACTCAGTGGCTAATATTGCATGGCTTTTATACCCGGGTATTTCCCATGTGAATGATGTCCATATTTCCTCCAAAACTAAGATTTCTTATTCACTGAGGAACTTTATTAGGTCCAGGTCGACTCTTTTTTTTTTAGTGATTCTGGCCATTTTCCATGAGAAAAGTCTAGTTTTCTTTCCCCTGTCAAAGTATGATACACATATCTTCCAGGGACTAGCTGCTGGCCAGACTTATCTGTACTGTAATTAGATTTTGAAAGAAGTATTTCATCTTATTTCAAATGTATTTGTCACAGAATCTTATTGCCACTTGTATTGGGCTTTCTTGTGATTTATATATTATTTGACAATTGATGTAAGTTTGGCTGCTGCAGTTTGCAGATGTTTGATAGAAAGCTTATAATTTCCAAAGTAAGCTCTTTCACCTCTTGAGTTAATTTGAGGATTGATGTTGAAAGTGCTGCTAAAATCCCACCTGTTTCTCCGCCTGTATCCTCTAGGCGGAGGCCTTCCTTGTTTACTCTTTCGCCCAAACTTTGGCTTGATCCATTTCCATCTCACTGCTCAAAAGTGTAATTCATTCTTTCTTTTATCTCACAATTTAACATAGCTTGTTCTTGGCTTGGATTTTTTTTCATCTCTTGTGTTTTTTTAATTGGTCCTTTTCCTGCATGTTTAAATTTGTTGTACCGTTCAAACTTTGGAGAGCATTTTGTGTTTCTGTGCTAGTCTCTTTTTCGTTTCTCTTATCATTTGTCTTGTCCCAGTCCGGTTCTGTTCAGTCAAGTCATTCACTTGCAATTTTCGAATTATAGAGGGAGTAAGGACTTTCACTGACTGACTGTTTTTTTATCTTTATTTTCTTCCTGTGACTGCTGCCATTACTCTTCCTAGAGCTTTGGTTTCAAACGCTCAGCATAAAAACCAGCCAGGCTAACTTTTAGGTTCTTTGAACGTCATCTCTTTTGCAGGCTGGCCTCTATTACGCTGGGAATGTTTGGAATAATATTTTATGGTTAAATCAGATGAGTCATTGTCCTTGATGTTATGTATTTCCATTTTTTGTACGTGAAGGAGATTCAGTTTCATTGCTGTCTATTATGTCCCTACCATCCACTGTCTTTGTGAAACTGAATTTTCCCTGCGGGGACCTATTTTGATGTTCTAGTGCCTCAGGTGATAGGATTCTCTTGCAGGTTTTCTCCAGAGGCTGTATTAACAGGTTTAGCTCCTTGGTCTATGTTTAGCAGGAGACATAATTTAATACTGAAGGTGATTTATGCACCTTTGCTTCCATTTGAAATGTTTTTATACTCTGATCTCGGAAGGAGACTGTTTGGTCAGCTAGCACTCAACGTGACGTTTATTTGCTTTGCTTTTATTTATTTCCATTAGATCAGTTTCTATAATCTCTCCCATCTCCACATTCACCTCCTTTCCTGGTGTTTTCTGCTTCAGTAGCTTGTCATCAATCAGCTCTTTGCCATCTTTTGCGCCTGGTCTTCCCCATTGGATTACATGTAGGAATGTTCTCCTACATTCAGTTGGTCGTCCTCTTTTTGTATCAGGAGGCATAATGGCCCCATTTATGTGTGCACTAATTTTTCTATTTCATTGATGTCATCACCGATCCCACCACTGAGCCCACATTGCTTGCACTTGTGATCTTATGCCCATCTTCCTTATCGTTATCAAGACCCATTACTAAATATGTGGGCAGTCGCGGCTGGTGCAGGTAAGCGCAATGGATCGGGGCGGGGGAGTCGACAGACAACGGAATAGGTTTTATTTATTTATTTAATTGTACCTATTCCATCATCTGTCGACTCCCGCATCTCTCCCCGCCCCGCCACACCCCACCGCGCTTACCTGCGCCGGCCGCTGCTGTATGTGGGCACATTCTTTTGACTCCCATGTATGTGCCTGTGTTGTGGATGCGACTGTAGATATCACAAAGTAATGAAAGAGAATCTTTCTTTAGTAGTTTTTATTGAGGTTATTTTGTATAGCCAGCAGTTTCAGTTGTTTCCAAAAGGTTCTGGCTCATGATTATAGTCTTTCAGGTGATCTCTTGTGGATGGGTTCTTGAGTCGTAATTCTTGCCTTCTCACTCTTTCCAGGTCTTCCCGGGTCTTCTTGGGCTAGTCAGTTGCAGAGGCTCCCACACTTTGTGATACCTTTCTCAAGCTAGTCACTCCACTGCAGCAACTCCAGATTGAATTGAAGAGACCAAAGACTCTGAGAGACAAAGCACCGCCCAGGATCTCCTACATTTGGTCCTGGACACCAGGACACAAAGGATCACAGCAGAGTCTGGTGTGAGAGGTAGAATACAACCATAACATGGTCAAGATCCGGATTTCTTTTCTTCCACCTTGTCTGGGTTGATCTGTGCTCCTGGGACACTGGTCATGGATTTAACCTGTTGTACAGTGGAGGTCAGGCAGATGGTGCCGATGGCTACACTGCACCCACCACCACCACTGCTGCTTGAGATTAAATGTATCAGTGATACAGTAGGAGATACAGTGGAGCTGCACGTGCTCACAGAGGAGTGTAAAACGGGGATTGCTGAGAGCAAACACAATATGGCAAAGTTGATATTGGGTTAATAAATATGCTCCCAATTTGTCTAAATTTGCTAAAGGGTAGATTTGTGCACCGTTGCAGAAGATTTAGTTGTGCGATATTTCTAATGTTTGAGGAAGAAGGGAACATTTAAATGGAGGACGAGAAAGAACATAAATACAGGCACTGAGGACGAAGGCTTTATAGGACAAAAATGGCACTATATCAAAAATCCCCACTCAGAAACATTGGGTGAAACTTCTAAAATTTTAGTGACAAGGCAAAACATTTTATTTAAACAAATAAAGGGCACGGACCTTTGTGAATCATTTTATGATGCTGAAAGTAGTAAATAAATGAAGGTGACATGCAATGGCAATTATAGCATCACATTTAAACAAGTGGACCCAATGGATAAAAGGTTGATTACCTCCAGGTCCCTAGGTCCTCGTCCCATTAATTACTTATAGAGGTTTATCATCTCCCCGACAGAAAAAAGAACTCAAGGAATGTTGGTTCCCCCTACCCACCCCATCTCACCGGGAGTACATAAACCATACTTACCCAGCATTCGTTCTGGTTTTTTTCTGTCTCTGACAGAATGGGACGAGGGTTTGCTGGGCGGCTCCTGCTGGGCGGGAGCAGCGGTTGGTGTATATGGCATACTTGCAGTATACATCTCCCGGTCTGCAGGGCTTATCGGGAGACACAGCGGGAGGAAGTCCAGGCCTTGGTGGCTGGGGTGCTTCCGGGTCGCAGTCGTGTCTGTCTGATGGCTGAGCCTGATTGGCAGATCCTGGAAGTCTTGTTTGGCACGTCGGAGCTTGGCGGGGTGTGCTCCGGCAGTGCTGGGTCCAGGCGCTCCGGTCATGGAGGGCATGCCTGGGCTGACCTGGGGGCAGGTTGCTTTTCATTTTTTGGTGGTGTAAAAGTATTTCTGCCTGGGGTGAGTACTGCATAGCGATTGTGTTCCTATTCTACCCTTATCTGAATTATTGCTCCGGTTTTGGGTTGCACTGCTGTGGTCTGTGGTTTCTCCTGATAGAGATCATGGGGAAGCACATCAGAGAAAGGAAGCATGGAGCTGAATCTTCTTCTTCTGCCTCTAGTTTCTCCAGCTCTTCTCCTTCCCCTCCAAAGTGCCACAGGGAGTGTGGGGACGCAAAATTGTGGAGATTGATTCAGAAGACATTGTTGGAGATGAAAGACTCCCCTAAGCTTAAAGGGATGGGGCCTGTTCCATCTACGTCTTCTTCGGGGTCTGAGCAAGGGCCTGATGATCTGAAGGAGAAGTATTTTTCCAAGGACATGCTGTCGTACTTGATATGGGATGTGAAATTTAATATGGGTTTCCCAGATGAGGAAATGCCTTCAACTTCTTCGGGGGGCTTGCTGCGGCAGTTCCAGAGTTTGGCGCCCCTGGATGTGCCTGTTCATCAGTATATTTCTGAGGTCCTCAAGAGGGAATGGAGGGACCCGGATAAAATCATGCTGCCCCGCTTCATGGCAAAATTGTACCCCTTGCAGGATATGCAGAAAGACCTGACAGATATCATTCAAATTGATTCATTTGTGGTCAGTCTGGTGGGGCGGACCTCCGTGGTGGAACATGCGGTCATCAAGGATGTGGTGAATAAGAAGGTGGATGCCTCCCTTCATAAGGTCTATTCTGGTTCCCATCTCGTTCTTCGGGCTAAGATCTATGATACCTATGTGGGGCAATCTTTACTGATGGATCTCAAGGCACTGTTCAGGTCCTTGGATGATGCCTCTGAGTGTGCTGGTCTACTGGATCAGATTGAGTGCCAAGTCAACTATCTGTTGGGTATTTCTTTCATTGTGGTCACAGCTTTAGCCCTTTCTGGAGGGGCTTATGTGGCAGGCCATAGAAGTATGGTTCTGAAGGATTGGAAGACGGATTCTGCCCAGAAGGTGCCCTCGCTGAGGTTGCCTTTTCAGGGATCATTGTTGTTTGGTGCGGAATTGGAGGACAAGCTGCATAAGTTATTCAAGGAGAAGAAAAATTCCTTCTCCCTCAAGAGCACGGCTAGTGAGAGACTGTCCTTTAAACTTAAATCTCCCTTTCTCTCCTCCTCCAGGAAGCAGTTCCCCAGGTCTAAAGGTCGATTCAGTGCAGGACGGGGTCATGATCGGAAGGCAAATCCCCGCCTCCTAAGCCTTGTTCCTGACTATATGATGGGGCAGGAATTTGTGGTCAGTGGTTGCCTCTGGCACTTCCTCCAGGCATGGGAGCAGTCTACTGCCAACGCCTGAGTGTTTGACATTGTGAGGCACAGCTTCAGGATTGAGTTTGAGGAGGTCTGGTGTCCGTCCAACTCCTTGGCCTTCCAGGGAAACAAAGCAGATGGCTCTGGCGCAGGGGATTTATTCTCTGCTACAGAAGGGAGCCATTCAGGTAGTCCCCCCCCTTGGAGGAGGGGGGTTATTCAACCATCTTTTTTGTGGCAAAGGCTATGGGGGCTTCTGGCTGGTTTTGGATTTGAAGGCTCTGAACCGGTTTGTGTTGCATCTCCCCTTCAAGACGGAGACCCTGCAGCGGATTATCCCATTGGTGCCTAAAGACCATCTGATGTGCACCTTGGACTTGCAGAATGCATACCATCATGTGCCTGTTCATCCCCTCTTCCAGACGTTTCTGAGGTTCTGCATCAGGGGTGTACATTACCAGATTCTGGTACTTCCATTTGGGCTTGCGGTCAGCCCCCCGGGTGTTTACCAAGGTAGTGGCTCATCTGGTTGCCTCCCTTCATCTCCAAGGCATCCTCTTATATCCTTATCTGGATGATTAGCTCCTCCATGCTCCCTCAGAGGAGCTTGTCCTGGGGCATCTGGGGATAGTGTGTGCCTCGCTCAGGGCGCATATGTTTCACCTGAACTGGGAGAAGTTTCAACTGGTGCCCTCTCAGGACATGACTTTCATTGGGGCCCAGTTCCGAACTGACCTGAACCGGGTAATCCTACCGGTTTCACTGATCCAGGTGCTTCGATCCTTGGCCCTGGATGTGATGGGCAAGTCCTGTCTGTCTGTTCACCTGTTGTTGCAGATTTTGGGGTACATGTCAGCAGCTGTGTTTCTGGTGCCTTGGGCTTGTCTGTATTTGCTGTCAGTGTGGGATCCTTGCTCCGACGACTTAGATCTGGGGATTTCTTTGTCCCCAGCAGTTTGGCAGCAGCTGTAGCGGTGGACTCTGGTGGCCAACCTGGAGCAGGGTGTGCCGTTGCAGCCTGACCTCCCCCATTGGTGTTGACTACGGATGCCAGCATGTTTGGTTGGGGTGCGACAATCGGGGACATGTCCTTGCAGGCCAGCTGGTCTCCAAGGGAGGGGCGTAGGTCCTCCAATTAGAGGGAGCTAATGACTGTTTCCCAGGTGGTTGGGGGATTTAAAGCCGTGCTGGAGGGGTGCAACCTTATGGCTCAGTCCGACAACCAGGTCACTGTAGCGTATTTGAACAATCAGGGGGATTCTGTCCCATTCCCTCAATGCATTGGCTCAGCCTTTGTTCCTCTAGGTGGAATAGCACCTTCTGTCCCTGTGAGCTGTGTATGTTCAGGGGTGGAAAATGGGGTGCAGATGCCCTCAGACGGTTCTTCCCTTCCTCTCATGAGCTGTGTCTTTCCAGGGAGGTTTTTCAGCAGGTGTGCAGGAGGTTTGGTGCACCCTTCCTGGATCTTTTTGCTACTTTGCACAATGCTCAGGTTCCTCAGTTTTGTTGTCGGGCTCCTCAGGTGGGGTCCTGGGGTGTGGATGGCCTGACAGTACCTTGGCCCAACCACCTGTTGTATGCCTTCCCACCGATTGATCTGGTTCCCCAGCTTCTGGTGCGTCTCCAGGGCGAGTCAAGGATGGTGATTGTAGTGGTGTCTTTTTGTCCCGTCGGTCTTGGTTTCCCAATCTCAGGCTGGTAACTGTTCAGGGTCCGTGGATGGTGCTGTGCTTTCCTTCTCCTCTGTGGGCTGTCCCTTCTCTGGCTCTTCTGCAGCTCCGTCTCTCGGTCTTGAAGTTGAGAGGTGGGGGTTGCAGTGTCAGAGGCTGCCCTCGACACCTAGTGCTGGCAATTCAGCAGTCTCTTCGTCCTTCCACTCCAAAGTCCTATGAGAGACACTAGGGCAATTTTGGCTATTGGTGTGCTTCACTCCATCTGTCTCCATTGGAGTGGTCCCTCGTGGATGTGTTACAATTTTTGCAGGATGGCTTTGAGAAGCCCCTGGTGGTGTCTACCTTGAGGGCTGCCATTAAGGCTTTTCGGGCTCCGTGGGGTAAGCTGGATGATGTGGATGATCTGGTGGTCAGGTTGCTTCACAGTTTATCTCTTGCCCGTCCTGTGGTGAAGCTGCTTTTTCCCTTGTGGGATTTGCCATTGGTGTTGAAGGCTCTGGTGTCGTCCTCCGAACCGTTGGAGTTGGTTGATATTAGGTTTGTCGTAGGTTTGTCGCCTTCTAGGTGATTTTCTTGGTGCAGATCACTTCAGCTTGGCGGATTGGAGAACTGGGTGCTCTCATGGCCAGGAAACCTTACTTGCCTTTTTCTGATGATGCTGTGGTTTTGAGGTTAGATGCCTCTTTAGTGTCTAACGTGGCGTCTCAATTCCATAAGTCACAGGAGCTGGTTTGGCTGGCTCTGGTTGAGGCTTGTGGCTTTTCTGGGGACTTGGACTGGTCCCTGTTGGACGTAAAGCGAGCTCTCTTGGTGTATCTGGATCGCACTAAGTCTTTTCGAAAGTCTGAGGCCTTGTTTGTTTCTTTTGGGTTGGCTTCAAAGGTGGAGAGGGCCTCCTCCCTGTCCATTAGCCGGTGGCTGAAGCAGGTGATTGAGCTGGCGTATTCCCTGGCGGGTGCTCCACCACTAGCTGGGGTGCAGGGCAGTTCCACGAGGGGTGTGGCGGCCATGCTGGCTGAATTTAGTGGGGTGTCCATTGCTGAGGTGTGTCGGCAGCTATGTGGGCGTCCTAAATTACTTTTGTTTGCTATTATCGTCTCCAGAATGATTTGGGGGAGGATGTAAATTTTAGGTTAGGTGTCTTGAATGCTGTGTGCTCCTAACTCTATTTGTTCATTTCTGTACCTTGTTGGAATAAATTCACTCGGTGCTGCTTTCAGTGTGGTGTCCTGGGTGTTTTTTTCTGGGGTACGGAAGGCCGGTTGTCTGGCTTTGACATTCTCCATAAGTAATGAATGGGACAAGGACCTAGGGACCTGGGGGTAATGTCCTATTACTTACCAGTAATCTTCATTACTCCTGGTCCTGTAGTCCTCGTCCCATTCATTACGCCCCTCCCTCCCGAATGGTTGGCCTTCCTTGGAGGGCTTGGTAGTTCAGAACGAGTGCTGGGTAAGTACGGTTTATGTACTCCTGGTGGGAGGGGGTGGGATAGGGGAACCAGCATTCCTTGTGTTCTTTTTTCTGTCGGAGAAATGATAGATCTCCATAAGTAATGAAAGGGTTGAGGACCACAGGACCAGGAGTGATGAAGATTAACTGTAAGTAATAGGAGAACACCTCTCTCATTAGGTTGACTGCGAGGGTGAAAGTTCCTGATCTCGGGGCCATGCTTTTGTGCATACTTACAAATAAATATTGCTAAAAAATGTGTTGTAATAATGAATAGCAATGATCACAAAATGTTTAGAATAATTGCAACAGTGCCTAAATCTGATACAGGAGCTTCATACTTTATATATTAGTTCTATTAATTTAATTCTGTTTAAATTAATGGGAATATAGGGTATGGAATTTCATGTTATAAACGTATAGAAACCATTTTACTATGTAAATTATTGATTTGTTTCTTTTTGGTGATTATTTATTGATTTTTGATAGCATTTTGGCATAGAATGTCCTTTCAAAGGGGAAAGGGAAATCATGTAGTAGAATTACCATCACCTTTTTCAAAGGCTTTAAGAAATTGGGTTAATAGTTGAGAGGGATGAGAGTCCCACTCAAGCAATAAACACAATCATTGCTAGGGTCAAGCAAAAAAGTCATGCTTAACTTAGAGGCAATGTGTAAAGCATTTATGCAGCGCTCAAACAGTAACAAAGTGAAAAGACAACACTAGAAACATCCCAATTTAGAAAAATAGAGTTCATTATCATAAATAAAATGACAGCAAAATGACAAAAATCCAATCAGTAGAACTGGAGTTATGAATGTTTCACGTTTTAGGTGAAAGTAGTTCCAAAAAGCACAAGGCGCCACTCAACGTTATCTGGCTGCACTGGGCTCGGTCAAAGTCACAAGTTCAGGCTGACCACGATAGTGCGTGGTGAGACACAGGGGCCAGGTCTGTCCCAGTGAAGTATTCAGCTTTTCAAACTCCAAGTCCACGTAAAGAGCCTCAGCTGGAGCCTCATGTTGACAAGGGCCGCGAGGAGAAATGTAGGCGTGAGGAGTGGTCATCGCTGGAGCTTCACACTGGCAAGAAAAGCAGGTGGTCACTCTTTGGCGCTAAGAGCTGGTCACCTTCAGAGCTCCAGTTTTCTACTTTTTCACATTTAGCTTAGTTTTACAGCAGGAGGAGTAAACTCTCATGCAAGCCAAGAGTCCAGGATATGTGAGGACACCTCATGGGGATCAGGAATCACTACACGAGAAGCCATCAGCAGGGCTCAGGCAGATCAAGGTAGTGCTGCTCAGCTTTGCAGTTGCAAGGAGGCCTCTGGAATCTTGTTGTGCCCTGTACCTCAAACATGAGGCCAATCAATGGACCCTTGGAGTCACCTCTGGGGATGATGGATTCAAAGCAAGCAGGTCCAGTCTTTCTTCTTCTGACAGCAGGGCAGTACTTCTTCTGAATCTTCCACAGGTCTAGGAGTGTTCTGATGAGAGTGTCTGAGAGTGCCTTTCTTATACTAAGTCTCAGCTTGAGGGTTGGGGGTGCCCCCTTTATCTCACCTTCCCCCTTTCCTGAGTCTGACTTCAAACTGTCTAGGGAAACAAAGGGCAGGCAGGCCTAGGTGTGAGCTGCATTTGTCAGTGGTAGAAAAGGTATGCCCTGGGCACTGGAAGAAAGGCAGATTTAGTTTAGGCAAAAGAAATGCCAACTTTCCAAAAGTGGGATTTTCAGAATATTAACTTAAAACCCAACATTATTTTTAAAGAGGATTTTAAATTACAATTCAAATGAGTAGGTGAAGCATTGCTCTATCTGTTCCCAAACTGAAGTTATCACTTATTAAGAGTAAAAAAGTCACCCAGTGTTAGTCTTTTGGAAAAATAGCCTTGCTACAGTGAAAAACAACTTTAGGAATTTTTCACTATCAGGGCATATACAACTTAAGTACCCATGTCCTACTTTTTAAATACAATACACCCTGTCCTATCAGCCTTTAGGGCCTACTTCAGAGTGAGTTATACATATTAAAAAGGAAGGTGTGGGCCTGGTTAAAAGGCCTATTTTGCCAAGTTGAATTAGTATTTTACATCTGTCCTGGAGGCTACAGTGGCAGGTCTGAGACATGCCTTATGGTGCTAATTTAGTGGATAACAAAATGAGTGTGCAGGCCCAGTAGTAGAATTTAATTTACAAGTATTGGGTGCATGTAGTACCTTTTACTAGGGACCTATGAGCCAAATAAATGTACCAATTATGTGCAGGCCATTTTTACCATGTTCAGAAGAAAGAGCACAAGGGCTTTACCACTGATTAGCAAAAGTAATGTTCACATAGTCCTAAAAGCCAACAAAAAAGGGTTCAGCAAAAGAAGGTAAAAGTCTGGGGAGACCGTACAGAAAAGGACCGGTCCAACAAAGGCTATATTAGACAGCGCACTCACACTAAGGTTAGGGAAAGGAGGCACTTGTTCACATCTAAAATATCTTCTCAGAACTCTCTGTGAAATCTTCAGCACATGAGATACTTAAGGAAACAAATAAAAGAGTTTAAGAAATTGGGTGCGTAATGCCCGGATAAAAACACTCTAATACGTAGCCTGCTATCCTTGTATAAAAGCCTGTCTATAATTTCTGTATTGCAGATGACTTGTAATGTCCCTAGTTGCCTGCAATAAAGAAATGATGTAGACGCTCAACTGTAGTAAGTTATTAAAGTTAGTTCTGACGTCACAGTGCCTGCTGCCAGAGCCAGCAGCCGAGGGGTAAGGTAGATCTCAGATCATAATTAAAGCTGAACTTTAAAAATAAAAATGAAACATGCTGTATCCTTCGTCCAAACTGTTTTCCTACATGAACAGTGATAAGCAGAAAGGATTTATTTAAGATAAAATGTTTCTACACATTTGGAGCTACAGAATTTTTTTAAATCTAAAATTTAAACTGATTATAATATATTTTTTGCAACATATATCTAACTATGTTTGGTGGGTTTAATTTTTTTACAGGCGATTCAAATTTTTCTCTTCATGTTAACAAACATCTTATCTATTTCATATGAAAGAGCACTACACTAAGGATTTAAGTGGTTTATGGGGAGGGTTATGGTGTGGCCATGTATTATAAGGAATAAAGTACCAATTGTCCTACATTATAAGGATATTGTAAGTCACCTAGCAGTTCCATGGCCTTATAATGGAACTCTCACTTTGGCCTTTTTCCTCTATGTGGTCACGTAACTCCTCAGTGACTTGCACTATCCTTATAATCGATGCCAGTGGCTACTTTATCCTATAAATCAAAATTAATGATGTGACTCGGGTCCAAGACGTTTATGTAAAAAAAAAAAAAAAAATGAGTATTAACATAGTGGGGAAGGCTGAGCAGTTATTATATAAAGTGTAAACAACATTAAAATTAATATCACTGCATTTACAACACATGGCACAAGAAACCATGATTTGCAGAAGACCAAGCTATCCTACATGATAGGTTGAAAGAGATTGTGATTTGCTCCTCCATTTTGATATCAGCTACTTTCAGATTTGAATCCCATTTCTCTCCTTCTGGCCACTCAATGTCCATGAAGAGAGCTGGTCTAACTGTGATCACACCAGTCCTTCCCACTGGGGGAATTCACCAGTTTTCTTTACATTTATTGTCCTGGCATTTCTTTCTTTGAAAGTATACCCATAGATGTAGGGGCAGTTCCTATTTATACAGTGAACGCAGAGAGTTTGCAGATATCTAAACCATGCCCGTGTGTCATTGCAGGTCATGAAGGAATAACTGCGTGCTTTAGTATTTTGCACTTCTAAGTTCAGACACAGTACTATTTATGAAGGGCTAGGTGTACTAAAGTTAGGAATAGTGATTTCCTAATTGCGATTCCCTGTGAATCGCAATTTGGAAATGCCTATTCCTTATGTGTGAAACTCATTGAGTTTCATTTAGCTATACAGAGAGGGAAGCAAATAGACCTACCTCATGAATATTAATGAAGTAGGTCACAATGTGCAACCCACTATAATTCGCTGCCATCACATGGATGGCGACCTGCTGAGGTCAGCATACCATCATGTCTTTGATTGCTTTTAAATAAAGCATTTTTTTAAAGGCAGCCCATTTTCCTTAAAGGAAAATGGGACACATTTAAAAAGAAAAAAAATGAAAACTTAAAAGTTTCATTTTTTTAAGAGTAGGCAATGGTCCATGGTACCACTGTCTGCTCTTAAACATTATTTAGCCAACCATTCTCAAAGGGGAATGGGTTATTACTATTTTTCAAATTGCAGTAAATTGTGAATGTTTTGCGACCGCATTGTGGTCACAAAACGTCGCAAAACATTCATACATACCGTTTCAATTCGGTATTAGGAAGGGACGCCATCAACACGCCCCTTCCAAATGGCAAATCACAAAATCCAAATTGCAATTCGGTAACAAGTTATCAAATCACAATGTGCACATCCCAAAAGGAATTTCTGCAGTCATAAATTACCCAATTCTGTGAATTGGACAGACAAAAATGCTTCGTACATCTAGCCAGAAGTGATGTATCAGTTTGCTGTTCCAGTAAGCATGCGCCCAAACTAAAAGATACAACTTGCTGTAGGCGCAATGAAACAAAAAGCTTACTTTTTAAAGTTACTGCTAAAAAAGAAGTGGATCCAAGGCCATTTTTAAAACTTGACAAAATGTTTAAAAAATGTCTGCATTGGAGGCAGAGGAAAGTCTGGGAACTGCTGCACCATGTCTTTGCCCTCCACAAGTAATTGAATTTAGATGTGAATATGGTATCGTATAACTAAAGATTCTTAAAGTAGTAGCACAGCTAATTGTCAGCTCCCACAGTAAGCAGGAATTTTTGCATTGGCCCAGAGTTGTTTGCTTGATAAGTCGGCCGCACACCTTGCAGTTGCCGTTTTTGTACGTGAAACATGCATATTTCAAGCTGAAGTTCTCTCCAATGGCACTAACATGTGTCACTTCAGTAGCACGCTGAATCTGATTAAAAAGGACTCTGCACTACTCAAGTGAGTACCAAGTTCTCCTTAATACTGACTGTGGATTTTAGGCAGAATGATGCCTTATGCCATGTCACTTCTGAGAACTCAATACACCCAATAAATACTTCAAAAGACCAACACCACACAACCTAGAAAACTTATCTCCAGTAACTCAGCGAAGTGTGAGGAGCTAATTCTTAGCATGAAGGTATATATGGAAATCAATATTATCCATAATCATCAGGTTTTATCTCAGAGCCAACAGAAACAACTGATTGTGTGATATTGCCACTGTTTCTGTAGTGTACATCTGCAAATGGTCCTTGTAGTGCTTGAGGGTTGTCTGATGTTTAATGTTGAGGGCTGGATTATTCAAGGAATTGCATTGCCCTTGCGTCATGCAGTGTATCGCGGGGGCAACGCAATCCCTAAATCAGATTTACAAAGCAACACAAGGCCACCTTGCGTGGCCGTACGTTGCTTAGTAAATCTGGAGTAACGCAAGACAGGGGAAGTTGCTGTCTTGCGTCACTCTGCCCCATTCTCCCACCCATGGATTTTGGCAGATTCCCAGATTTACCATTAGTGAAAGGTGAAAGACCTGGGAATGCGACAAAGTGCTACGCCTTCCCAGGGGAGGTGTAGTGAGGAGAAATATGTTTTTGGAAAGAGGAGAAAAGCCGTAAAGGATTGTTTTTGTGCAGGAAGGTCTGCCTACAATGCAATCATGCTTGCACCATGGTGCAATGGTGCCTGCATTGGTGATAGGCAGCATTTTGTGCGTCAGCACATGCAGAGAGCAGCAATGTGTCATATAATGTTAAATACAGTGTGTTAGAAATTGAGTTTCTGGTTGGCCGAGGTATGCACCCTGTCCAAGCAGGATCCACCATCCTAGTCAGGGTAAGTTACATACACACTATTAATTAACCTGTGCTCACCCTCTGGTATCATGACACAAAGTTGGTAGGCCTAACTCAAGAGGCAGTGTGTAAAGTATTTGTGCAACACAACACACAGTAACACAATGAAAACACCACAAAAATACACCACAACATGTTAGCAAACTAGATAAGATTTTTATAAATAAAACAAGACCAAAAGGACAAAATTCCAATGAGTAGAAGTTGAGATATGAATGTTCAAAGATTAAATGTAAAAATAGCACTTAGAAGAAATAAGCACCTACGGGGGTTATCTGGTCAAGCTGGACCGGGGCAAAGTCAAGAGTTCAGGCCAACCACGATGGAGCATGGGCCGGATATAGGAGCCACGCAAGGCCCACTGAACAAAGTACCTTGATCCCGGTCGCAACAGCGAGATGTGGGGTGCAGCCGAGCGATGCGTTGGTGTAAATCCAGCAGCCAAGGTGATGTGTCGATTTTCATCACACCGTGGTGGCGATGCGCCGGTTCTGAAGATGATGCGCTGAGCCGAGAGGTGTTGGTTCCGGAGACGATGTGCTGAGTTTCTCCACACAGTTGATGGGATGCGTTGTTCTTCCCACACTGTAGCCGCGGCGATGTGTGGGATCTGATGCACCAGTTCTTTAAGGCGATGCACTAGTTCCGATTGCGATGTGCCGATTCTGCTCCTGCAACAGTGACAATGAGTCAGTTCTGCTACACACAGACAGGAGATGCGTCAGTTTGACTGTAGCAAGCACCTGGGTCCAGTTCCAATGGGCCAGGCACAGGAGCAGGGTAGTGAGACTTTGATATCCCTAAGTCTTAGAAACAGGAGGCAAGCTAACAAGCCCTTGAAGATCATTCTGGTTTAAACAGAGTCCAGTTCTTCCTCAGCAGGGGCAAAGGGTAGCAGGTAGCAGGGCAGCACAGCAGAAAAACAGTTAATTCAGAGCAGCAATCCAGCAGAGTGACAGTCCTTGTAGTAGCACAGTAGTCCTTCTTTCTGACAGAGTATCTTTACAGGTCTAGAAGTGTCTGATTTGCTGGGGGTCAGATACCCAGTACTTATACCCAGTTGTGCCTTTGAAGTGGGGGTGACTTCAAAGAAGGGTTTTCGAAGTGCACATAGGTGTTTTTTCCTACCTCTGACCCCAGACTATTTGCAGGGAGGGTAATCAACCATTTGCATGGAGACAGGACACTGCCTATTCAGATGTAAGTGTCAGCTCCTCCGTCCCATCCTGCTCAGGATGAGCCATCCGGATGCAGATGGGCACTCAGACACACCTAACCTTTGTGTGTGACTGTCTAGAGGGAATGCACAAAGACAAGCTGTCACCTCCCCCAGATGTGTATTGTAGACAGGCTGCAGGCACACCAAGCATTAAGAACAGAGAAATGAAATGTCAACTTTCTAAAAGTGGCATTTCTAAAATAGTGATGTTAAAATCAACTTTGCCAGTAAAGAGGGTTTATCATTACCATTCTAATGATATAAAACATGAGGGAGCTACTCCTTCTCAATCAGTAATTTCAGCTTAAAAGTGTAATAAGGAAATCCCAATGTTAACCTATGAGAGGAGTAGGCCTTAGAGTAGTGAAAAACTAATTTAGGTGTTTTTCACTACCAGGACATGCAAACCTTAAAAGTACAAGTCCTACCCTTTACTTACACAGCCCCCTGCCCTATGGGTTGCCTAGGGCCTACCTTAGTGGTGACTTATGTGTAATATAATGAGAGTTTAAGGCTTGGCAAGGGTTTTTAAATGCCAAGTCGACATGGCAGTAGATTTGCACGCACAGAATCTGCAGTGGCAGGACTGAGACATGTTTAAAGGGCTACTTGTGTGGGTGGCACAATCAGTGGGGAAGGCCAACTAGTAGCATTTAATTTACAGGTAGGCACAGGCACTGCACTCTGCTTGGGACTTACAGATAAATTAAATATCCCAATTGTGAATAAACCAATGTAACCATGTTTAGGGTAGAAGCACATGCACGTAAGCACTGGTCAGCAGTGATAAAGTGCTCAGAGTCCTAAGGCCAACAAAAAAGAAACAGCAAAAAGTGGAGGTAAGCAGGCAAAGCATTTGGGGGAGACCTCCATAAGGCTGACAGGTCTAACACAGTGCATTCCTGTTCTCTCCCTTTCACACAGTGCAGCAAGGTGTCTTACTGCATTGCCTGAATATTTGATAAATCTGGCCCTCAATTTTTAGCATGTCTAAGCCTAACTGCAGGACTTTAGGGGCTATGTAGCCCACAAAAACACACACAGATTCTTTCTCTTCTGAATGTATGCTCCAAAAACTATTTTAAAAGAGCAAGAACTACAAATTGCATTACCAAGTAGTCAGACATTAGGATATTAAAGGCAAAGTCTAGGCAAGGGAGCTCAGTGAGTTCAATGCTCAACCCCAAGACATGCATGAGACTATAAATTCATAAGCTGGATTCTCAGCAGGCTAACTCAACTTTCCATCGATCAGAGTTCAGTAACTTGAGCAACATTAAATTGGGTAATTGAGCCTCCTGTTATTTACAATACAGGAGGAAACACAATAAAAAAGATTATTGTTATTGATATCCTTTATCTTTCTCTAGCACATTGAATTTCACTTAAAAATAACAACCAACGCTGGTATTTGAGAATAGAAAAATGTCAGGATCAGAATGTATGTGTGCTTAACCTGGAATGCATGCTCATACAAGGCAGTTGTTGCAGCAATAATGTGTTGCTGGTGGACAGACGTTTGTCAACACTGGCTTTAAGGGTTGAAGGAAAGTGTACAGTGTACTAATATTTAGAAAAAGATGCTAAATAATTGGGCAAGCATTTATTAACCTGCAAATAAATGCTTGCCCTTTCATTTAACATGTTTTTGAACGTCTTTACACAATCTATGACCCACCCAGACCCCTTCCGGCCACCCTGGTGGCATCAGTGTGGCCCTCGGGCACACCACAAACCGTACTTTGTGGCCCCTGGGCAAATGTTTGTGAGTACCCATGGTGTACACACTTTACATCCTGCCGCAGCAGCGCCGGGACACGCCTCTGAGTAGCCGTGCACTCTAAAAAGGTTTAATTCATTCATTCGTTCATTTATTCATTCAACCCACTGGCCTTAGGCTGGAGTCTGTGGGGAAAAGCCACATTCCAGATCAATTATTTGCAGCTGCTGTTCTGAAAGATTACGACCTTGTGCATTGCATGTTCCAGGCTGTGGGTATAGTCTCAAAGCAAGGCTGCCACGGGCCCTAGTGCAAGCAAGAGATTCCCTGGTGGAGGAAATAAGGCCTATCAGTAGTTGGCACACTGTTATACCTTTGCAACCGAAACAGATTCAAAGTTTTGCATAAATGAATCAACATCGATCTAAAATGCGTTCTCTTTTCGCCAGTAAAATGTCAGTAAGAAGTGAGCAAAAAAACTGATCAGAAAGAGAGGGAAAACTGCGGTACTAGTTGTGCAAACTCTGCCACAACGGGCAACTATTGCAAGCAGAAAAACCCCGAATAGATTGCAAATACTGCGCTCACTAATTACTGTTCCCTGCATTATTGGTATATATATATGTCCCTGTTGTAAATTTGTTTGCGACATATCGTCTTAACCAAATAATCATTTATTTTATTTTTATAAAACATGGTGACAGTGGTGCACTGGTTGAGTTTTTAATAACTATGTTACCCTGTATGGCCTTTTCTACTAAGATGCTATATTGTGCTTTATTTACAATTCTGATCCTCTACAGTAGCATAGACTAGAGGCACCTGGTTGGTAAATGCGTGGGAACTTCTTGACTGGTGATCCTGTCTCTTACCCCATCCGTTCATAGATGGACATCTGGTGTGTGACTGCTAGGTGTCTATCATGTTGTTATTTTTATTACTAGCACTTCCTGTACCACGTAATTCCCCTCTGAAGTAGTGTGATATGAGGTTCGTGGTGAGTGGTTCCTCCTTGTCTACCAGACTATCAGCCCCTCTTTGCATTAGTAAAGGGATGCCTTGTCTATGACAGCTTCATGTCTCTCAAAGAGGTACTTGTATCTCTCAACCCACTGTGGCTCATTGCTTCCCCGTTTTAGTTAGTGTAAAGTTGCCAGGAGTGTCATTTTCTATGTCTCCATGGTTGTTATTGGTGTCTCTCTTTCCTCAATTCTTCCACTGCTTATGAAAGAATCAGACACCAGTGAACATAACACGCACTGGAGAGTGTCCTCTTAGAGAGCAGCCAATGAGAAGTCATGAAGTATTTTTGAAAATAGACAAGAAAGCAGTTTTGACCTGGAAAGACAAGGCTGCCAGGGGCTGGAAAGTTCAGCCACTGTGGTTCAAGAAGAATTATTCGCGACATTGCTAATTTAGGCCTCAAATATTGGGCACTTTCGCATAGCAACATTTTAGCACAATATTACAGGCCTCTGAGAGAAAGTACTATTAGCACAGGCGAGAGAGAGCAAATACTGCTAGCACATATCGCACTGCAGAACAAGTGTATAAGAGAATAAGGTACCAACATAAGTCTCGGAGAGAAGGCCAGGAACAGGAAGCAAGCAGCCAGACTCCGTCCCCTAAGCCAATCACAACGCTGCAATGCAGCGTTGTTATTGGTCTGAGTGCAGTGACGCGGCACTCAGCCAGGGGCTGGAGGGGTGGACATGTTCTCCATGCAGGCTGCAATGTATCCTGCATGGAGAACGAGGAAAGTGCACATGACTGGTTTGGGCGACCCAAGAGGGCCAACCAAACAGTCATTGGGCACTTAGGAGTGGGCAAACCACTCCTCCCCTGCTCTGAGAGCAGAGCAGCCCCGCCCACCCACCCACAAAGTAGCAGGACACGAAGCATAAAATGATAATAACTCTAAGTTATCATTTTATGTTTCTACTTGGCACTACTTAAAAGCAGTGGAGCCGCCACTGAACCTCTGAAAGCAACACTAACAGCATTGGACTCTGAAGGCAGACACTGCTATGGCAGGTGCCCTCAAGACCAGGCAATGCTAAAGCAGGTCTCTCAGACTAGCCTTTCATCAACCTCGTATTTATATAATCTGTGCTGTCTTTCACAGTCATTTATCTCCTCTTTCCATTCTCTCCTCTCTTTCCCCTCCTTCTTTTCCATTTCAGGGGCCGATTCCGATAGGAAATATCTCCGACCGAGCCGGACCTGGAGAGATTTCCGACCGAATCGGACTCTAGCAGCCCGACCGAACGAGTACGATGCGTACGTATGCTATCGGACTCGATTCGGTCGGACTCCCATTGAAGTCAATGGGAGCCGGTCGTACAACGCGTACACGGGCTCCCATTGACTCAATGGGTACGACGCGAACAAGGGCGCCCCCTACAGCGGGTTTGCGTCGATGCGGGTCGCGCCGTACATGCATGTGTAGGGGGTACCCATGGGTCCCCCCTGTGTGCGACTCGCGCGGCTACGCGTGCAGGGGGGTCCGACACGGACCCCCGAAGTCCGGCTCCGACTGCACTTTGGAGCCGGATGGCGCGAGTCGGTCGGACTGCTCGAGGCGCGCATCGTACTGGCTCGGTCGGGGAACGTCTCCATTGCGCGGTGCGAGTCGTGTCCGTGCGAGTCGGTCGGAACGGTTCGGACCCGCGAACGAGTAGGTCGGCGATTTCACGTACGCTCGCATCGTACTCGCTCGCCCGGACGCATGCACGAATCGGTCGGAAAAGAGGCCTCCGAATCGGATCCGGTAAAGCCGAATCCGATTCGGTGCCCTACCGGCCGAGTTCGGAATCGGCCCCTCAGTGTCTTGTCCCAATGTACCCTGCTCCCATTTTTCCTTTGATAATTTTTCTCCCTCTTTCACTGTTTCCACTTCTTACTGCTAGTTACTTTCTGCTTGTCACTATCACTACACACTCATGTCCCTTTCACCCTTTCCAGTGTCTTCCTTATCTATTTGTCCTGTTTCCTATAAACTATATCTTATCCCCTTTCCTCTCTTCTCTTTCTCCCTTTTTCATCTTTCCTCCTATTCATCCCTCTCTGCTTTTCTCAGTGTTTTCTGTAGTCTACCCTTGTCATGTCTTTTTTAGCAGATCTTCAACACCTTCCTTTGCCTCATTCCTTCGATATCACCACTGCTCTTTCCATTCCTTCTCTTAACTTCGTTTTTCTGCTTCCTTTTTGCACATATAATTCAACAATCTCTTCTCATTTATGTATCTCCCCTTATTTCTCCCTTTGTCTTTTCACTCTTTTCTACTCCTTATACTTCCTGTCAATTTATTCTGCCCTTATTCTTGCAATCTGTTTGAATCAGTGCTTAAGGTGTAAACGAAGGAGCGACTGTGCCCAAAGCTTGCCAGGTCACGTTCCCATGCAGCCCTGGCTTTTTCCACACCATTGGACTTCAGTTCTAAGGAAGTGTGATACAATTTGGAAATGATATGGCCGCTCTCTGGGGAAGCAATCACCAATGTAAGTTGTGGGAAGTCTTTAGGTTCAGCTGGATAAGCAGGTGATGCCTCGCGCAGTGTGCTATGTAAACGATGGAACATGAATCCATCCATAAGTGTCGAATGACCTCACTTAGCCACAGCGGAGCTGGATTTAACCACGACACTTGTAAACAGATCACCTGTGATCCGTAAGTCATTTGAGTGGACAGAACGCTGTACCAGGAGTTCAAGAGTAAGTGGGAGCCATGGGTTGTTTATAAGTGGAATATGTGGGGAATAGAGAGCATCCCCACGTGTCTGCCGAGGTTCTACCATCAGAGTCCAGACTGTGAAGTTTTTCCTCTACCCTAGCAAGAATATTGCGAATGCTGCGGAGTACCCCTGCATGCTTTGAAATAAAAATTCCTCTTATATAGGCCTTAAAAACCTCCCACAGGGTAGAGTATTTCTGCACAGAGCTGTTATTAGTTATGAAAAAGTCAGTGATGGCATCTCGGACTTCTGCGCAAAAAATGGTATTATATAGTGCAGTTGCAGGGAAATGTCAATGGCAGGTAATGGGGACATGTGTTGGTGTATTTAGCATGGCTAGTTACAGGGGCATGGTCTGACTGCGTGCAGGGGGAGTGTACTGTATAATAGTGTTAAGCCATATAAGTGAACCTTGGGGCATGTACCAGTCATCAATACAGGTCTACACATTATGTGGGGGGTGGGAATAGAAAGTATAATCTCGTTTATAGGGGAGTTTTCGATGCCATGCGTCTGATAGATGGAACGTGCCAAGAAGATCCGTCAATGTTTGTAGGGAGCAGGGTTATGCAACCATTGTTGACCCCGTGGAATCCAGCTCAGGCCGACAGGAAATATTTAGGTTACCTCCCAATATGATGTAGTCAGCCCGGTATTGGCAAATCTGTGAAGACAGGTCAGTATAAAACTCAAGGGAGTCAGTGTTTGCTGCATACGCATTAACAGGTAGCACAGACTGACCCACCAACTCACCCAATACAAATAAGTATCAACCAACGGGGTCAGAAGTATTTCCTATCGCCTTGAAGGGGACACCACTATGCATCAAAATGCATACCCCCGTGAGTAAGAGCTATAGTGAGAGAAATAGTGGTGAGAACCCCATAAAAAGGCATAACTACATTGCTGTCTAGGTGATAGGTGAGTTTCCCGAAGGAAGGCCAATTGGACCCCGTGACGGCCTAAGTAGGCAAGGACCTGTTTCCCTTTTCTGGGATTGTTCAATCCTCTGATGTTCCATGTTATGCAGGATAGTTTTAACACTGAGGGGCCGATTCCGATCTCGGCCGGTAGGGCTCCGAATCGGATTTGGCTTAACCGGATCCGATTCGGAGCCCTATTGCCCGACCGATTCGTACGCGCGTCCGGGCGAGCGAGTACGATGCGAATTCGCCAACCGACTCGTCCGGGCGTCCCGACCGCTCCGACCGACTCGTACCCGGGTCTAACCGCACCGACCGACTCGCTCGGACTCGACTTGCACCGCGCAATGGAGACGTTCCCTGGCCGGGTAAGTACGATGCGCGCCGCGAGCAGTCCGACCGAGCCGCACACTCCGGCTCAAAAGAGCAGTCGTATCCGTACTTTGGGGGTCCGTGTCGGACCCCCCTGTATTGCGTAGCCGCGCGAGTCGCACACAGGGGGGACCCTTGGGTCCCCCCTACCTGTGTGTGTACGGCGTGAGTCGCTTCGCCGCGTACACGCTGTAGGGGGCGCCCTTGTCCGCCTCGCACCCATTGAGTCAATGGGAGCCCGTGTACGCGTTAGTACGACAGGCTCCCATTGACTTCAATGGGAGTCCGACCGACTCGAGTCCGATGGCATACGTGCGCATCGTACTCGTTCGGTCGGGCTGCACGGGTCCGATTCGGTCGGAAATCTCTCCGGGTCCGGCTCGGTCGGAGAGATTTCCGGCCTGAATCGGAATCGGCCCCTGAGTCTCTAGTGATATGTGTAGGCGTTTATTCTGGCAGGGGGAGGATGCCCCCAGCCCCAGGGGTGGCAGTAACACTCCAACCTCGCCGCCCCTGCCAGCACGAGTGGAACAAATATAATACGGCACATCTCATCTGCATGTGATAGAGAACACAAGAGGCAGGAAATACGAGTGCAAGGAGGACAAATCAGGCAATCCAGGCAATGGGGCTGAGGTCCCAACACACCTGCCACAATCCAGTACGGATGAGCAGGGTAGAGCTGCGTGGGGTCAGCAATAAAGAACGCACGGCCCCCAGACGCAATCGCCAAGATGACAATGCCCCCCCTAACCTTACCACCAAGTGGTTTTGCATGAAGTACGCATGGCAGATCCCAGGCAGGGGCGATAGGCCGAGGTGCACCGCCTCAGTCAGCCACCTGGCATTCAACAATGTCAGCCACTGCAGCAATCGGCAGCCTCTACCACCGCTCCCAAGCCACAGGTGAGTTCTGTGGGGTTGCCACATACGTCAGGCCCAAAGGGAGAGCCCCGAGATAGTGAAGCTCTGGCAGCGATCCCGGGTGAAGGCCGCACGCAAACCCTGGGAGCTCCATTCAGCAGTCTAGCCACGTTTTGGGAGTCTGCCAGCAAGCTTGGTATCACTGAGTGAGTATGTAGCGGAGTCAGTGGCTACAACTGCAAGCCACACCGCAGCCCCAGCCTCAGGCTCACCCACCAGCTCTGTCCCCACGGGGCCTCCGAAGGCTGAGTCTGGCCACGGCGGGCGGATCACTCAGGCAAGATCGAGGAAAGGGCCAGATCATGACATGGGCATGAAATATTGCCTTCAGTGCAGATAAACCATGACATATAAAAATACAGAGCGCATGCTATGGTCAATAGATACACATTGAAGCAGATTTTTGTGGCGATGTTTGGCGGGGCTTCAGTGCCATGAGGCCATCTTGGTCACCAGCTGGGCCATGCCCCTGTTCTCACTTTACAGATAGTGTGACACTTCAGCACCGCCAGGAAAAAACCAATGCAGGTAAAGATTTTAAAGAATGGGATTCTCCACGTCAACTAAAATAATGATTTATATATCCCTGCTTTGCCATTAGAAGCTGACCATGAGTTAACAACTTTCATAATGAAGGGTAATATTTTCATGTACAAATCAAGCCTTCATTGGAAGAAGCATGGCCACCATGCTGAAAAATTAGTAGAATCTGTAGATGTCTTTTACCCAGAGTTGCCCATTTTTTTTTTTTTGGGTGAGAACCACTTCAATAGGCACATCCTTGTCTTTAGTGCTCATCCTTAATCCACCTCTTAACACACTTCATGCTTCCACCACTAGTAATGAATGAGACAACCAACGTTCAAATTGAATCGGAAGGAAGGCTGTTTCTGCCATTCTCCTGTGTTATTGCTCTCACTAAATTCCATAAGGCTTATTTACAAGGCCCTTGCGCCACTTTTGCTTCACTTTTAACAAAGTGACGCAAAAGTGGCGCAAGGGGCTTGTAAATCTGCCCCCATGATTCCCGTCTCCTCGGCTTCATTTACTGCTCCATAATATTCTGACCCAGATTCTCCTCCCAATCTATGCCCTTCAGACAACCTGGCCATAGTCAAATCCCTGCTGACACTAATGCATGCCACATCAAATATTGATGAGAGGACAATGAGGTAAACTTGCACAAACCCATGCCACACATTCAGTAATTTCAACTATCAGTATCGTAGAAAAGATTTTCAGGGCTTATATTTTGGTGGAAAAACTACAATGGTTAATAATCATTTTTATGCTGGGCGCAATTTGCAATTGCTGAATTCATATGATTGCAGTGGAAATGTTTTATACAACAATCAGAAATGTGTCTATTAATATGATTTAGTTGTGGCACATTTTTACATGAACCATTTTGGATAAAATGGATGCTGTTCTGATGCTGTTTTCACTCCTGTATTCATCCAATCCCCACGGCTCTGCAGACCAAAGACAAGTTCATGTAATTTCCTGTTGTGCTCTGAATGAACTTTCTAGCGTTTCTAACTGTAACATTTTCCCAAGGCCCCTCTGTGGCAGTTCCGTCGCTGAGCCTAGACTTATTCATTTATGTAAAGGTTCATTGTCTGAATGTTTCATATTTGATCATCTCTGGATAGTAAATACATAGGAGATGCTGGATGCTTCCTTAAAAATGGGAAAGTGCTTATGAATTTAGGTAGTGATGCAGACTATTCTGATTTGCAGAGAAAGTTGAGACTTGTAATCATGCCACGATGAGCATGCTGTTTTGCTAATTTGATATGCAAGAACTGTGTATAAGAACCCCTTAGATTTGGGAGTGAGCAAGAAGACTTTCCGTTACTAGAGATGCGGTCCAATTTCCTTGCAATTCTGACAGAGAGATTTTTTTGCGTTCCTTGATGCTTTTAGGAATGCGCCCATTTCTATCCTGATTTTGAGGCTCACTTGGAACTTAGAATTAATTCTGATTTTGACTACTCTATATAGCTCTTCATTTGAGCCTTCATAGGATTTATTCTGTACTGCTTGATTTTGAGAATTCTGTAATAAAACTCTTTAACTTCCCTCCGATCTAGAACTCAGTTAGTGTGTGGTCCAATGATTTATTTTGCTACTCTGCAAAACTGCTGTTGGGCGGAGTGTGGTTTTTATGCACAATCAACCAGGAGCAGAACCGCCCAAGATAAATTTGGAGGTGATATGAATTCTGGAGTGTCCTAAATATTGAATACAGCATTCTGTTTCCACAGTATCACTAAGTAAATATGTTTCCAATTTGAGGCAGTCACTATCTAAGGGTTCACCTTGGATGAAACAGCAGACGTTACTGAGTGGATAGGCACAACTATATTTTAAAACAATGAAGAGACACATAACAATCAGACATGTATTGCCACTAAGCAATCAACATTTGTATATTCAAAAACATAATGAACATAAACTTCCTACTGATGGACAAGACTCCTTTTTTGTCTTCCACAATTATTTCTGATGCTAGAAGTGACTCCCATATTGTTTAGAAGATTATATTTCTTCATTTTAAGAAATGTCCTGGCAGGCTATTAAGATTGATTCACTTCTTCTATATGGTTTCAAAGTTCCTTGACGATTGTTAATGTAAAGAAAAGTACAATGAAGGATGAAATGTAAAAAAAATGCAACAGGACCTGTGATCTCAAAGTGGAAGTACAGAGACATTAAATCATATGAGCCCCTCTGTAAGGTGACGTAGAAACCAGTTTCTAATAAGGTGGCTTTTGAGATCTTGTGCCAGATGAAATAAGGTTTCACAAACATCTCAAGAGACTTTGCTGATTCCCACAGGATTTCAATCCTGAGCCCTTTCAATGATCCTGCTGGCCAAAATGGTCCCAAGGAAATGGGAAAAAGCTTTCCATTAGTATAGACATAATGGACAAGGGGAGTTCTTTCTATCACTCTGCAGTTTGGAGTCGTTTGTGGCCATTGCCGGTCCCGCGAGGGGGGCCAACTAGAACTTCCATCTGCCCTAGCGGCGCGTACGCCACCAACGCCCCCGGGAAGCGTCAGGAGGCGCTCACAAAGACGCCAGGACTCCCGCAGCGCAGGAGTTCTTTCTATCATTCTGCAGTTTGCTGTTTGCCGCCACCGCCGTTGGAGTCATTTGTGGCCATTCCCGGTCCCGCGAGGGGGGCCAACTACAACTTCCATCTGCCCTAGCGGCGCATACGCCGCCAACGCCCCCGGGAAGCACCAGGAGGCGGTCAAAAAGATGCCAAGACTCCCATAGCGCGGGACGCGCGCGGGCGAAGCCCTGGCCAAGCGTGGGCCCGTCTGCGCCCGTCATCGACTGGATGAGACTGGGCTGGGCCACTTCTCTTCCACCTGCTAATTAAATATCCCCATCGAGGTGAGTGCGCACATATTAGTTCCTTATCCCTGTGCACTCAATATGGGGAAGCACGGGGGGTTACCCCCACAGCGACCTGTTACATCTAGTATTGACAGTATGCTGGAAAGAGCCGTCAGCATTGTGGCCAACGAGATTGAACTAACTGAGAGGCGCCTTTCCCTTGGTATCGGGGCTTCCCTGATTGGCCCCACGATAGGGGCAGATTGTGTCATTTCTTCCCCTCCCTGCAATTTGATGGGCATTAACTCGAATGTCCCTTTGCTCAATGGTTCCAACAATGGTTCTAACATTAATACTGAGGTTTCCCCTGTTGAGTCAAATGACGGTGTAAATACAGTAGCACCTCCATTAAACCCGGTCCCCTCTTCAATCTCCGTAGGTTCTGAGGCTGCTCCTGGGGCGAAACGTAAGAGAAAGCCCACAAAACCTATCAGCGCCAAGAGGAAACAACCTACTCGCCTAAGCTCATCTCGCAATGTGCTGAGCTCATGGATACATGCCTCTTCCTCCTCCAAGACTCCTGAAGTTCCTGCGCACATTCCAAATAAGGAACTTAGTCACTCTATCGGCACCCAGACTGATATTGGTTCTCTTTTTTCAGAGTGCTGCAATCAAGGGGAATCTTTTATCAATCTTGTTGCGGACACTGTGTATGGACGTATTAGAGACTTATTGGACAACAATTTTGCTATTTTGAGGAAACAACTGGATCATTTAGACATGCTTGGTGTTAACTTAAGTTCTCAGATTAATTCCATCGAGCCTGTCAAGCTTTGGAGGGCAGACTCGAATGTGACAATGAATAATGCTCATACCTCTAACACTGATATTCTGACAAGCGCACCAATATCCACCCCATCTACTGCTTCTTGTGTGACTTGCAATAAAATTATGGAATATTTTGTACCAGAGTCCTGTAGGGTGCAAAATAACACTTGTTATATTGGTGGTGTTGATAGTCTGTCAGCTAAAAATTTGCATTTGCCCCGCTATCCTCCTAGTGCCTCTACTGGCGCTCTGGCCAGCGTTATTTCTGGGGGCGGCAAACCATGTGAGGGTGGTTCAGACTCCTTGTGCACTCTAAACCCTAAGTGTAGTAGGGAGGCACTGAATTTACCACCGGCAGCCTGTCCCTACGTTGTGGTCTTGGCAGGTGTACCTCCCCTCAGAGCAAACCAAGTTGAAACCTGGGACCAATTACGTAATAAAAGTGTTGACTGGCTGTCTAAACACAAGGGGTTTAGGGCGTCATTTATTAATAACATCATTATGACACGTAGAGTTGGTTGGGTGGGACAGTCTCCAAAGACCATCGAGGGAGACTGTATAGTCATTAATTTCCGTAACCCGTCTTTGGTTAAATGTATATTAATGGCTCAGGAGACCAACTCCAACATCCCAACACACATTTGGGCTTTGCCCCTGGGCTATTTCTATAAGCCACTCTTGGGGGCTCAAAATACTGACGCTCCTTCCCTTCCTATGCATAATAGGTTCTTGCCATTGTCTGATCTGGACAATCAGGATTGACTACCTCCCTTAGCAGTATTACCTGAGCCCATTTCTCTACCAACTGAGGGGCCGATTCCGATCTCGGTCGGAGGCGCACCCAATACCATTCGGTCGGGAAAAAAGCCATGCGAAAGCCTGTTTCCCGACCGATCCGTACAGCACACCGAACGAGTAAGTACGATGCGCACAACAGCACAGAATCCGGCCGAGCCGTACTCACCCAAACCAGGTCCTGTTCTCCGACCGAGGCGAATCCGGAAACGCCGAATCGAGTCACACGGAAGGAAAATGCAGCTCCGTCCGGCCGAACGAGTACGATGCGCTTCCGTACGCGCCGAACCCGTCGCTCACGCACGGCACGTCAAAGCATCCGGGAGAGGCGCACATAAGCTCCGATTCGCGCCACAACACGATCCACGGCTACGAGACGAACACGCCAGCGACGAGGACGAGGCGAAGCGACGAGGACGACGCGAAGTGACGAGGACGACGCGAAGCAACGAGAAGGACGAACGACACGAACCAACCATGAATCCCTTCGTCCCGATCATACCAATATTCTACATTTACTACCGGAACAGGCACGAACGCGTACGGCGCAGAAGGTAAGTCAGACACCAACCACAAAACACATACAACACGTACACGACACATCACACACACACAGAGGGATGCAGAATATACTTACACCAGCAACAGCAACACCATAGGGGCGGGATGCCCATCACCAATGCCACATATGCACACAGGGGCCTGAATGCGCACCACCACCCCTACCCAGGGGGGGCAGGATGCCTACCACCACCCTGAGCCAGGGGGGGCTGGATGCCTACCACTACTACCACTCTCACCCAGGGGGGGCTGGATGCCTACCACTACTACCACCCTCACCCAGGGGGGGCTGGATGCCTACCACTACTACCACCCTCACCCAGGGGGGGCTGGATGCCAACCACCACCCTGAGCCAGGGGGGGCTGGATGCCTACCACTACTACGACCCTCAGCCAGGGGGGGCTGGATGCCTACCACTACCCTTAGCCAGGGGGGCTGGATGCCTACCACTACAACCACCCTCACCCAGGGGGGCTGGATGCCTACCACTACTACCACCCTCAGCCAGGGGGGTGGATGCCTACCACTACTACCACCCTCACCCAGGGGGGGCTGGATGCCTACCACCACCCTTAGCCAGGGGGGGCTGGATGCCTACCACTACTACCACCCTCACCCAGGGGGGGCTGGATGCCTACCACTACTACCACCCTCAGCCAGGGGGGGCTGGATGCCTACCACCACCCTTAGCCAGGGGGGGCTGGATACCTACCACTACTACCAACCTCACCCAGGAGGGGCTGGATGCCTACCACTACTACCACCCTCAGCCAGGGGGGGCTGGATGCCTACCACCACCCTTAGCCAGGGGGGGCTGGATGCCTACCACTACTACCACCCTCAGCCAGGGGGGCTGGATGCCTACCACTACTACCACCCCCACTCATAGGATGGACAATGCATGACACAACCAGCACACCACAACCTAGGGAATGCAAGAAGAAGACATCCCCCAACACCATGACAAGCGTGTGTAGACTGTGTCAAATGCCTACAACACCGAACATGACTTTGAACATACAATGTGACCCCTAGCACATGTGCCACACATATATGTGTGTGGCACCCACAATGCAAGCAGGCCATGACCATTGTGGCAATGGGGTCCAAACCCCCATCATCACAGTGACCAAAATGTAAGTGTGGGGTCCATAGCTGAAGCACATTTTGAACATTGTGGCAATGGGGTCTAAACCCCCATCACCACAGTGACCAAAAGGTAAGTGTGGGGTCCATAGCTGAAGCACATTTTGAACATTGTGGCAATGGGGTGCAAACCCCCATCATCACAGTGACCAAAATGTAAGTGTGGGGTCCATAGCTGAAGCACATTTTGAACATTGTGGCAATGGGGTCCAAACCCCCATCATCACAGTGACCAAAATGTAAGTGTGGGGTCCATAGCTGAAGCACATTTCGAACATTGTGGCAATGGGGTCCAAACCCCCATCATCACAGTGACCAAAATGTAAGTGTGGGGTCCATAGCTGAAGCACATTTCGAACATTGTGGCAATGGGGTCCAAACCCCCATCATCACAGTGACCAAAATGTAAGTGTGGGGTCCATAGCTGAAGCACATTTTGAACATTGTGGCAATGGGGTCTAAACCCCCATCACCACAGTGACCAAAAGGTAAGTGTGGGGTCCATAGCTGAAGCACATTTTGAACATTGTGGCAATGGGGTCCAAACCCCCATCATCACAGTGACCAAAATGTAAGTGTGGGGTCCATAGCTGAAGCACATTTTGAACATTGTGGCAATGGGGTCCAAACCCCCATCATCACAGTGACCAAAATGTAAGTGTGGGGTCCATAGCTGAAGCACATTTTGAACATTGTGGCAATGGGGTCCAAACCCCCATCACCACAGTGACCAAAAGGTAAGTGTGGGGTCCATAGCTGAAGCACATTTCGAACATTGTGGCAATGGGGTCCAAACCCCCATCATCACAGTGACCAAAATGTAGGTGTGGGGTCCATAGCTGAAGCACATTTTGAACATTGTGGCAATGGGGTCCAAACCCCCATCATCACAGTGACCAAAATGTAAGTGTGGGGTCCATAGCTGAAGCACATTTTGAACATTGTGGCAATGGGGTCCAAACCCCCATCATCACAGTGACCAAAAGGTAAGTGTTGACAAAGAAAGAGGTGCAACTGCCAAACTGCATGGATGATTCCTGGTCACAGAACAACAAACACATCAGTGGCAAAGTAGTGTATGTGTCCCATTGCAACATAAATTGGGGGAGCCAAATACTGCAGTGCAAATAAGACATACCTTTGGCCATGTGCAGACAAACAACACCCATGGGGGCTGACACCGTCAACAATCATCAATGACACAATGACAGAAGTGACCATCAGAATGCAGACCCACATATTTGCACCAATGGGCACACAAATGCAGATACCCTGTGGAGACTGCAGATGTGAGGTGAACAGATACCATACCATGGCAGCAATGGGACACACAAACCATGATCATTGTGCTGACCGATGACCTAGGAGTCCCAGGGACAGCAGGGGAAACCCACCAAACTACATACAGCCAATGGCACACCCAAGATATGCCAATGCAGTGGTGCAGATGCACAAACACAAACAGGCAGACCCACACTGCACATCATACACAACAGGTGAGGGGGGTGGGTGCCAGTGTCCCCAGGCAACCACACAACACATGAGGAGACCTGAATACCAATCATACAGATGTGCATACAGTGCCACACAAAGGTAACTCATGGATCCAAATCCCCTATGTGGGCAAGCAGGCATTGTCAGATGAGAGGGAGCACAAATCACACATGTCACACAGGCACGTAGGGACAGCAACTGACACAGCAAGACACAGACACACCACAGCACCACCCCCAGGGCCCCCACAATGTGGTGACCCTGGGCTGCATTACAATCCCACTGTGATGACAAAGCTAAATGTGGTTCACACTGTGAACCACAGTCATGTGTCCTGAGCAACTAACTACCATCACACCTACACAAGCACAAATCAAACAGCATGGCCAGTAAGCCAAGGCCAACATGGAGGCAGGGGCCTAGCCAGGCAACAACTCTCATCTGCACACACTCAACACCACACCCCTCGACCTCCAACAATGTGCAGCAGTGAAGCACACATGCACTGGTGACATTGCACATGCACCCATGACTATTCCAGGGTGGTGGGTGGGAACCAAGGTGCAGAAACACATGACACATGGCCACTCAACAAGACTCCTGAATGTCTGACACACTGCACACTACGCTGTACATGGACATGACGGCAATACCACACCAACCAATGGGATCCCATCCACAGTCACACACCAATGAAGAAGCCAAGGTCACCCACAAAGAACACACATAGACAACAACCAACATTGCAGCCCGGACCCTGAGGAGTGCAAGCAGTCACACACACAATGTGTCACAATCACTGAAAGATAACACAAACTGGAAATCACATGACAGGGGCAAACAACAAGTGCCAAGGGGAAACCTGACTGTGACCCATCTGCGTCTGCACACAAACTCAGCCCTGACAGCAAACACACCTATGGGTGACACCCTGATGACCAGTAATGTGCCATGCACCCACATCACAGAGAACCCAGGGCGAAGACTTTGGGGGAACATAGGTCAACTCAGCTAGCATCACAAACAGGTACAACACTAGGGATCACAGCACGCACAGCTAAACGGAAGTGAACACACAGACATGCACATACAACACACACCTTGGGCGCAGGAAATGTCACAGGAGTACACACTGCCATGAGGGGACTCCACTCCTGTGTGAGGAAAGCTGTGCCATATGTTGCCTCAGTAGGGCCCCATCATGTCAGCTAAGCACTTGGTCACACAATCAACAATTAGCACCAAATGAGGGCTCCCGTAACATCAGCCTGGTCATGGAAGTGCCAACGGAATCATCAGCACAGATCCAACACACTTGTATAGCAATGTTGCACTGACAACACAGATGAGTCCTTCCCCATTGATGCCCAAACCTGCATGTCCACTGGAGATGGCCACACGGTCAGGGAAGTAGACGAATTGAACAATGGCAGGCACAACAGATGTGCAGGGGTGGAAGCCACAGATGTGAAATAGGCAATCTAAGTAGGAAATCCCATTGCCAAATACTGAACACATGACACCCTCAGATGCTGCTATGGATGACATGGATACACCACAGGATAGGACACATTCCCCCTGGACCACATGGGTTCCTGCACAGTAACACTTCATTATCATGAGACCAAATATCACCATCACTGCAGCAAGGGCATGGTTAGCATCATCAACATCATGTACATCAGAAGCAAAAGCACTAGAGAACAGAAAGTTGCTTTATTCAGCATATGTGGCATTAAAAGTAGAAGTCCGGTAGAAAATAAACAAAGGCCAATGGCCAGTCCATCAACAAAGTCACAAGTGGGTGACAGTGGCAGATGCCACCCTACACATGCCTGCACAAAACCAGGGACAATCCACTAGGAGGGGCAACCGGGGGTAGGCCAGGCACCGCAGGGACAGGATCAGGGCTCACCAGGAGGAAGCAGGGAAGGGGTGGTGGGTGCTGGAGAGCCACTGACAACTGCAGTGGAGGTGTCTGACATGGTGTGTGCCGGCACAACTGGGGGGCATGGCTCAGATGTTGTGGGTGCCGGCACGACTGCAGTGGACCCTGCAGATGGAGTGGACAGGTCCGCCACTGCAGTGCCCAAGTCAGACAGGGTGGTAGTGGACTCCACTGCAGTGCCTACCACCAGGGGAGGAGAATGGGGAACAGGCAAGGTGGGCTGGACAGAGGGGGAGGACACCCTCACCACATCAGTGGCACAGACAAGCGCAGCGGGGGTGTGGTGCCGGGAGAGCAAGTGGCAGGGGGAGAAGGCCGGATCCTCTTGGGGATGGTATATCTGTGGGTGGGGGAACCTGGGGCAGGGTGTGGTGGGGGCACCTGTGGAGTGGGGGCCTGAGGGATGGAGGAAGGATACCTGGTGCTTAAGCTGCAGGGCGGCGGCGGGGTCTTGCTCTTACCACTCCGGGGGGACTTGCGGGTGGGGGCCTCAGTCTGTCTGCACCTGGGGGAGGGTGTCCGGGGGCGAGGGGCACTCTGCTCCGTGTGGGGGAGCTTCCTCTTCCCCCTGGATGCTGGAGCAGCTGGATCGGAGGGGAAGAGGCCGAGGTCACTGAGGAAGAGGCGCTGGGTCTTTGGGGTTGCAGGTGAAGCAAGGGAGGGTGTTTTGGAGGGAGAGGCAACTGAGGACTGCGCAGTGCCCGTGGATGCATGTGTGTGTACCAGGGCCCCATCCCCTGTGAGTCTGGCTTCAGTCCCCTGACTGTGCGTGCGTGTGCGTTTTGTTTGTGGCGTGTGTGTCTGTGTGCTGGACGTGTGTGTGCTGGTGTGTGCCTGTGCCGGTGTGTGTGTGCTTGGGACGGGTAAGGTGCTGGGGAGTGTGGATGGAGCAGAGGCAGGAGGGGTGAGGGACTGTCTGAGGAGGGACACTGCTGCCGTCAGGGAGGAGTCCATGGACCTATTGCCCCTCTGTAGGTCAGACATGCCCGATGAGATGCCCTCCATGAACGACACCAGCTGAGTCAACAGAGCGGTGTGCACATGGAGGACACTCAGCATGGCTGTCTGCCCTACATGGAGCTGGCGAAGGAGGTACACAGACTCCTCACTCAGGGCAGCAGGGGACACAGGGGCAGGGGTGAGGTGCCTGGCCCAAAGGAGACACGCTCCCGAACATGGGAGCCTCCACGGACCTGGGGAATGGGAGCCGATGGGAGGGCGGTGGTGGTGCTGGTGGTGGCGGGGACAGCAACACTAGCTGGGGTGTGGTGGCTGCTGACACCCGCCTCCATAAGGGAGTCATCCTCTGAGTTGCTCTGGTCCTCAGCTGAGCTGGATGGTGCTGAGGACTCCTCGGTGTGGCTCCCCTTGCCCTCCGTGCCACTGGGTCCCTCCGACCACTCCTCGGCTGCTGACCCAGTCTGGCTCTCTGGCTCCTCCTGGTCCGTGGAGCTGTCCCCTTCCGTGGCCGTGAATGTATCTGCAAACAATGGGGAAACAGACAGACATCAGTCACCTGCACCAAACGCACACACCACTGTGAGCACAGCACATTACAGAGCAAGCCCTGGCATCATTAGTTGTACATTGCTAAAAGTGCCCTAACTGAACAGGAGAAGCCAATTGTCAGTCTGATGCCAAGCATGGCACTCACATCCCACATGGCCTTGCACCCATCTGTCTGGTGTCTGTTGGATTGCAACACCCCAGTGTGGACACATGCACCAAGTACACAGTAGTTGGACAGTGCAGAGGACACGGTGTGGCATGTGGACATGCACACATCACAGCTCTTGCCACTGAGTCAGTACAGGTTTCCGGATGAAAGGGATGCCCAGAGTCAAATAGGAAATGCATGTGATGCATACCAGCGACAGACACCATGATGCACCCATGTCCTGATAGCCATCGCCACAATGGTGTGCATGTAGCACATGTCACTCCCCTGCAGGACCACCAATAAGTTGACACATGCCATGGCAGAGGCATGACTGCTAAGTCATACATCACTGTCTCAGTGATGTATGACTTGGCAGCCAGACAACAACACTATGCACTGTGTCACAATAGTAGGTCATGGGGAATGCAAGTCCTGGAGCTGCACAAGTGCACATGTACATCCCCCACACAACACATCATCTTAACCCTCATCTGTCCAGGTCATACCTATTGGACATATGGGAGACCTGTGACACTACCCTCTGAACCTGAGCCCCTCACAATCTGCTGTGAATGGGGAACAGCTGCCTGAACTTCACATTCGCATACCCCAGTCTGCACGGGCAGCTGATCAAACACCTATGTGACACACAAGTATCGTCTCCTATGGTCACATCTCCAGGGGCATGCTGAGCCCCTACCAAGAAACACCCCAGCAGTCCTGGCAAGTAATCCACAGCACACTGACACAGAGGCAGACACCTGAGGGGTCAAATCACTGCGCACAATGTGTCAGCTGATACACGGGAGTGGGAGTACAGAGTGCATTGCATGGCCTGGAGTAGGCATGACTGTCCTGCTCCACATGAATGATGGATGAGCCCTGGACAGTGGATAGCTGGCTATGTATGTGTGACACACGTAATCTGCACACTCCTGGGGCCCAAACATTGTTCCCACCCGCTGCATGGGCGTGTGCCACATACCCCAGGCACATGTGGTGGCTCAGCTCAGCAAGTGGACCGCATATCAAAGCAACACGCAGATTACATGTCCGAACACAGGCATTGTGTGAACAATGGACCCACCCATGATGCCCACAACAGAGTTAGGGAAACAGATGCTGTCCCCCACCTTTAGTGAAGCAAACTGCAAGGACACAGTCCCAAGTGACACAATTCCCTGAATGTAAGGGCCACACCTGGGTATCAGATGATCAGTGGGCAGTGCACACTAGAGGGACATGGCTCCTGGACAACATGACTGCTGCACTGTGGCAGTTGAACCAGGCCAGAGGAGGGCACAAAGCATGTAATACAGAGTTCACAGTGCAGTCTTTGACTCACCCCCTCCTTGCTGCTGTCTGGCCTTCAGCTGCCCATCCAGGTCTGGAAACACCACCGCCAGGATCTGGAGCATGTGGGGGTCAGGGTCCGTGTTCCGCCCCTCCTGCGAGGAGGCGACAGCTTCAGCTGGACCCGTGCAATCCTCCGGGTCCAGCCCCGAAGGTCCTGCCACCTCTTCTGGCAGTTGCGGATCCGGCGCTTGTAGACCCCCACGGACCGGACAGCCCGGACGATGTCGTTCCAGATCTCCTGCTTCCGATGGGCATTAACCTGTGAGGATGACAAAGTGAAAAGGCCATTACTACACATGCAACATATCCGTGCATGACACAGTTGTATATACATGTCTTAATCACAGGGGCACATGATGTACACAGGCAGTGCAACGCTGCCCATGGACAGTTTGCCAGAAGTCACTACATGGTATCATTGCATGGGAAGTTAAACCTTGTTCAAATGCACTGTCACTGCACCATACCTGTCCAGTGCATGTCACTACACACTATGGGGGGTAACAACTACTCAGTGAGCCTGCTAGCCAGTGGCGTGCAGACTTTCAGCCTTGCTAGTCAGACAATATGCACATTCAGAAAGGCAGTGCACGGAACACTCACCTGCTCCCCTGGTGTCCCATACAGCTTGCTGTACTGTGGAAGTAGGCTGTCCAGCAGGGCCTGGTTCTCCTCAAGGCTGAAGGCTGGGGCTCTCTCCACAGTACGTGCCATTGCAGGGTCCAGAGGGGCAGAGACAGCAGCAGTGCAGTGGCAGATGTCGTCCTGGAGCATGTAGTACAGGCAAGTGAGCTCTCAGGGGATCAGCCAGCAATATATATGTGCTGGAGAGGCAGATACTGTCCCTTGTGTCCAAAGTGATAGGTCCAAGTCGTTTGCATCTTCTGAATCTGGCCAATCCATGGAATAGCAGCACCAAAACACGCCCACAGCATCCTTCAAATCTTCAACTTCATGACATACATGATTTTGCAACATTGTTGTGGGTGACCAACTGATTTTCCAGCAACCGACTCGCTCGAAATTCGAAACGCGTCCGTTGCCAGGCAAGGCCATTGTCAATGGGTGCGCACCGATCGGTCCATTGCGCTACAACGCGTACAGGGGTACAACGCGTACCCGACACATTGAATGCAATGGGCCGGCCGGGGGCACCGATCGGTCCATTGCAGTTCAACGCGTACAGGGGTACAACGCGCACCCGCACACATTGAATGCAATGGGCCGGCCGGGGCACCGATCGGTCCATTGCAGTACAACGCGTACAGAGGTACAACGCGTACCCGCACACATTGAATGCAATGGGCCGGCCGGGGCACCGATCGGTCCATTGCAGTACAACGCGTACAGGGGTACAACGCGTACAGGGTACAACGCGTACCCGACACATTGAATGCAATGGGCCGGCCGGGGGCACCGATCGGTCCATTGCAGTAAAACGCGTACAGGGGTACAACGCGTACAGGGGTACAACGCATACCCGCACACATTGAATGCAATGGGCCGGCCGGGGGCACCGATCGGTCCATTGCAGTACAACGCGTACAGGGGTACAACGCGTACCCGCACACATTGAATGCAATGGGCCGGCCGGGGCACCGATCGGTCCATTGCAGTACAACGCGTACAGGGGTACAACGCTGCACCCGCACATTGAATGCAATGGGCCGGCCGGGGCACCGATCGGTCCATTGCAGTACAACGCGTACAGGGGTACAACGCGTACAGGGGTACAACGCGCACCCGCACACATTGAATGCAATGGGCCGGCCGGGGCACCGATCAGTCCATTGCAGTACAACGCGTACAGGGGTACAACGCGTACTCGCGCACATTGAATGCAATGGGCCGGCCGGGGGCACCGATCGGTCCATTGCAGTACAACGCTGTACAGGGGTACAACGCGTACCCGCACACATTGAATGCAATGGGCCGGCCGGGGGCACCGATCGGTCCATTGCTGTTCAACGCATCACTGTACATGTGACTGGCATATGTCAGCATGCCTGTCTCAGATGGACATATGCCAGCCACAGATAGCTCCCAGGGAGTGAGGGGCACACCTACATCACGACAGCCTGTCCAAACTTTATCATAAGGCATGTAAGGCTGCATTTCCTATTGTGTGTATGTTGGTGTACATGTTGTCCTTTGGGTGTCACCTGTGGGCAGCCACCCCCAGGCTGTGCACGTGTTAATGGGGACAGGATCCTGGGTGTTATGTGTACATGACCACTGTGATGTGCAACTGTTCATATCTGTGCATGTGCCATGGTCACATTTCACGGTGGTGTATGTGTATGTCATGTCACATACCCCTTGAGTCCCATGTGGGACGGTATGTTTGAGCCAGGGTGTCCCAGTGGCACAATAGTGATGGTCCTCCACAGTCTTTGTGCATGTAGTGTTTACAATGTCTCTGATTTCATGTGCACAATGGGAGACAGTCTCCACATCCACGTTGTGTGTGCATGGACTTTGATGTTGTGCGTGTGTGTGTCACAGACGTCCAGGTCTGTCCTGCCGTGGCAAGTGGGACCACTACCTGTGGGGGTCATGGTTGTTTTGCTGTGGTGTATACATGATACTCCATGTAATGCCAGTGTCCATGTGGCAATACAGGGTCCCTGGGAATGTACCTGTCGTTGAGCTGTGGTGCCTGGGGCACATCTGTCCTCACATGTCACTGTGGGGGTGATTGTGATACGGCAGCAGGAGATGGGAACTGTGACACGGCCTCATGATATCCAATGGGCCAACCTGGGACTAATTGATGCCACCTGTTGGACCGTGTTGACAGATGTTGGCCATGTATGTACCATACATGTCCTTACGGAACTGCACACTTCATGTAGTTGTGCCTCATAATGATGTATGTTGGGATATTGAGTGTGTTCAATGCCGCATATGTGGGGTGACTGACAATCTTGCTTACTTCTCCTCTGCACTGCAGGGCTCCTGCTGTCCATCGACCATTCCCAGACCTGGCAACGATGGTGGAACTGGACAGCATCCGACGGTACCGCTTCACCAGGCAGCTGATTGAGGATTTGGCAGTGCAGTTGTCCCCACATTTGCAGCCTGGCCGGCCGTATCCTACAGCGCTGACCCCCAAGGTGAAGGTGATGGCAGCCCTACACTTCTTTGCCACCGGTACCTTCCAACATACTGTGGCGACTGCTGGTGGGATGTCACAGACCATGTTGAGCCGTGTGGTCCGCGATGTTTTGGCGGCAATGTTGCTATTCCTGAACCGGTACATCTATTTCCCTAGACTGCGACGACTCACTGACGTGAAGAGTGACTTTTATGCCCTGGGGAGGATGCCGCATGTCATTGGCTCCATTGATGGGACACATGTGGCTTTGGTACCACCACAGGCCCAGGAGCAGGCCTACAGGAACCGCAAGCACTACCACTCGGTCAATGCACTGGTGGTGTGTCTTGCAGACATGACCATCACACACGTGTGTGCCCGTTTCCCTGGTTCAGCACACGATGCCTTTGTGATGAGGAGTAGTCGCATCCCCAGGATGATGGCACAGATGCAGAACCAGCGTGCCTGGCTTGTCGGTGTGTACTGACTTTGTGCCATTGTGTGTGATCTGATCTGTAGTATTCCGCCCACTTTTCCAAGTCAGCTAATGTGCACTTGTCTGTCCGTAGGTGACTCGGGATACCCCAACATGCCGTGGTTGCTGACACCCCTCAGGAACCCTGTGACACCAGCCCAGATGCGCTACAATGAGGCACATGGTCGGACCAGGAGAGTGATTGAGCGGACATTTGGTCTCCTGAAGAGCCGTTTCCGCTGCCTGGACAAGACCGGAGGGTCCCTCCCATATGCCCCTGCGAAAGTGTGCAAGATTATCATCGTCTGCTGCATGCTCCACAACCTGGCAGTGCGGAAGGAGTTGCCTCTCATCCAGGATGACAATGACCAACATCCGCCACCTGTGGAGGATCCTGGCCTGGACCACGATGCCAGTGACGATGATGATGATGATGATGAGGGTGATGTCCGCACACAGCTCATCACCAACTTCTTTAGCTGAATGTGAGTATCCTGAGGTGTCATGTCAATGATGTGAGTTGGCATGATGTGTAGGTGGTGCTCTGGTGCTGTTGGAGTGTGTCCATGGGCTACTTGACTGGATGTGTGTTGCGATGTGTGCTTACAGGTGGGCTGTACTCCCCAACAGTGTTGACATGCTAACTTGGTTCTGGGTGGGTATCTTGTAACATGTATTGTGCATGAGTTTTGCTGTTCTGTCCTGTACTCCATTGCTTTTGACTGTGTGTCATTTCTGTCCTTCACAGGGTACTTTCAGATTCGTTTGGTCAACTGTGTCCACCGACAACGTGATTGCACTTCCAGGCTGGTAGCAGTTGTGTCCCTACAGGTGATGTGCGCCACACCCATGGACTTCCTTCCGTCTACAGTTGTTGACTGTGTGCCCGCTGTCAGGTGGGATTACCTTGCATCTGTAGTGGTTACGACATGTTGCAACTGTGTAATAAACCTGTGCTTCACTTTGTGATGTGCGTTGTCTGTGGTCACACATTTGACTGCCATTTGCTTACTGCACCTGTGGGCTACTTGACTACAACTGGGAATGGGTGTGGTGTCTGTGCATTGCACCGTCTTCCCTGGCAACATCAGTGTAGGCAATGAGTCAGATGGCCTAGTTGTGTATGTGTTGTGTAGCCCTGGTGGTGTGTCTCCCTCATATGTGTCACGTTGCCTTTACTCACATGCCTGTGTTGTCCTTGCTGTTGCAGTTCGCATACACAGTGTAATTTTGCAGTTCATCATCCCCATAACAGCACCCACGTTGGAATCACAACAGAGGCAAGTATGGTGTATTAGTGTGTTTATTGTGATACATTTGTGTGAATAGTGCATAGGATGGGTAGTGCTGTACATAAATCTTGCAATCAGAAGTTCCTAGGTGAATTGAAAGTCCTGGTAGACAGAATCCCCAGTATCGGGGCCACAGTTGTCTGACACATTGGTCCAACTTGTACTCCCCATGCAATGTGTGGGAGTAGTGTTGCCGTCAACAGGGTGAACAGTCTGTGCACAAAGGTGAACATCCAGAACAGGTTCAGGCTTCCTGGGAGTTGCACTTGGCCATCGGCCTCTCACTTGCCCCTCCTCGGACGACCCCTCTTCTTGGGGGGGGCCCTCAAGTACAGGCTGCTGCGGTGCAGGGGACTCTCCGCCAGAGTCATCCTCCCTCCCTGTGGCAGTTGCAGTTTGTTCGGCACCAGATGTTGTTGGCACACAGGGAGGTGTGGACTGGTTGCTGTTCATCTGGCGGAGGCATTGTAAGATGTCCCTGTGCACCGCCGTCATCTCATGCAGTGCATCCCACTTGGACTCCACGCGGAACATGTGTGAGTCCACGCGGGACATGTGTGACTCCACGTGGGACATGTGGGAGTCCAAGCGGGCATGATGGGCAGCCTGCTGCTGTTTCATGTCTCTGAGGAGCCCCACTACCTGGCTGAGGTCTCCGGTGCTGGACTGGTACGCATCAGCTATGCGTACCAGTTGTGGGTCATCATGCACACCAGCAACCTCTGCAAGCAGCGACCTCTGTCTCCCACTCCTCCCACCACCCCTGCTGACATGTGCAGTGGGTGCAGTGGCACGCACAGATGACCCTGGTCCACCTTGGGGGTTGGTGGTGGTGGTGGTGTCCATGGCCCCAGGTTGGTCCAGGGTCCCTGTGCTGGTGTTGCTCCTTGTTCTGTCCATGTCGGCAGGGATGGTATTTGTGGTGACAGTCGTTGGAGGGGTGGGTGCAGGGGATGCAGCTGGTGGTCCTGCTGGTGCTGCAGCTGGTGGTCCTGCTGGTGCTGCATGTAGACTTGCACCGGATGTGCCAGGTTGGTCTTCTTCGTCCGAGGAGGACAGAGGCTGTACGACGCCAGTGAGCTCCGCATCCTCTTGAGCCTGGGACTGGGACTCCTCAGCGTCTGCTGCTGTGTCCCCATCATCACCTGTTTTTGGGAGACACACACAATGTATGTTATGTTTCTGCAGGCATCAATGGTTGACACACATGACAGTTGTGACTGTGCCTCTGGGTGCGGTCCTGTACATTGCATTGTCCCAAGTCGTCACAGTCAGGGGTTGATATTGGTGTGGCACATTGTCCTGCATTATTTGGGCATTTCTTGGTATTTTTTGGGGTGTGAACATGGTCTGCATTGGTTGTGTTTGGTTGACAGCCGGCCCTCCTTCCCACCCACCCAGCCAGTCAGTTATCCCACCATGGACTGTGCTTGCATTGCAGGGAGTGGAAGTTGTCTCTCAGGATGTCAGTCAGTGGTGTCCTGCTGTTTGTTGGTGCACAGTTGCCAGCAGGGCCTTGTGCTCCCCACAGCAGTAGCCAGTGTCAGCCATCTTGTGAGTCCTTCTCCACTCCCTGTGATGTGAGCATGGTTCAGGGTGGTGTTGATGGGACAGTTGTGGGGGTGAGCTATGTCTGTGACTACGACTCCCATCATGCTATTGCCTCCACCCCACTTCCCAGCATTCCCATACTTACTTGCTTTTGTGGGGAGTTCAGTGTGTGTGGGTGTGAGAGCAATGGCAAGATGGCTGACAGTGGTGTCCTGCAGTTGGTTGGTGTGCAGTTCCCAGCATGCCCTTGTGCTCCCCACGACACAGCAACAGTGTCAGACATCTTTGATGGGCCTTTCCACTCTCTGTGGGATGTGCATGCGTGAGTGTGAGCTTGCTGGGCCATGTGATGGGGGATGTTGAGCTGTGACTACGACTCCCATCATGCTATTGCCTCCACCCCCCTTCCCAGCATGCCCATGCTTCCTTCCTTTTGACTCTGCTTCCTGTGGGGTGGGCTGGCTGTGCTGACAGGATGGCTGGGAGTGTTGTCCTGGCAGTTGTTTGGCTAAAAGTCCCAAGAGTGTCCCTGTGATTCACACAACATAACCCAGGGTGGTGGTTCTTTGTGGGATCTTGTGTTAGGATGGGGGCATTGCATTCTACCAGGTGGGTTCTGTGGAGTTTGTGTTGGGGGTGTGTGAGGGGAGGTGCTTGTGACTATGGTCAGTGCTGCAAGTCCTCCTTCCCACCCACCCAGCCAGCCAGTTATCCCACCATGGAACGTGCTTGCATTGCAGGGAGTGGAAGTTGTCTCTCAGGATGTCAGTCAGTGGTGTCCTCCTGTTTGTTGGTGCACAGTTGCCAGCAGGGCCTTGTGCTCCCCACAGCAGTAGCCAGTGTCAGCCATCTTGTGAGTCCTTCTCCACTCCCTGTGATGTGAGCATGGTTCAGGGTGGTGTTGATGGGACAGTTGTGGGGGTGACCAATATCAGTGACTACGACTCCCATCATGCTATTGCCTCCACCCCCTTCCCAGCATGCCCATGTTTCCTTCCTTTTGATTCTGCTTCCCTGTGGGGTGGGCTGGCTGTGCTGACAGGATGGCTGGGAGTGTTGTCCTGGCAGTTGTTTGGCTAAGAGTCCCAAGAGTGTCCCTGTGCTTCACACAACATAACCCAGGGTGGTGGTTCTTTGTGGGATCTTGTGTTAGGATGGGGGCATTGCATTCTACCAGGTGGGTTCTGTGGAGTTTGTTTTGGGGTGTGTGTGAGGGGAGGTGCTTGTGACTATGGTCAGTGCTGCAAGTCCTCCTTCCCACCCACCCAGCCAGCCAGTTATCCCACCATGGAACGTGCTTGCATTGCAGGGAGTGGAAGTTGTCTCTCAGGATGTCAGTCAGTGGTGTCCTGCTGTTTGTTGGTGCACAGTTGCCAGCAGGGCCTTGTGCTCCCCACAGCAGTAGCCAGTGTCAGCCATCTTGTGAGACCTTCTCCACTCCCTGTGATGTGAGCATGGTTCAGGGTGGTGTTGATGGGACAGTTGTGGGGGTGACCAATATCAGTGACTACGACTCCCATCATGCTATTGCCTCCACCCCCTTCCCAGCATGCCCATGCTTCCTTCCTTTTGACTCTGCTTCCCTGTGGGGTGGGCTGGCTGTGCTGACAGGATGGCTGGGAGTGTTGTCCTGGCAGTTGTTTGGCTAAAAGTCCCAAGAGTGTCCCTGTGATTCACACAACATAACCCAGGGTGGTGGTTCTTTGTGGGATCTTGTGTTAGGATGGGGGCATTGCATTCTACCAGGTGTGTTCTGTGGAGTTTGTGTTGGGGTGTGTGTGAGGGGAGGTGCTTGTGACTATGGTCAGTGCTGCAAGTCCTCCTTCCCACCCACCCAGCCAGCCAGTTATCCCACCATGGAACGTGCTTGCATTGCAGGGAGTGGAAGTTGTCTCTCAGGATGTCAGTCAGTGGTGTCCTGCTGTTTGTTGGTGCACAGTTGCCAGCAGGGCCTTGTGCTCCCCACAGCAGTAGCCAGTGTCAGCCATCTTGTGAGTCCTTCTCCACTCCCTGTGATGTGAGCATGGTTCAGGGTGGTGTTGATGGGACAGTTGTGGGGGTGACCAATATCAGTGACTACGACTCCCATCATGCTATTGCCTCCACCCCCTTCCCAGCATGCCCATGCTTCCTTCCTTTGACTCTGCTTCCCTGTGGGGTGGGCTGGCTGTGCTGACAGGATGGCTGGGAGTGTTGTCCTGGCAGTTGTTTGGCTAAAAGTCCCAAGAGTGTCCCTGTGCTTCACACAACATAACCCAGGGTGGTGGTTCTTTGTGGGATCTTGTGTTAGGATGGGGGCATTGCATTCTACCAGGTGGGTTCTGTGGAGTTTTTGTTGGGGGTGTGTGAGGGGAGGTGCTTGTGACTATGGTCAGTGCTGCAAGTCCTCCTTCCCACCCACCCAGCCAGCCAGTTATCCCACCATGGAACGTGCTTGCATTGCAGGGAGTGGAAGTTGTCTCTCAGGATGTCAGTCAGTGGTGTCCTGCTGTTTGTTGGTGCACAGTTGCCAGCAGGGCCTTGTGCTCCCCACAGCAGTAGCCAGTGTCAGCCATCTTGTGAGTCCTTCTCCACTCCCTGTGATGTGAGCATGGTTCAGGGTGGTGTTGATGGGACAGTTGTGGGGTGACCAATATCAGTGACTACGACTCCCATCATGCTATTGCCTCCACCCCCTTCCCAGCATGCCCATGCTTCCTTCCTTTTGACTCTGCTTCCCTGTGGGGTGGGCTGGCTGTGCTGACAGGATGGCTGGGAGTGTTGTCCTGGCAGTTGTTTGGCTAAAAGTCCCAAGAGTGTCCCTGTACTTCACACAACATAACCCAGGGTGGTGGTTCTTTGTGGGATCTTGTGTTAGGATGGGGGGCATTGCATTCTACCAGGTGGGTTCTGTGGAGTTTGTGTTGGGGGTGTGTGAGTGGAGGTGCTTGTGACTATGGTCAGTGCTGCAAGTCCTCCTTCCCACCCACCCAGCCAGCCAGTTATCCCACCATGGAACGTGCTTGCATTGCAGGGAGTGGAAGTTGTCTCTCAGGATGTCAGTCAGTGGTGTCCTGCTGTTTGTTGGTGCACAGTTGCCAGCAGGGCCTTGTGCTCCCCACAGCAGTAGCCAGTGTCAGCCATCTTGTGAGTCCTTCTCCACTCCCTGTGATGTGAGCATGGTTCAGGGTGGTGTTGATGGGACAGTTGTGGGGGTGACCAATATCAGTGACTACGACTCCCATCCTGCTATTGCCTCCACCCCCTTCCCAGCATGCCCATGCTTCCTTCCTTTTGACTCTGCTTCCCTGTGGGGTGGGCTGGCTGTGCTGACAGGATGGCTGGGAGTGTTGTCCTGGCAGTTGTTTGGCTAAAAGTCCCAAGAGTGTCCCTGTGCTTCACACAACATAACCCAGGGTGGTGGTTCTTTGTGGGATCTTGTGTTAGGATGGGGGCATTGCATTCTACCAGGTGGGTTCTGTGGAGTTTGTGTTGGGGGTGTGTGAGGGGAGGTGCTTGTGACTATGGTCAGTGCTGCAAGTCCTCCTTCCCACCCACCCAGCCAGCCAGTTATCCCACCATGGAACGTGCTTGCATTGCAGGGAGTGGAAGTTGTCTCTCAGGATGTCAGTCAGTGGTGTCCTGCTGTTTGTTGGTGCACAGTTGCCAGCAGGGCCTTGTGCTCCCCACAGCAGTAGCCAGTGTCAGCCATCTTGTGAGTCCTTCTCCACTCCCTGTGATGTGAGCATGGTTCAGGGTGGTGTTGATGGGACAGTTGTGGGGGTGACCAATATCAGTGACTACGACTCCCATCATGATATTGCCTCCACCCCCTTCCCAGCATGCCCATGCTTCCTTCCTTTTGACTCTGCTTCCCTGTGGGGTGGGCTGGCTGTGCTGACAGGATGGCTGGGTGTGTTGTCCTGGCAGTTGTTTGGCTAAAAGTCCCAAGAGTGTCCCTGTGCTTCACACAACATTACCCAGGGTGGTGGTTCTTTGTGGGATCTTGTGTTAGGATGGGGGCATTGCATTCTACCAGGTTGGTTCTGTGGAGTTTGTGTTGGGGGTGTGTGAGGGGAGGTGCTTGTGACTATGGTCAGTGCTGCAAGTCCTCCTTCCCACCCACCCAGCCAGCCAGTTATCCCACCATGGAACGTGCTTGCATTGCAGGGAGTGGAAGTTGTCTCTCAGGATGTCAGTCAGTGGTGTCCTGCTGTTTGTTGGTGCACAGTTGCCAGCAGGGCCTTGTGCTCCCACAGCAGTAGCCAGTGTCAGCCATCTTGTGAGTCCTTCTCCACTCCCTGTGATGTGAGCATGGTTCAGGGTGGTGTTGATGGGACAGTTGTGGGGGTGACCAATATCAGTGACTACGACTCCCATCATGCTATTGCCTCCACCCCCTTCCCAGCATGCCCATGCTTCCTTCCTTTTGACTCTGCTTCCCTGTGGGGTGGGCTGGCTGTGCTGACAGGATGGCTGGGAGTGTTGTCCTGGCAGTTGTTTGGCTAAAAGTCCCAAGAGTGTCCCTGTGCTTCACACAACATAACCCAGGGTGGTGGTTCTTTGTGGGATCTTGTGTTAGGATGGGGGCATTGCATTCTACCAGGTGGGTTCTGTGGAGTTTGTGTTGGGGGTGTGTGAGGGGAGGTGCTTGTGACTATGGTCAGTGCTGCAAGTCCTCCTTCCCACCCACCCAGCCAGCCAGTCAGTTATCCCACCATGGAACGTGCTTGCATTGCAGGGAGTGGAAGTTGTCTCTCAGGATGTCAGTCAGTGGTGTCCTGCTGTTTGTTGGTGCACAGTTGCCAGCAGGGCCTTGTGCTCCCCACAGCAGTAGCCAGTGTCAGCCATCTTGTGAGTCCTTCTCCACTCCCTGTGATGTGAGCATGGTTCAGGGTGGTGTTGATGGGACAGTTGTGGGGGTGACCAATATCAGTGACTACGACTCCCATCATGCTATTGCCTCCATCCCCCTTCCCAGCATGCCCATGCTTCCTTCCTTTGACTCTGCTTCCCTGTGGGGTGGGCTGGCTGTGCTGACAGGATGGCTGGGAGTGTTGTCCTGGCAGTTCTTTGGCTAAAAGTCCCAAGAGTGTCCCTGTGCTTCACACAACATAACCCAGGGTGGTGGTTCTTTGTGGGATCTTGTGTTAGGATGGGGGCATTGCATTCTACCAGGTGGGTTCTGTGGAGTTTGTGTTGGGGTGTGTGTGAGGGAGGTGCTTGTGACTATGGTCAGTGCTGCAAGTCCTCCTTCCCACCCACCCAGCCAGCCAGTTATCCCACCATGGAACGTGCTTGCATTGCAGGGAGTGGAAGTTGTCTCTCAGGATGTCAGTCAGTGGTGTCCTGCTGTTTGTTGGTGCACAGTTGCCAGCAGGGCCTTGTGCTCCCCACAGCAGTAGCCAGTGTCAGCCATCTTGTGAGTACTTCTCTACTCCCTTTGATGTGAGCATGGTTCAGGGTGGTGTTGATGGGACAGTTGTGGGGGTGACCAATATCAGTGACTACGACTCCCATCATGCTATTGCCTCCACCCCCCTTCCCAGCATGCCCATGCTTCCTTCCTTTTGACTCTGCTTCCCTGTGGGGTGGGCTGGCTGTGCTGACAGGATGGCTGGGAGTGTTGTCCTGGCAGTTGTTTGGCTAAAAGTCCCAAGAGTGTCCCTGTGCTTCACACAACATAACCCAGGGTGGTGGTTCTTTGTGGGATCTTGTGTTAGGATGGGGGCATTGCATTCTACCAGGTGGGTTCTGTGGAGTTTGTGTTGGGGGGTGTGTGAGGGGAGGTGCTTGTGACTATGGTCAGTGCTGCAAGTCCTCCTTCCCACCCACCCAGCCAGCCAGTTATCCCACCATGGAACGTGCTTGCTTTGCAGGGAGTGGAAGTTGTCTCTCAGGATGTCAGTCAGTGGTGTCCTGCTGTTTGTTGGTGCACAGTTGCCAGCAGGGCCTTGTGCTCCCCACAGCAGTAGCCAGTGTCAGCCATCTTGTGAGTCCTTCTCCACTCCCTGTGATGTGAGCATGGTTCAGGGTGGTGTTGATGGGACAGTTGTGGGGGTGACCAATATCAGTGACTACGACTCCCATCATGCTATTGCCTCCACCCCCTTCCCAGCATGCCCATGCTTCCTTCCTTTGACTCTGCTTCCCTGTGGGGTGGGCTGGCTGTGCTGACAGGATGGCTGGAAGTGTTGGCCTGGCAGTTGTTTGGCTAAAAGTCCCAAGAGTGTCCCTGTGCTTCACACAACATAACCCAGGGTGGTGGTTCTTTGTGGGATCTTGTGTTAGGATGGGGGCATTGCATTCTACCAGGTGGGTTCTGTGGAGTTTGTGTTGGGGGTGTGTGAGGGGAGGTGCTTGTGACTATGGTCAGTGCTGCAAGTCCTCCTTCCCACCCACCCAGCCAGCCAGTTATCCCACCATGGAACGTGCTTGCATTGCAGGGAGTGGAAGTTGTCTCTCAGGATGTCAGTCAGTGGTGTCCTGCTGTTTGTTGGTGCACAATTGCCAGCAGGGCCTTGTGCTCCCCACAGCAGTAGCCAGTGTCAGCCATCTTGTGAGTCCTTCTCCACTTCCTGTGATGTGAGCATGGTTCAGGGTGGTGTTGATGGGACAGTTGTGGGGGTGACCAATATCAGTGACTACGACTCCCATCCTGCTATTGCCTCCACCCCCCTTCCCAGCATGCCCATGCTTCCTTCCTTTTGACTCTTCTTCCCTGTGGGGTGGGCTGGCTGTGCTGACAGGATGGCTGGGAGTGTTGTCCTGGCAGTTGTTTGGCTAAAAGTCCCAAGAGTGTCCCTGTGCTTCACACAACATAACCCAGGGTGGTGGTTCTTTGTGGGATCTTGTGTTAGGATGGGGGCATTGCATTCTACCAGGTGGGTTCTGTGGAGTTTGTGTTGGGGTGTGTGTGAGGGGAGGTGCTTGTGACTATGGTCAGTGCTGCAAGTCCTCCTTCCCACCCACCCAGCCAGCCAGTTATCCCACCATGGAACGTGCTTGCATTGCAGGGAGTGGAAGTTGTCTCTCAGGATGTCAGTCAGTGGTGTCCTGCTGTTTGTTGGTGCACAGTTGCCAGCAGGGCCTTGTGCTCCCCACAGCAGTAGCCAGTGTCAGCCATCTTGTGAGTACTTCTCCACTCCCTTTGATGTGAGCATGGTTCAGGGTGGTGTTGATGGGACAGTTGTGGGGTGACCAATATCAGTGACTACGACTCCCATCATGCTATTGCCTCCACCCCCTTCCCAGCATGCCCATGCTTCCTTCCTTTTGACTCTGCTTCCCTGTGGGGTGGGCTGGCTGTGCTGACAGGATGGCTGGGAGTGTTGTCCTGGCAGTTGTTTGGCTAAAAGTCCCAAGAGTGTCCCTGTGCTTCACACAACATAACCCAGGGTGGTGGTTCTTTGTGGGATCTTGTGTTAGGATGGGGGGCATTGCATTCTACCAGGTGGGTTCTGTGGAGTTTGTGTTGGGGGTGTGTGAGGGGAGGTGCTTGTGACTATGGTCAGTGCTGCAAGTCCTCCTTCCCACCCACCCAGCCAGCCAGTTATCCCACCATGGAACGTGCTTGCATTGCAGGGAGTGGAAGTTGTCTCTCAGGATGTCAGTCAGTGGTGTCCTGCTGTTTGTTGGTGCACAGTTGCCAGCAGGTCCTTGTGCTCCCCACAGCAGTTGCCAGTGTCAGCCATATTGTGAGTCCTTCTCCACTCCCTGTGATGTGCGCATGGTTCATGGTGGTGTTGATGGGACAGTTGTGGGGGGCAATATGTGTGACTGCGACTCCCATGATGCTATTGGCTACACTGACTTGGCCAGCATACACAGAATTCCTTCCTTTGAGTGGTCTTCACTGTGTGTTGGTGTTGTTGTGGTGGCTACATGTCTGGATGTGTTTGTTAGTTCTATTTGTGCCACTGCCTAGCTGTAGTTGTAGTTGTGTTTGTACATGTGATGGCACAGTTGGATGTGACTTTTTTGATGGCATGTGTTGTGTTTATCTGACTGACATACACATTTTGGGATGATTCTGTTCTGGTTGCTGTGTAATTGCTATGAGTGCATGGTTTGACTCTCCCTTGACAGTGATGTGTGTGTGTTTTGTGGCAGTATATTGTGTACATTTGTTGTGTACTCACCAGGCTCTGGGATGTCCTCTAGTCCATATACGCTCACTGGCGGAAGGATGGCCCGCACCTTCTCCTCCCAGGGCCTGAGGTATATTGGCTTGGCAGGAGAGCCACTGCCGGTGTATTGGCTGTTGATGTAGTCTTTCTTGAGCAGGTCCCGTACCCTCCTGCGCACGTCATACCACCTGTTCTGGATGTCGCTCTTTGTGCGCCGACATGGTGATTGTGCGTTCACCCTGTTGATGATCCTCTCCCACATCTTGGTTTTCTGGGAGATGGGGGTCTGTTGGACCAGTGTGCCAAACAGCTGTGGCTCTACCCTGAGGATCTCGTCTACCATGACTTCCAATTCACAATCTAGGAACTTGGGATTCTTCTTGGGGGCATGGTGATGGGTGGTGATGGTGAGTGATGTGTGTGTTGGTGTGCAGGTGAGGGTGTGTGAGTGTGTGTTTTGCTGGGTGTATGTGAGGTAGGTATTTGTTGGTGTGCTGATGGTGTGTGGCTTGTGTGAGGGATGAGCTGTGGGTGTGTGGTTGCTTTCTCTTGGGTGCTGGCAGTGGAATGGCATTTGCAAAGGATCATGGTTGTGATTTGTGTCCTTTATATGGGTGGAGTTGTGGGTGTGTCTTTGTTCTCTGTCCCCACCCCCCAGTATTTATTGGCTTAGTAATTGCTTGTTTGGCCTTTTTTTGTGTGATTTTTCCTTAGTACTGTCTGTGTATGTTGGAAACGTTCTTGTGACCGAGTCGGACCCTGCATTTGTCTCGTACGGTCTTCTCCGTTTCGTTCACGCTGTGTTTGTGCAGTTTTCTATGCTGCGTACGCGTCGGTCGCGGTGTTTTGTGTTGCTTCGGCTCGGTTTTGTATGCGTGTCGGTCGTACGGCTTGGCCTCCGTCCGACTCGCGCTCGTGGTTTTCGCGCCTTGCATCGTACTTTGCGGTTTGGAGTTCGCGTGTACGTTTCGGTCGGATTTGTTCCGGGTGCGTGTCGGTCGGTTGGATTCGCGTGTTTTTCCGACCGGATTGCTGTTTTCCGTGCGGCTCGGTCGGTCGACTTGGGTTCGGTACGTGTCGGTCGGATTTTGCACGCTTGCATCGTACTCTGGCGTGTCGGGCGCCACAGGTACGTGTCGGTCGGTATAATTTCCGGATCCGAGTCGGTCGGTGCTTTTTTCGGCCCGAATCGGAATCGACCCCTGAGTCTCTATCTTGTGGCCCTTGTATTCCAATTGTGTCCACCGTTGATTCCAACTTAAAAATACTAAGCTGGAATGTCGCTGGTCTGGCATCCAAATTAAATTTACCAGACTGGTTAGAACTAGTCCAAAAACAGGACATTTTAATGTTTCAGGAGACATGAGCTATACGGGATTTATTTTTAGAGGGGTTTGAGTGTTTTAATATCGTTGTTCCTATCCCAAACACAGGCCGCCCGTCAGGTGGCCTCTCAATCTGGGTAAATATCTCTGCAGGTGGCAGTGTAAGGGCCCTTGACACTAATAATGATACATTTCAGGCTATCATTTATATCATTTATAAAAGAGGGGTTTCTATTTGTTTAATTAATTTTTATAATAATGATTTTCAGAATGTACCAAATATGAATTTTATTAATTTGTTTAAATTTATTTCTACAATAAAGAATCCAAAGAGTTTTGCTAGTTTTGCAGGGATCTGTTTAGGGGGAGATTTTAATGCAAAGATATCCAGCCGAAGTTATACAGCTATCCATTCTACTAGTAAGACACCTCTATGTAACAGGGGGGTTGAATTAACAGACCATTTATGTACCAACAACCTCTTAGATGTAATGGAGATCGCCGCAGTATCTAAAAGGGATAATCATATTATACCAACATATAGAGGCAGGGGCAGTGCCTCCATAATTGATTATGTCTTTATATCCCCCTCATTAGAATATTGTCTGCTAAAAGCTGAGGTTATCCCCACGGTTTATGGGGATCATAACCCCATTCACTTAACTCTGAGACTCGCCCCCAGGCCAATATATGGTAAAGAGGGTGGTGCAAGGGATTTGTCTCCCTCTACCGATAATCTTAGATTGGTCTGGCGTGGCGTTGATAATACAGTTTTATTTGGCAAGATGGTAAGAGAATATTCGGACCTAATTGACACTTGTTTGTCTTTTAAAGAACATAATTCCGCAGTAGTTGGTGCCTTCACGCAATTATGTGAGGGTATCAAACATATGCTATCTAGGCCCATTAAGGAAACATATTCTGGCCCTAGATGGTTCAATAGCGACTGCTCTGCAGCTAACAGAGATCTTCGCAGGGCACTTGCAAAACACCCCAGAGATCAGGCTGCTATTAAATTATTTAGACAACGCTATAAGGCAGTCATCATACTAAGAAAGGAGGAAATAGTTAAAGAGCTTTGGGACAATCTTGTATGCGCCGTTACGCTAAAGAACGGGAACGGCTTTTGGTCGGCTGTTAAAGACATGAGGTCCTTAGGACACCCCCTGTCCTCGATTAGCTGTAATATCACCAGTGAGACATGGGAGGCCCATTTTTCTAAGATTTATTCAGCGCCAGTTCAAAATAGGGCCTCCAATGAGCATCTAGTAGTTACCAGGGTTCAGATAACTCTTTCTGAAGTGGAGGAAGCAATTCAACAGAGCCTGGGTAATAAAGCCCCAGGCCCTGATGGCTTGCCTATTGATCTTATTACAAACCAGCCTGAATTCTGGGCGCCTCTTTTACTGAATGTTTTTAATAATTCAACAGTTTCATCAATGCCAAATACATGGTCAACTAGCATTATTGTGCCAATTTTTAAAAAGGGTGACCGTTCCAACCCAAGTTGTTACAGGCCTATCTCCCTGATCGACAACACATTGAAAATTCTGGGGAGGATCCTGTTTAACAAGATTAGGACATGGGCTGAGGAGGGCCATATTTTACACCCTTGTCAGTTGGGGTTTAGAAGCAGAATCGGCACTGTTGAGCAGTGTCTAAACCTCAATTTGATCATTGGTAAATATACAATAGCTAAAAAATCCCCTATCTACCTGGCTTTTATGGACCTTACCTCGGCCTTCCATTTTGTCAACAGGTCCCGGCTTTGGTCAATCCTTTTAAAATACGGTTTGGACGAGGTTCTAGTACACTTTTTAGCTTATTTACATAAGGACCTGAATGCCCGGGTGCGGATCAGTAAGGGCGGAGAGGTATCAAAAGACATCAAAGTTGATAGAGGGGTCAGGCAGGGTTGTGTCCTGGCCCCTCTTCTTTTTATCCTTTATATTAATAACTTGAATAAGTCGTTGGTATCACTTAATTTTGATGTCCCTAGCATCAACGGTAATACGCTCCCCGCCCTACTGTATGCCAACGATGCGGTCCTAATGGCCCGCACACCAAATGCTTTACGCATTTTGGTGCGGGGCTTTGTTGATTTTATGGCTAGTTTGGACCTATGTACCAATTTTAAGAAATCGTTTTTAATGGCTTGTGGGTCGAAAAAGTATTCTAATAATACTATCGTTGTAGACTCAGAAAGTTTACAGAGCACTTGCACTTTTCCCTATTTGTGGTTGGTTTTTGCAGCGAATGGTTTGTGGGCTGAGCATGTGGCGCATAGTAGAAAAAAAGTTTTCTAAAGCCATTAATAACATACTCGGCCTGCCCCAACCTAGAAAGACAGAGGTAGTTTCGGCCGTCATCAAAATTTTTAAACTACAATGCACCCCCACTGCTACTTATGGTGCAGAAGTTTGGGGTTTTAGACAGTGTGATAGCATCCAGGGGGAAGAAAATAGATTTTGTCGTAAACTGCTGGGTGCTCCTATTTCTTCATCACAGTATGCCTGTCATAGTGAACTGAAATTGCCCTATATCGAAGATTACATTAAGGCCCGCCCCACTATATTTTGGCTCGCGGTCTGGAAGAATCTCGCAGCGCATTTAACTAGGGAAATAATAACAGACTGCCTTAATTGTGATAAGGGAAGGGAAATACCCTGGCTTGCTGCTGTTAGGAAGAGCTTGATCAGTGCGAATCTTGAGCGTATATTTTGAAATCCTATTGATTCAGAAGGTATAAGTAAAAAAACCCTACAGAAGGCCCTTTACGCTGTTTACAGTAAAACCAGATATGAAACAGCGGTACAGAAATCTTCAGTCGCCAGATATATGATGATCGAGAATACCTCCCACTTACCATCTAGCTACCTTTTAAAACCTATTGGCCGCTGGGAGAGGGGTTTGCTCTTTCGATTAAGGGTCGACACAATGACATTTCTGCTCTGTTTCCCTCTGGGGTACAATTCTAATCTTGATCATCTTCCATGCCCTTGTAATGAACAATGTAATCAATCAATGTTGCATTTTTTATTCTTCTGCAATTTTTATTTAAAATACACTAAATGGTTTTTTATGCCATTTTTTAAGACTATACCTTCAATTGATTACAAGGCAGCCTATAGGCAAATCGTTACTTTGGAAGATGAGGAGCTAACCTTCCGGGAAGGTTCCTTCTTGAAAGCTGCAGCACGTGCTCATAACTCAATGTGTACACTTTGAAGCCTGTTTTTGCTAATTTTATATTTTATATTGTAGATACATCTTGTCGAATTCTGTTTTTATATTGTATTTTTAACCTGTATCAACATCTTTGATGTATTTGTTTGATGCTTGATCGGAAATTATTTCTTTTATGATCTGTTCCATTTTTAATTGCCCCCCCTCTTATCTGACCTAGGTATCATTGTTATATGCTGCTATTTTTGGATTTGTGCTTTTATGGATATATATTGTATCCGAATAAAGATTTTGATTGATTGATTGAATGGACAAGGCTGCAGTGGTCCGATGTTCTGCCTGTGTACATTCCAAATCCCAATGGTCTGCATCTGTCTGTTAGCCACCTTCATGGTGAATGATTCAACAACCCTTTCCTGCAACCCCTTCATGTGACCCATTTTGTCCCTGATAATCCTTTCTATCCATTTCTTATTGTTGTTCACCCAACCATCTCTAGTGCTCATTACACAGAACCCTAACTCACCCATGCACACTGTCAGATTCATGACTGTGTTCCCCAAACTGCTCAGTATCATATTGCATGACTGTGTGTTTGACAAAATTATTTGCCCAAACTGGGGTCCCGTTCAGCACTCTGCCTTTATCGTTGTCCATTCCTCAATGTTTCTAGAGTCCATGAAAAATTGAATGAAAGGTTACAATAGCCTTGAACATTCCCTGTGCTCACATCAGACACTCTTGTGGTGTCTTGGTGGGTCAAAGACCTACATGATGTCACAGTCACCTCACTCATTATCTTTGGCATAAGTTCCTTTTTTCTACCATAACTGGATGTTATTTTGTCCATAAAAATCCCCCTCTGAATTGTCTCTATTTGGGCTAATTTGTAAACTTGAAAGCATTAGGTTGTGGGGACATTGCTTATGCATGCACTAATCTTGCGAGCACATAATGTTGCTTTCCTCAAACATTGACGAAACATTCACAATGTGTGATTTCTACCACCCTTCTTTTTTTGCAGTTTTTATTTGCGCTTTAGCACTTTGTAACATGAAGATGCAATAAAATAATTGTGTACATTTATTCTTCCTGTAACTTGTGCTCACTAGGTCTGCGGGGAATAACAAACGCCATTGACTTTTACTACTTTTGTTTGCAGTACACATGCTCACCTACCACATGCATTATAATATCAAGGTATGGCACAATGTAAGCATGCTCTTACTCGGAGTGGAGGCGTTTTTCTTTGTCTGTGTAGAAGGGTGGATTCTGGGTTTGACCTTAACAAAGACAGTCAAATTTGTCAACTGCAGTTGATTTATCATGGTGATAATAAACACAGTTAGTCTGCCTCTATCTGATGATGTCCTGTGGGTGGGACAACCTGAGTAAGAGATCATCACATTGTCTCAGCCAGCAGCCTTTCCACAGTCATGGTAAGAGGTGCCAGTGTCGTCTAGTTCCTACTAATCCGTAGGATCTGCGCATTGTTTGGACAACATAACCAAGGGGACACCCCCGCAGTATATGTTGGCCTATAGACCAGCTAGCTCACAGTGCCAGTGTAAGCCCCCCTAACCTTACCAGGGAGCGAATGGTTTCTGGCAACCACTGAACATGACAACCCTGACCCCTCAGGGATCGTGGAAACAGTACAGAACCTTCCGCTCAGTCACCCGTGCTCACTTACTCTCAGAGAAGTATACAGAGAATACACAGTGGGACGTTTTCAATATATTTATTTAACAACGTTATTCTTGTATAGAATACATGTGCTGCAATGATTAATAGACAGAAGCAGATTAAAATGATTACAAGCTCCAAAAGAGTGAATGGTGCTAAGACAATGTATATATGGAGGCATATAAAACAAGGAGGTAATCAAATGTAATCCTACGATACGAACCCTACACTAAGTGTACCTAGAGTGTGTGTAGGTGTAGAGCCAAGAATCTCTCCTAGGGACGATCCAACCCCATTACCTGGTAGGAGAGATTGAAGGACCCCGTCTTAGTCACGAAGTGGACACCCCTTACGTGATGTCAGACTGCTGCGTGGTGATTTCTCAGCATGCAAGGACCCTCGGTGTAAGCGGAAGAGCCTCCTCTGCTAATCTATTCTGATGCTCATCTTTTATAATAGAAAGTAGCCTTGCAATGTGCGTATAGATTAGGTATGTTATGGATACATAGATAGTACTGTTGCCCCGTGGATGAAGATAGAGATGACCTTTGTACACAGTGCGAAAAGATACCTTGTACATGATGTTCAGGGCATTGTAATAATGTTGTGCGAAGCTAGATGTATAAACAAGTTTATTTTCAGGGAAACTAATCCAACATTGTCGCGCATGCAAGTATGTGCAAAAGGTCACAGCTGAAAATGTTATATGTGAGGACAATGTAAGAAATAAGCTGTTTCGCTACATGGGCCTAACTCGGTAATATAACACCAGGGAGATAAGCACAGAGAGTGCTAAAGGGAACAGCGCAAGGCACGGTGGCAATGTGCACCTTGGAGCCAGAATGGGGATGATATTTCAGGGCCAGAAGGTGGGATGCACCTGCACCTCAGGACCAGTCCAGAAGACCACACCTCAGTGTAAGATCTATGAACTCTTGTGTGGATAATAGCAAGACAGAAAAGTGGGGCTTAGACTTTGTCACAACAGAGAGGGGGCTTATAGTATGGAATTTAGGATGACAACCATGCAGCACCAGACCTTTGTCCTGAGTGGCCCCTCGTTGAAGAAGGAACAGATTTGGCTACTCCAGAAAGGTGGTGAAGCTGCCTACTATTTATTCTATCTTTTAAACTTCACAAGCTTTACACTTTTCAAAACCCAGAGGGGCAGATTTACAAGCCCCTTGTGCCACTTTTGCGTCACTTTTAACATGGGAAAAGTGACACAAAAGTGGCGCAAGGGGCTTGTAAATCTGCCCCACAGTGTTTAAAACAAATAAGCAACTTAGTTGAGCGACTTTTCAATCTTGAAAATTTTAGCCATGACAATGACATGAGAGAAAATAAATGCCAGGGGTCATATTGCATATAGTGACCTGAGGGCGCAACAGGCGTGTGCACCTGCTTTTTGCATCCCTGGGGCATTATGGTATTACAGAAGTGTGCAGCATATGTAGCGCCAGTTCTATCTTCAGAGAGTGATTCCATGCAAATAAGGGATTTAATTTGCCTCTGAGCCCATTCTGTAATATAGAAGTGGGTAGAGAGGCAATAGGACCCTTTGTAGGGGCACTGACAGTGAACCACAAAAAGGTCACACCTTGTCAGTGCATCTCCTTAAGCCAGCCTCCTGGAGGTGTTAAAGGGATTCCCAAGGACCCTCCAGGCATTCCCTTGCAGGCAGGTGCAATCACTTACTGCACCTGCCTGTTAGAGGATATCTCTCCCTTCTTTAAAGTGGAAGAGGCATGCTGCCTGGACTGTGAAACACAAAGCGGGTTGTAAACAGCCACGTCATATTCCATTGAATACGCTGTCCTCAGGGCAGTGGTGGGCTTGTGACTGCCCTGAGGGCAATGAATGTAATAGGACTCACTTTGCTGTTTGCACCTGGCACACCTCTCTTGCTGCTATACCTGTTCTCTGTGTATGCAATGCTGTCACCTACTCTGTCATTTGTTTTAGAGAAATGTAACCTGTACCTGCGTGTTATATACCTAATGTGTTTGGTCAAGGGAAGTACTCACTGCTGTTGTTCATGTTGTACCTGTTCAATCTGTGATTGTGGGGGAAACATCCACGGCTGCATTGCAACTTGTGCTGGGTCTGTTGTGTGAGCGCTAGGGAGTAGTGCAACACAATCCCCCCTTTGCATCTGCACTTTCTCATTCCAGTCTCTGCTCCTACCTCACAGTCCCCCGATAATACTGATTGTTTTCTCTTTTGCATACTGGAGCCTGTTCATCAAACTTCTATACTGTGTGCAAGACCAGTGCAAGCTTCCCGAACACAAAAAAGCTGTTACAGTACAAGTTGTAGCAATGTATTCCCCCCAACACATACAGAACACGTACAACCTTTACAACAGCAGTGCAAGATTGACTGGGCCAGGGAAATACATGTTAGCAGCAATTACAGCTACCAAGCTGTTAACTTTTCTGTGAATCACTGTGAACATCTTTTTCACTATTTAAAAGCCGAAACGTGTGCCATTGACAGTGCTTGTTTCACCTTGAAGAACATGGAGAAGGTAACATTTTAGAAAGTAGAGTGATATTCATGAAAGGAGACAGGAATTTCAGGCAGGGCCATAGCCTAGGGTTCATGAAACCATACACTAAAGAGACTGTAAACATACTAGTACATATTAAGACCGAAGAATGTTAAAACAAAGTTAATTGTTGTAGGGACTATACCAGCATTGAGGGTTTTCAGTCACCTAATACAGCTCAAGCCAAGGCATTTTTGAACTTTACCAAATGTGGTATGAATTATGTCAACAATCTTCATTTTACAATGCCCATTGGACGTAAATATGTAACTCATGGGACTTTATAGGTGTTAGACCTGGCATCTTTTGCCGTGTTTACCCTGTCTTTTTGTTTTCTGACCTCCTGGTTTTGACTCTGTTTTTGCTGGTTTAGTGTCTCTGCGCACTTTCTCGCTGATGTTCAGTGTTAAAGTGCAAGTGATCCTACTGTAAATTATGTTATGGATTGGTGTTTCCATGATTGGCACGTTTGATATACTGGAAAGTCCCTAGTAAAGTGTACTGAGAGTGCCAGGGCTTGTAAATCAAATGCTACTAGTGGGCCTACAGCACTGATGGTGCCACCCACAGAAGTATCTCTGTAAAGGTATCTCGCACCTGCCACTGCAGTGTCTGCACACAGTTTTTACTGCCATGAGGACTTTGCAAGTGCACCCACTTGCCAAGCCCTAACCTTCCCTTTTATTACATGTAAGTCACCCCTAAGGTAGGCCCAAAGTACCCCTATGGGGAGGGTGCAGTGTATGTGAAAGGTAGGACATGTACTGGTGTGTGTGACATGTCCTGATAGTAAACTACAGTGTAATTCATTTTTCACTATTGAAAGGCTATCTGTCCCTTAGGATAGAATGGGAGATACTTTGTAACATCTTACAAAAATAACTTCCCATTAGGACAAGAGAGAGAAATGGAGTTTAGTATGCCTGAACTCAGAATGTATAAATGCACTTTTTAGTAAAGAGGATTTTATGTTGTGTGTTTGAAAATACCACTTTTAGAAAGTGGGCATTTTCTTGCTTGACCATCCTGTGTGTCTCTGCTGGTTTGTGGATTGAATGACTGGCTTTGGAGTGACAGAGGCTGGGGAAGTGCATTCACTGTAGACAGCCGAGGGGTCGAGGTGTGTCCTGCCTTTCCTGGATGAGTCAGGGCTGTGCTGAATAGACGTTGGCTGCATTTAGAGTAGTGGGAGAAGATTTCCCTGCACCTGAATAGGCCTGCTCTGCCTTACACAATGCTGCCTCCACTTCCTGCCAGCAAGCTGGACAAGAGAGAGTAGACCTGGTTTAGACTAAGCATAGAGACTCTCTGCCACAGGAGAACAAAGGAAAATGTGTTAAATATATTGGGGCCCAGACCCCAGGTTCTTTAGAACTCTTTTAGACTCAGAAACCTGCCAAGAAGAAGAGTTGGAGAAGCTGTGAGGAGAAACTACCACTTTGCTGTGTCTTTGCTGTGTTGGCCTGCAGTAGCTGCTTCTGTCTTGGGCAGAGAAAGGACTGGACTGAACTTTCTGTAACGCATTTGTTTGAGTTTCTCCAAGGGCTTGAGGTAGAGCTTGCCCCCTGTTCAAGAAGTCTCAGGAACAGCAAAGGCTTCAAGTTCTTCCTCTACCAGCACTGTAAACCCTGTGTTTTGTGTAAGCCTGGGCGGTGAACTACGCTACGCTCGCAGAGTTTGCGGAGTTTCGGCAACTTCGCGATTCGCGTAGAACGCAAAGTTACCGTGCACTACGCAATTTGCGGCGTAGCGTAGCTGTTTTTCTTCTTCGCGCGCTCAATATACTTTCTCGCGCACGCGGTAACGACCTACCGTGATTTTGCGTTCGCCGACGCGACTTCCTATCCGTTTGCGGGCGCCACGAGATTTGGAATCCGGCCGCACGATCCCGCGAGAGTGTGCGAACGCGAACACGTCATTCGGACTTCCGGCGGCAGTGTTGGTAAGATCGCGATCCCGAACACGAAGAAACTACAATCTGGCGAAGAATATCTCTCAGCGTCATAAAACATTCTCGAAAATAATGATTTTGCTCCAAAAAACTCCTCAGATTGTGATTTGGCTGTAGTTTTTTGTGCAAGGAGTCCTTTTTCTTTTTTTACTTTTTTTTCCAAGAGGAAGGAAGTGCCCCTGATTCTCAAACTTCCTGTTCCTGTCCAGCAGGCTCCTCCCAGTGCTTTGTCCATGTGCTGTTCACTTTCATTTGGATTTGGAGCTGGAAGGATCACTTTTTGTGTCTGTCTGCTGCATCATATGATTGGATTGGATTTGAGGACTTTTGGATTTGAGATTTTACAAGTAAGTTGGAGAATTGGTGTACTTGTTTGTTTGATTGGGGCTTGTTTGTACCTACATTTTTTTGGGGATTTCCATTGTTTTTAAAATTTATTGGTGTGGCCTACTGGCCTGTAGTTTCGGTAGGGGCCTAGTTGTTTTTCTTTGATTGGAATTTCAGCCAGTAGGCCCAGACTAGAGCCAGAGGTACCCATGGGTGCATGTTTCTGCGGTGTCTGTTGAATTTAAACATCATGTAGGGCATGCATGGATGGCATTGGATTGAATTGCAAAATGTGGGTTTTGGGGTGGTATTTCAGTTTTTGGGTGTGTGTTAAATAAATAGGCTTTCTCAGCCACTAGGTAACCCTGGGCATTCAGCTCGCGGACTGTGGGCAACTCCGCACTGCGCGACAACGCAGAATTACACTTTTTATCTTCTTCGCGCGCTCAATATACGTTTTTGCGCGCGCGATAATGACTTTTTGTGACGATCGCGATGCCGAACTTGCAGAATTTACAACCTGGTGAAGAATATCTCTCGAGCAGCATAAAACCTTCTCGAAAATGATGATGTAGTTCATTTTGCACAAAAAACTCCTCAGGTTGTCATTTAGATGTTGTTTGGTGAGCAAGGAGTCACTTTTTTTTTGTTTTACAATTCTTTTCAAGAGGAAGGAAGTTGCCCAGAGTCTCCAACTGCCTGGTCCTGTCCTTTATCTTCACTTTCTTGTTATTTTGGGTGGCCTGGCCATGTGGGTGGCGGCCATTTTGTAAAGCCAGGCATTGTGCTTTTGCCATAGGCCTGCATTGTCTATCTTGTGTTCCTTTTCTTGTTGTTGTGGGTGGCCTGGCCATGTGGTGGCGGCCATTTTGTGGGACCAGCCACTGTGCTTTTTCCATAGGCCTCCAAGCTTGCGGCCTAGTCTGCCAGTAGGCCCGGAGGTAGTCATCCTCATGGGTGCATAAAAACTGTTTCTGTGTTGTCTGTTGAATTGTAACATAATTTAGGCCATGGATGGCATTGGATTGAATTGCAAAATGTGGGTTTTGGGGTGGTATTTCAGTTTTTGGGTGTGTGTTAAATAAATAGGCCTTTTCAGCCACTAGGTAACCCTGGGCATTCAGCTCGCGGACTGTGGGCAACTCCGCACTTTGCTTTTAGGTGCACAAAGACTGAGGAGGAGGTGTGTCATCATTGCCCGTTGCACTGCCAGACAGACATTCTGCTGCTGTACACAACGTGACATGTGACCTGACCAGACATCTCTGCAACTGAGTGCTGCTGACATCTGAAGAAGATGGGCCCAAAGAAAGCAGGTACCAGGTCCTCCAGTACCAAGAAAGTTGCTATTGAGAAGAAGGAACAGAAGAAGGAAGTGACACTTAAGTCTGGTGTGCCGGCCAATACCTTTTTTGGGAATAGAAAAATTACGCCTGCAGCAGCGGTGTCCGGGGGGCAAGCTGGGGGCAGCACCGTCGCATCAGTGGGCCCAACCCACCAACCCAGGCCCAAGCATATGAGTGTGGAAGAGGTAGCCAGCCTAATGGTGGAAAGCAGTGATGCTGAGCCTGAGATAAACTTTTCGCTATCTCAAAGTAGTACCCAATCAACGCAGGAGGAAACACAGCAGATAAGTGGTCAACAACAACAGCCGCAACCACCGCCCGCAATAGTAGTTGTTGTTCCTCCCGAAGTAGGGGCAGTTCAGGAAATTGAGCCTCATGCAGAGGTAGAAGAAGAAGCCACTCATTCAGAAGATCCATTGTCTTCCAAATCTCCAGCAAGGAAAAGGAGGGGTATTCCATCAAGTTCTTCGCCAAGCCCCCCTTCTGATGATCTAGATGCCACTTGGAAGCCACAAACTGAGTCTGAGAGGGAGCCACGTCCCAAGACCAAGCTAGGGAAAAGGAAGGTTCCAGAAAGCCTTACACTAATGGAGGTCGATGTAGAACAGCAGGATGCTGATGATGATGATGAGCCAGTCATCACGAACATCACTCCCGGCCCCGAGGAGATGGAGACCAACATTATTACCCTATCCAAAATCGCTGAGAGTGCGAGGGATGTAGCACGCATACCTCCACAGGTAACACCAACACGACCTACAGCTTCCATATTTGCATTAGCAAAGGCCCGGCAGCGACCTACATCCAGCACAACCACCACCTCAGTAGAAGTAGGTAGTGGTACAGCAGCACAGAGTCAAATTCAACACACACCCTCCAGTTCATCCGGCATTGGAAGTGGCACCTCCAGCAGGAGGCAAAAGTTAAGCTCCCCAGTTTGGGACTTCTTTACGGTTAGCGAAAAGGAGGAGAACATTGCTATATGCTCCATTTGTAATACCTCTGTTAGTCGTGGTAAGCTTGGTACAAACTATGGTACTGGAGGCCAAATGACCCATCTGAAAAAACATCACTTGATCAGCTGGGAGGACCACCTTCGCGGCATAAAAACTGCAACCATTGGTGTTGGTGGGGATAAAGGAGTAGAAGATCCGATCACGGTGGAGAGGAAGGACAGGGAGACATTCTCTCTGGTAGTGGTACACAAAGTCTCCCTGTCCCCAGCAGTGCAGTGTTAACGTCGCCCACAACTTCAGCAACATCTCAGTGGCACAAGAGTAAGAGTCATCCTGAGACACCAAGGAGTACCGCAATGAAAAAAAGTGCATTGTTGAGCCTAAGAGAAAGGAAAACCATGCAGCCTACCATTATCAGCATGTTTGGGGGGGAGGGGCAGTACGAACGCAACCACCCAATAGCACGTTTGTACAATGCGAAGCTGGCTAAAATGTTAGTACTGGACCTTCTCCCTTTTTCTTTTGTTGAAGGTGGTGGGTTTTCTGGAATTTGTGTCAACCATCTGCCCAAAATGGCATGTTCCCAGCCGCTACTATTTTGCCAGAGTTGCTGTTCCAGCACTACATCACGACGTGCTGGAATTGCTTGGAAAAGCCTTGAAGCAGAGTGCTGTTCACAGTATCCACCTGACAACAGACATGTGGACCAGATGCCAAGCCACAGATTACATGTGCATCACTGCACACTGGATCTCTTTTGCGGGGGTTAGAGAACAGATATCTGCTGGTGTTGACGCTGCTGAGATTTTTCATGCCACTCGCAAACATGCAACTGTAGCCATGTTTGCCATGGAGAAATCTCATACTGCTGCAAACATTTTGGAAGAGTTTAACACCAAGGTCTTTGAGTGACTGCGCGGAGGTAGTCATCCTCATGGGTGCATAAAAACTGTTTCTGTGTTGTCTGTTGAATTGTAACATAATTTAGGCCATGGATGGCATTGGATTGAATTGCAAAATGTGGGTTTTGGGGTGGTATTTCAGTTTTTGGGTGTGTGTTAAATAAATAGGCCTTTTCAGCCACTAGGTAACCCTGGGCATTCAGCTCGCGGACTGTAGGCAACTCCGCACTGCGCGACAACGCGGACTTACACTTTTTATCTTCTTCGCGCGCTCAATATACGTTTTCGCGCGCGCGATAACGACTTTTTGTGACGATCGCGATGCTGAACACGTAGAATTTACAACCTGGCGAAGAATATCTCTCGAGCAGCATAAAACCTTCTCAAAAATGATGATTTAGTTCATTTTGCACAAAAAACTCCTCAGGTTGTCATTTAGATGTAGTTTGGTGAGCAAGGAGTCACTTTTTTTTTGTTTTACAATTTTTTTCAAGAGGAAGGAAGTTGTTGGGTGGCCTGGCCATGTGGGACCAGCCACTCTGCTTTTGCCATAGGCCTCCAAGCTTGCGGCCTAGTCTGCCAGTAGGCCCAGAGGTAGTCATCATGGGTGCATAAAAACTGTTTCTGTGTTGTCTGTGGAATTTTGACATCATTTAGGCCATGGATGGCATTGAATTGAATTGCAAAATGTGGGGTTTTTGGAGGGTCTATTTCACTTTTTGGGTGTGTTAAATAAATGCCTTTTTTGCTTGTGTAATTATAATTATGTGTTGTTGTAGTGGTTGTCTAACTTTCCAAACTGTTTTTAGCCATGTGGATTTTAGTTTTTGCATTAAAGCTGTGTGTTTTATCAGGCATCCTTTGTCTGCCCATATATAGTAGGCCTGCTTGAGTTCATTGTTTGCCGTGCCTTGTGCCTGTGAGTCACCATGTTGCTGGGGGCCATTTTGTGGTGGTAGTTAGTAGTGTGCTGTTTTTGCCACATAGGCCTGCGTGTCTTTCCATTGTTCCTCTTGTCTTACTGCTTCCAAATCCATCCCCATTGCCAGCTGCAGCTCCCTGATGCTGCATACATCCCACGTGATGCACAAATTTAGGCCAAACATGCTCCACTACATTTTAGTTTTTGTTCTTTACTATTCTTATTCTTCCAGAGTGTACACACTACACAGTAGCCAGGAAAGCCCTGGCCTTGTTGTCAAAGTCTCATAAATGTCTACACTGTGTGTTGTTGTTCACTGAGTTTCTAAAATTTAATAATTGAGGCCACCACACACTAAGTTCTATATTATATTTGTTTGATTTGTGCTATCGTTTGACTGATGTCATTCTGGCTTTTTTGCTTTTAGGTGCACAAAGACTGAGGAGGAGGTGTGTCATCATTGCCCGTTGCACTGCCAGACAGACATCCTGCTGCTGTACACAACGTGACGTGTGACCTGACCAGACATCTCTGCAACTGAGTGCTGCTGACATCTGAAGAAGATGGGCCCAAAGAAAGCAGGTACCAGGTCCTCCAGTACCAAGAAAGTTGCTATTGAGAAGAAGGAACAGAAGAAGGAAGTGACACTTAAGTCTGGTGTGCCGGCCAATACCTTTTTTGGGAAAAAAAAAATTACGCCTGCAGCAGCGGTGTCCGGGGGGCAAGCTGGGGGCAGCACCGCCGCATCAGTGGGCCCAACCCACCAACCCAGGCCCAAGCATATGAGTGTGGAAGAGGTAGCCAGCCTAATGGTGGAAAGCAGTGATGCTGAGCCTGAGATAAACTTATCGCTATCTCAAAGTAGTACCCAATCAACGCAGGAGGAAACACAGCAGATAAGTGGTCAACAACAACAGCCGCAACCACCGCCCGCAATAGTAGTTGTTGTTCCTCCCGAAGTAGGGGCAGTTCAGGAAGTTGAGCCTCATGCAGAGGTAGAAGAAGAAGCCACTCATTCAGAAGATCCATTGTCTTCCAAATCTCCAGCAATGAAAAGGAGGGGTATTCCATCAAGTTCTTCGCCAAGCCCCCCTTCTGATGATCTAGATGCCACTTGGAAGCCACAAACTGAGTCTGAGAGGGAGCCACGTCCCAAGACCAAGCTAGGGAAAAGGAAGGTTCCAGAAAGCCTTACACTTATGGAGGTCGATGTAGAACAGCAGGATGATGATGATGATGATGAGCCAGTCATCACGAACATCACTCCCGGCCCGAGGAGATGGAGACCAACATTATTACCCTATCCAAAATCAATGAGAGTGCGAGGGATGTAGCCCGCATACCTTCACAGGTAACACCAACACGACCTACAGCTTCCATATTTGCATTAGCAAAGGCCCGGCAGCGACCTACATCCAGCACAACCACCACCTCAGTAGAAGTAGGTAGTGGTACAGCAGCACAGAGTCAAATTCAACACACACCCTCCAGTTCATCCGGCATTGGAAGTGGCACCTCCAGCAGGAGGCAAAAGTTAAGCTCCCCATTTTGGGACTTCTTTGCGGTTAGCGAAAAGGAGGAGAACATTGCTAGTTGTTAGTCGTGGTAAGCTTGGTACAAACTATGGTACCGGAGGCCAAATGACCCATCTGAAAAAACATCACTTGATCAGCTGGGAGGACCACCTTCGCGGCATAAAAACTGCAACCATTGGTGTTGGTGGGGATAAAGGAGTAGAAGATCCGATCACGGTGGAAGAGGAAGGACAGGGAGACATTCTCTCTGGTAGTGGTACACAAAGTCTCCCTGTCCCCAGCAGTGCAGTGTTAACGTCGCCCACAACTTCAGCAACATCTCAGTGGCACAAGAGTAAGAGTCATCCTGAGACACCAAGGAGTACCGCAATGAAAAAAAGTGCATTGTTGAGCCTAAGATAAAGGAAAACCATGCAGCCTACCATTATCAGCATGTTTGGGGGGGAGGGGCAGTACGAACGCAACCACCCAATAGCACGTTTGTACAATGCGAAGCTGGCTAAAATGTTAGCACTGGACCTTCTCCCTTTTTCTTTTGTTGAAGGGGTGGGTTTTCTGGAATTTGTGTCAACCATCTGCCCAAAATGGCATGTTCCCAGCCGCTACTATTTTGCCAGAGTTGCTGTTCCAGCACTACATCACGACGTGCTGGAATTGCTTGGAAAAGCCTTGAAGCAGAGTGCTGTTCACAGTATCCACCTGACAACAGACATGTGGACCAGTTGCCAAGCCACAGATTACATGTGCATCACTGCACACTGGATCTCTTTTGCGGGGGTTAGAGAACAGATATCTGCTGGTGTTGACGCTGCTGAGATTTTTCATGCCACTCGCAAACATGCAACTGTAGCCATGTTTGCCATGGAGAAATCTCATACTGCTGCAAACATTTTGGAAGAGTTTAACACCAAGGTCTTTGAGTGGCTGCGCCCAAGAGGGCTTAAGATTGGTTTTGTTGCGACGGACAATGGCAGTAATGTAGGTAAGGCCATGGGCGATGGTGGCTATTTCAGGGTCCCGTGTTTGGCACACTGCATTAACATTGTTGTTCAAGACTTTTTGAAAAATGAATCCAAAGTCAGCAACTTACTGGCCACCTGCAGAAGAATATGCACACATTTCAGCCATTCTTTTAAAGCCCAGAAGCAGCTGAGGGTCATTCAAAGTGAGCATAAAAGGCCAGTCAAAGCGCTCATCCAGGAGGTGCCAACACGTTGGAACTCAACTTATTACATGCTTGATCGTCTGTTTGAACTGTACATACCACTCAATGCTTATGTCATGCAAAGATTAGGGGAACCTACTATGAGAGGCATGACCGTTGAGATGGGTCAATGGGACCTCATTAAATGCCTGACTGAGATGCTACTTCCTTTTGAGATCTTCACACGTGAAGTCAGCAGGGAGGACTGTACTATGGGCCAAGCTATCCCATTGTTGCACATGCTAGAGCAACAGCTGAAGGAGGTGTCTGAAACGTACGCAGGTGTGGATGACAAACAAGACGCATATCATGTGGCGGAGACCTTAGCCGCTCGCTTATCTGAAAATACAAGGATTCAAAATAACATTTTGTCACAACAACATTACATTACTGCCACAATTTTGGAACCACGGTACAAAGTATTTCTGAACAGCAAGGCAGTAATTCCTTTTTCGGAAGTGGATGTTGCCAACTACAAAACATTGATAGCTAAGGAAGCCACTATTTTCGAAAACGAACGGCTGTTAATTACAGGCCCCCCACCCCAGGCCATAACAAGTACTACAGGGCATCCAGAGTCAAGTTCTACTTCAGAGCCTGATGGCAGTGCATTTGCCTCCCAGCAATCACCTACACCAACAATAACATCAACAACAGAAAGAGGATCATCCACAGTACAATAGGCAACTGATTGGTTTCTACGGCAGGGGTATTGTAAGTCCAGTGCTGATGCAAAGGCAAAAGAGGCCGAGCACATCGGAGCACCCCTGAACATTGAGCGGACGGTCCAGGCCTATCTGGATGACCCAACAGAGGTCTTCATGGATCGAAACCCATTGGTGTATTGGTATGGGAAAAGAAGCCAATGGACAGTGCTCAGCAGGCTGGCGATAAAGTATCTGGCTTCCCCTGTCACAAGTGTCTCCTCTGAGCGTGTTTTCAGAGCTGCTGGTGCCATTGTAACTTCGAAAAGGACCAGTCTCTCGCCCAAAAGCGTGGAGAGGTTAACCATGATCAAAATGAATCAGCACTTTATACCACCGGATTACAAAATATGTGAATCACATCAGGAAGAGGAGAGCGACTTGGATGACGTAAGTAGTGCGTTACAGGACCTACTTCTGTCCGAACCACCAGAGTTTGAGGACGAGCTCCTCTTCCCTAACAACTAGGCTTTCAAATTGTTACTTTCTTCCTTCCTTTATTTGTCTGTGTATCTGTCTTTCTGGTTCAAATCAAATCACACCAAATCCATCACCACCGTCTTCTCTTTTTATTTCTCTTCTCTTCTTGGACTCCACCGTAATTGATGTTTTTTTAATTCATTGATTTTTCAATACCCCTTTTCTTTTTCCATCTAGACGTTACAGGCTGGCCTTTACCCTGTGCTATACTGGGAGACGCAACTCACATTTACCTAACCAATCCGCATCTGGAAGGCCACCAAGATTGATGTGCGGAGCGTCCATGGAAGATAGGACCAAGAGGAAGGACGAGATTCAACTCCACAATTTGACCAGGATAATACAGTAACTTTAGTATCATTCATCATTCATCTTTTAATTAATTGGAATCCTTTTTTCTCTTCAATCATTACGACTGTGTGTTGTGTGTTGTTGTTTGTTTGCTAATTGATCCCTACAACTATTTTTTAATTTTCTTTGCTATCTTTAAAAGTAAGCCCAGTACAACATGGAATTTGGGTCTCTGAGGGCATATTACAGGCAAGGCAAATTGCATAGAATATACTGCTGCCCTGTACTGTCTAATTGTCTAGTAGGAGTTAGTAAGTACTACTCATTAACCATCAAGTTATCTTCATCATCATGCATGCATTTCCTTTTTCTCCCTTTATAGATTTTTTGGATAAGATCATGGTCGTCTGCCAAGATTGCGCTTTGCTTTTGTTGTCCATGCGTACTGTTTTTCTTTCTCAAACCTTTCCCCAAACCCCCTTCCCATCCATTCATCAAACCCTAACCCTCTTCCCCGGGCTGTGATTTATATTGAGGTGTGATGTGACTACATAAAATGTACACCAATTGATCACACGCTTGCTGGGGCAGATGTGGTGAAAGCAACACTAATTCAATTTCAAGGCAGGGCGAGGAGCTTCTTCTGCTTGCCCACCCATGCTCAGTCTATGTGCAAGCCGTCACCGGCTAATAGTACATCATAATTAATTGCCGGCATTGATTGGATTCATCATCAAACTCCTACCACACAGCAGTAAAGGTTACGAATTACGATTGTGTTAAGTTAAGTGACTCACTCGACACAACTACAGTTTGTAACTTCTTGTACTAGGCTGTCCCCGCCACCATTATGTTTTATTTGACTTTAGCAGTTGCAAATGCAATATTGTTTGTTTGGCAGTCTTCTTCTGTACTGTATTTTACTTCATTCTACTACTCCTCCCACAGTCGCTCTCAGGCAAGTGACTGTCTCTTTTTTATTTTTTTAGCAAATGCTACTGCCAGTGTCTACTCTACTACTACCACCACAACCATGGCATCTTCTCCATTCTCTTGGGAAACCATGCAGCCATCGCTGTGCCGAACGTAATCATCATCAATCACAGATAAGATAAGTTTGGTGGGAGGTATAATGGACTAGGAGGAGAGACTGACAGTACTAGTAGGACAAATAACTCAGTGAGGGGTACCGCATCTATCTGTTTGTGTTACATCATCGGCAGATTATTTAAATCAAACACTGGCTGCGGCCCTGCAGCAGCAAGGAAACCATGTGACGTTAATTTGTAACGTCAAATCACAGGAGACACTGTTCCAAGATAGGGGTGCAAAAATGTCACCCTCTCATCAACAAGAAAAGATAAAGAATAGAGTCAAAAAAGAGAGAGAAGAAATAGAGAGAGGCAAAGATATCTCCCCAGTATCAAGGATCCAATCCCGAAGGGAGGGCCAAATCTTGCCTCTTAGTAGCCCTCACACACCCCAAGGGATGTCATGCTTCATCATAGGGCCTATGCTCCTCGTCGGGCCGGCGCTGCAATGCCCAACGGGTCCCCTGAAGGGTCACTTTTGCGGAGATCTTTTAAGAGAAAAGCCGTAAGATGAGTGCAGGTATGTGGGCGGATCCAAAGATGGAAGTGATAAAGGACGTGCAGTGTAAAGTGCTCAAAATTAAAACTGCCTAGGAGTATCCACAAGAAGAATTTTAATCACGTGGTGCCCCTGGCAGACTAAAAACCCGAAGGTAAAGTAAGTTACTGTGGGGCTGTATGTGCCCAAGTAACTATTCCAAGGTCGACATGTTTCACGCCTAGTGTGTCAGAAAGATCAATGGCGTTTCCTCAGGACCTAACAGTGAAGATTAAAAATTAAGTGCACGTAAAAGGGGTTCCAAAATAAGGATGGTAACCCACAAAAGTGAAAGGTATGTCTGGGCAATCCACACAACTGTGTTCCTTACAGTTTGGTAACTATCTAAACTATAGATGTGCCCTAAACAATGAAGTACCCTCACATCTAGGGGAGAAATCTCCCGAGGCTAGTACATGCTGGACGCCTGCACCTTATTGGGATTGCGTCGGGTGCCGGCTCATTCGCACCTACCCTCTACCAGCGACTGCCTGCTTAATTTGTAAAACAGTAACCCCCCACAAAACATTAACAGTGTATGTTTAAGTATAAATATAATTTATTACCCTAACAAAAATAAACTATCCCACATCTGACCCACCCCTCTCCCTAATCCCAACCAATGTCCAAAACGAAAAAAGTCCAAAGAATGTCCAGAAACCCCAACACCCAATTCCTACCCACCAACAAAAGGAATAAAAAAGGGGTAATGCAACAGGGTCCTATTATAGATGTTATATTCGGCGGGCTTTGAGGTGTTTGTCCACCAGTATTTTGACCCGCTCCTCTAGTTGCTCCTCTAGCCGTGACACCCGGAGGAGAATCTTGCGGCGAAATGCCCTGCATTGGCATCCAGGGTGGGGGACAGCAGTGCTGGCTGCTAGCGAATTGCGGCAGCGGGCGGCTGCCAGACCGCGGCGCCGTACCACTGGAGTTGGGGCCTGGCTGGGGCCCGGGGCATCGGACGAGGCTGCAGCTGCTGCCGTCTCCTCCTCCTCCGCCTGAGCCACCAGCTGCCGGTACTCCTCACATATGGCCTCCAGTTTCCGGCGCCGGGCCCTTGCTGCCAACTCCTTCCGGGATGGTTTTTCTTGGGAAGGAGTACTATCTATATCAAGAAAGAAAAAGAATATTGTTGTAACCAGTACTCTTAGCAAAACAGTAACACAAAATTAATTCAACACATAATGGCACAGTAGCACTAGCAAGAAGCACAGTACATAACATTTGTGGTAATAATCTATCTATCCTCCTACTTCCTCGGCCTCTAACATTTGTGGGAGTTTCAGGCATTATACTAGCACTATGGACTCCAACCAGTACACAGTACACCACTCTTCTTCTTATCTCTAGTTTAGCGAAATGACATAACCTGGTTGTAGCCGGCATGCCAGCTCGGTCATTTATGCTTGCACTCAAGACAAACATACGAGTCATGACGCAGACTCACGTTAGTTTGATTTACTACTGTCTGCAGGTGGGGAAGCTCGTATTTTTCTATTACGGGTGGCACTGGCCATACTCTCTCTGTTACATGGAGGGCAATTGGTCAATTTCACAGTGCCCTGGCTACTACAAAAAGGCAGATTATATATCTGATCCAATGATCATTGCTTTTATATGGGACGATGACATAAGGTCAGTAGCGGTCGGTGGTGGGACTCGGGGAGTGCTGCTGGGCGGTGACGTGGGGAGGGGCAGGGTGGGGGTAGTAAACTATGGATTACGGCCAATTACAGGTAAGTAAACATATAAATAAATAAAACTAATTTTGTTGCGCGCACTGCATCGCATTTGGCGGTGCAGTGCGCACAATGAAATTCGCTTTATTTATTTGTATGTTTACAGTAAAGTTACCTGTATTTGGCTGCATAATAAATTGTTTACTACTACCCCCCACCCTGCCCCTCCCCACATCGGCTTTGCTACTCTGGCGCGGTTTCTTTTACATTCCCTTAAAACTAAAACTGTGCTTCCCGTGACACTCTCCACCTATGCTGTCTATGATGAATACATACAGGCATCCATCCATTCTAAGTAAATGTCAATCATTCTTCTTAATCTCTCCACAAACCTTACTTTGTTTCACCAACAACAACCCATGCGTCCACTCACTCCGTTGCTTGCCTTGGCTTTGAGTTTCACCCAAACACCGCTGATCATTCTTGCTATCCACAGTATCCACCCATACTGTGTCGCCCACCCAGGCAGGCATCCATTCTTCTTTCACCTTCCACCCATCCTTCAACAACACATGCATCTGATTCCTATCAGCCACCTATCCATGCTTCCAACGTATCCTTCTCTGCCAGTCATCATATTAAATCTCGCCCGTCCATCCTCCGTCCACCCTTCTTTCCCTTTTTGTTCAACACATCCATCAAGGTCATCTGATCTGACTTTTAGTCTCCTCCATAAAACTTTCACAGCTGAGTTGGAGTCAGATATAAGAGGCCATTGGATTAATCAAGTCACGCTGGTAATGCTATTGCTACTGCATTGCTAATGCTAAGTAAAGGGTATCTTCTTTAACCGTTGTATAATGTTCACTACAACTTCATACCTAATAAGTCTCAACAACAGTACAGTGAGTGAAGTCAACACCCTTCCAGCTAGTGCAATGTCAATAAGTAATGAATATAACTTACCACCGCCCGCCACTGCTGCTGGCTCACCCCTGTAGCTCCTGCAGGTGCCGCATCTTCTCCTGCCCCCTCCGGAATGCTAGAATCGCCGCTGGCCCCGCCGGCACTGGTGGTCGCTAGTAGGCCTAGATAAAAACATGACACATTTTTAGATGCCTGTACACCTCCCCCTATTTATTCATTTTCACTAGCAAGATTGAAAAAAAAGTTAATACATACATATTATTATACATCACATTCACTAGTCCAAATCAGGTACTAGAGTAGAGTCAGTAGACACTAGTAGTGTTATGGTCCCTAGGGTCATTATTATACTATACTCTACTCTTTGCAAAGTTAGCCTGAGCCATGCAACCATTTTTTGCTTCATGTCTTTTGCGCAAGTTACCTCGCAGCTTGTTGTGCAGTAACAGTAAGACGCCTTTTTGAGCCCACATGAGCACATACAGCTACTGTCTGAGCGTTGCGTACAAGAGGTTGAAAAACAAGCCACTTTGTTATGGAGTTCGGTTAGTCCGTATTGCTTAGCCATAAGTAACATGTTACACTTTTTTGGCAGGACTGAGAAATGCTTGCATTATACTATCTAACGCGCACCATTTTTCTCAGGCAGAAGATTCCCTTCTACGAACCAGAGATTTGCAGAGCTTATGAATGATGCATGTAACCAGTAATTCTACGTTCTACGGTGAGGAGTCTCCCAGAATTCGTACAGATCTTTTGTCTTCTATCATCATGCACTTGTTGTAACAATGTTTATTGTTTTAATCTTATGCATTTTGCTGTTGGAGCTGGCTGGAGTACACTGAATTTTATAGAACAACATACAGAGCTTGTTAGTTGAAAATAAACCTTTTGAACTTACACATAGACTCTGTGGTATTTGGTGTGGTGGTGGTGGTGGACTTACACGAGTGAGTGAGCGAAAGGTTGTTATCTGTTCTGGGTTGTGTAATCATTGGGTATCTTCGGGTGGGGGTTCGGGGACCTAATGAGACACTATAGCTAGTCGTTCAGGGGATTGTGGGTTCACTTCTGACTGAGGTGTGAGGAAGGTCCAAGTTCCAAACTCCCATCACCAACATCCTATTTTCTTGTGCATAGTTCTGCATGGGGCTGTGCAGAATCCCCACATCAGTAGTAGTATGTACTATATCCTATCAAAAATAGTCAAATATCTGGTTGGGCATTTTGTTTGTGGTAATTGTCAAAGCCTCAAGATTAAGAAGCCTAGAAGAGGACAACCGAAAGGACTGGACTCAGTGGCTAGAGCTATTGGTCAATCTGAGTTTTATTCAAAACCGTAAAATAAAGAGTGACAATGCAAACTGGGCAAGCTTAGCGACAGACTAATAGTAGTAGTACAGACATTCATAGCAGAGGCAGTTAGAACTTAGAGGCAGGGATAACCAGAATTTAGAAACAGATAGTCAAGTCAAGATCAAAGAATCTTTTGTAAAAAATAGAATTAGGGAGTGGAACCAGAATTAATAGGTTGGAAAAAATAAGGTGCAGTAAAAGTTAGGGCAATATAATTGTTAATATTAACCACTGGAGGACTTACTGGGACCAGCAGCAGGGCCCTCGGTAGAGGAGCGGTCCTCTGGTGGTTGTCCTGCCGACTCGGACCCCGTCTTCTTGCCCCTGGGTGCTGCAGATCAGTGATCATGTAAGATATAATAAAGAAAGACACAAACATTAATGATTGCTGTGAAACAAATAAATTATGTAAATAAACGCTCAAAAAACGTTTTAGGAAACAAAAATTGCAATAAAATTGACCTATCTAATCCGATCGACTACTGGCTTGGGGGATTCACGGACAGTCTACTTATTTAGGAACACTAATTCAGTGTTCCATTCTGATTGATTCAAATAAAATCCAGAACACTAACTAAGCCTAAGTACCATCTGACCTAGCCCACCTATTCCAGGCGGGCCAATTGTTCATTAAGTCTGCATTTCCATTTTTTTTAGCCCTCAAAAATGCATAGATGAGAAGGAGGACACATGCATAAATTGGTGCATAATGCATACACCAAATTGTTGGTTGGTTGCGTCTGATGAACTGCAGCTGACTGACACTGCTAAGCCTACCACTCACTAAACAAACTACAAAAAGATCTACTAAGGACTGGGGTAAGCAGCACTCAGTGACAGAGGATGCGTCACGCAGACCGCTCAAAAATTATCAACTAATAGTAACTAAACCTAGTATCAAATTCCATCCACCACTATTTGACAGGAGGACAAAGGAAGGACTAGAGTCTCTCTAGCAATAGCATTACCTAACTGAAGTTCTCTAAAGTAAACTCTTACATAATAATAAGGACAAGCGAGCGCAAAGTTGCAAACAAGTAAGAGTAGCGCCCAGCACCTGTGTCCTACAATCACAGAAGAATTTGAAACGTAATTTACCTGCAATGTAAGCAGCAGTATTCTTGTTATTTGTAAAAAATGTATACACAAATCACAATACTTATACTACTATATATATTAGCTACTCACCAAGCCCCACGACCTCGACACCTAGCAGGTCCAACAGGTCCTGCTCCCGGTCCAGGATGACTGACCACCGGTGTGCCAGCTGGTTATGGGTGCACCGGACCCCTGAGCAGCGAAACACTGCCCGGCGCACCTTCACCCACCGGCGGTGACGCTCCTGGGTAGGGTACCCGGAGCCTGGCCTGCCGCCTGCTGCCAAGGTCAAGGGGAGGTGGCGCTGAACAAAAAAACAAGGGCGGCCACCTCCGCCTCACTAAAAAGCTGGCGGGCTTGCACCCCTGCAGGGCGCAGTCTGCCGCAAGGCAGGCGGCTCTTGGGCGCACGCGCCTTGCCCTTCGAGCCGTTACTGCTGCTACCCTTCGCCATGGTTCTGGGGTGGGAGGACGAGGCGGAAAAGAAAAGTTAGAAGGGAAAAATAAAGTTAGGGGAAGAAGTAGGAGCTGAAAGAAGAAAGTTATATAAAACAGTCGAAAAGTAAAAAAACACAGTAAAAAGTAGAAAGAAATGCAAAATATAGACTTAGGCAGAGAGAGAGATAGATAACAAATACAGAAAAAATGAAAAACAGTGTATGACTCTATTCCTCTTGTATGTAAATGACCTGGTTGACCACCTGCAAAACTGTGTACATGATTCCCCTAAATTGGGAGGCAATCACATCTGTGCCCTAACATTTGCGGACGACACTATCTTATTGTCCCAAACACCTAACGGCTTGCAGAATTTGCTTTACAGCTTAAATGATTACTGTAAAGCAAAAGGTCTTGAGGTGAACCCAACAAAAACGAAATACATGACAATAAGGCCACATAGAAGTTTTAAGAATAAAATATACCTGAATGGTACAGAACTAGAACGAGTATCTAATTTCGTATACTTGGGGGTCACCTTAGACTCAAAACTTTCTTGGGCGCCATAAATAGAGAGGTCGAAGGCTATTTTAACACAGAACTCCATCCCTATTGTAAAAAAACAATCTGCAACATCCTCCAAAGCTATTACTCGAGCCCTGGAAGTATACAAGGCCAGAGCTCAATCTGCTGCCCTATGCGGTGCGGAGATTTGGGGAAGTGGAACCCTTAAACCCTTAACAATAGCAGAAAACAAAATCCTGAGAATGTTTGTTGCCCTTCCTCAACGTACTCCATTGATTCCCCTGACCTATGACTTGGGTATTAAACGCTTGGAGTATTTGGCAATTTGGAGAACTCTGTCACTCTGGATCAGAACCTGGATAACACCGGAGCTAATTGTGTACAGAGAATCATTGATCGAACTCCTGGCACTCGACACTCAAACCACGTTCCCCTGGTTGATCCATATTAGAAAGTGGCTTTTGGATCTAGGACTTAGCAGATATTGGTCGAACCCAGGTCTGTTGACTCCTGAGTCAAAAAGCGAAATTAAATTGTTATTTTGGGAATTTGTGAAACACAAGGTAACTCAAAATGGTTCACATGGAAGTTTAACTACACAATTCCTTGAGTTTAAAACGACACCTCATTTTGAGCCATTTTTAGATGAGATAGAACCGCTACTGGCAAAGTGCTTATATTTGAAATTTAGATATGGAATTTTACAACTAAACAGCTTTGTTGCAAAATGGTCAAGGCTACAAAACAAGGAGGGGGACCCTCGTTGTGCCTTATGTCAAATGGGGGTTGATGAAGATGTTGCACACGTTTTGTTTTTCTGCCCAGCATACAAACTAGCTAGAAGGCAATGGATAAAACCATTAGCCAGGTGCCTTAGTGTCAGGAGAATGAATGTTATGCTGAGAATACTAAAAACTGACAACTCCTGCTTAATAGTCTTTAGTCTCAGCCGATTTCTACTGGCTATTAATTTTATAAGGAAAAAGGAGGGCAAAACCTATAACTTTATAAATCTGGCTGTTAATTCAAAGTATTTACTTAGATATAATGTACAATCTGGCAGAAACAAATACGACAAAACTCATAATGAACTGTATATTATGGTCAAGATTGAACAAAAATCTTAAAAGGAAATAGTAGAAGTGTCGGTGTAAAAATTGAAGTCTTTTAAGTCTACCTGTACTGTATTAGTTTCCAAGTTTTTAGTAATAATTCAATGATTTTAAGTTTTGATAGTTTTTATTACAGGCATCTCATGGGATTTTAAAGAATATCTAAATTTTAGTAGATTCTTTTAATAGTTTGGATATAAATCAATTCATGCCGATGGTCCTGTGGTATAATGAAACAATTTGAACCACTCTATACCTAATGCACATGCACTTTCTAAGAATTTATCATTATCATAGAATAAATTGTGTTTTCTAGCTATAACATTGCACAGGCACTCTATAAGCGAACAAGTTAACAGGGCAATTTTTATATTTTCAAAAAAGAGGTGGTATTTACCTAGATTTAATAAGAACTGTAAATAGACTACATGTACATAAATTTGACAATGTGAGCAATGGAGAATGTATTTTAATTCTAATGATGCATCTATTGTATATTATTGTATATTACTGTTTTCTTACTTTTATGGCCTTATAGGCCGAAATAAAGTATTTGAATTTGAAAAACAGTGTAAAAAACTAAGGATTGCAAAGATTGAGGGAGGATAGAAAAGCAGGCCCAGAACCATAGCATAGAGTGAAAAACAAGATGGCCGCGCCCATCGCGACTGCGTGGGTAAGTTCGCGCGATATTTCTCCCCGAGTACGCAAAAAACGTCGCAAACACGTATGATCCGTTCCCGAACATGAAATGCGCATCGCGAGCACGCTATATGCGACCCGGAACAGGAAATAAGGGATCGCGAACGGGCGGGACAAGTGAAAAACAAGATGGCTGCGCCCATAGGCGACCGCATGGGTAAGTTCGCGAGATACTATACCCCGAGCATCAAACAGCGTCCCGAACACGCACAACGCGTTCCCAAAGAAGAAAAACGCATCGCGAATGGGCACGACAAGCAGCTACGCACGCTCGCGTAGCTACGCATAGCTCACGTAGCACTCCGACGTCTTCGCGTTGCTTCGCGTAGCGCGACTACGCGAACTACGCCCAGGGTTAGTTTTGTGCTGCAACAGAAGAAAAAGCATCCCAACGCTGCCACCAGCGCTACTACCGGCTCCGTGTCCTGAAGACACCACAGAGCCACCGCCGCACTTCGCACTGAAACCCTGTTCTCAATGACGATGCTGTTTTATGCCGCTACTGAGCCGCTGCTTGCACCGCGACCTATGGGCATTGCACTTCGCACCGCCTCCCTTCATGACGCTGTCCTGGTATCCCCAACGATGCCGCTCCAAGCCGACATCAATGCTGCTGCTTGCACCGTGGTTATAGGGCACCGCTCGTAAGTTACATGACACATCGCCCTCATCCCGCACCGCAGCCTTGGTCTACCGACGCCACGCCATCGACTCCAGTTCATCAGCCGATGACAGCACTCCCACAAGGCGATGCCGCTGCTTGCACTGTGACCTGCCAGCACCACGACAAGCACCGCTTCACTTGGCACTGCAGTCCTGGTCTCACCGACACAGTTGGACGACCGTCACCGAGCCGCTGCGTGCACCTCGAACTGAGGGGACCGCACGCTGCACCACTGCACTTAGCACCGCAGCCTCGACGCCTGCTGACACTGGCCCTCCCGACTTCACCGTGAGGAGTTCGATCTGCAATGCATGTGACATCAAGGGCCCATGGACTCCTGCACCGACCTCCGGAACCGACACCTGCAGACACCGGCTCTTCAGGTATCAATTAGAGGTCACCCATGCCTTGCATGTCTAAAGGTATTGTGTTGCGGGTCTTCCCAATGCCGTAGCTGGCCTGCGACACCGCGGTCAGCCAGAACTGTTTGGATTTATTGTTCACGATGCCTTGATAGCCTCGGACAGAGCTATGGACTTCAAGGAACTGTATTTTAAGTCTATTTTTGATTATTGAGATTTCTGAGAACTGTATGGTGGGTTTTTATTGTTTTTGTTCTTGTTTGCACAGATACAATATTGGTTATTTTTCCCAAACTGGTGTGCTGTCCTTTTATAGCGTTTTCACTGTATTACTGTTGGTTATGTGCAAATGCTTTACATACTGCCTCAGAGATAAGCCTGACTGCTCGTGCCAAGCTACCAAGGGAGTGAGCAGGGGTTATTTCAGTAGTGTATCCCCCTTATCCTGACTAGGAAGAAGGGTCCCTACTTGAACAGGGTAACAACCTGCCAACTAGAGACCCCCATTTCTAACAATAGGTGAGTCATATGTCATGGAATTAAATGAAAATAGGTACTTATAAAGCGCACGGCTACTCCACAGAGTGTCCCGGCGCTGAAAAACGGACCACCGAGAGACAGAAAACAGAGCACGATATTCAAGCCACGGCAGAACAGAGAATTACTGCTGGAAGAGTCAAGTTTTTAACTGTCTTCTAAAAGTCATCAAGTCCTGGACCTGCCTAAGATAGGGAGGCAGCCCGTTCCACAAGCAAGCGGCTAGCACTTGAAACGAGCGACAGCCTATCCGAGAGCGGGCAAACTTGAGAATGTGCATTAATGACTGTCCTGAGGACCTCAGGGCCCGTTGCGGCACATAGTGTTGAACCCTTCTCCTAAGATATATGGCCCCTGTGCCCTTGAAAAGCCAGAAATGCTAGAACCAGCGCTTTAAACTGGATCCTCTTACATACCGGAAGCCAATGTAAGGCCCTCAGGTGGATTGTCATGTGTGCTCTGGGCCCTACCATGAGAATGGCTCTAGCCGCTGCATTTTGAGCCACCTGCAAACGATTCAGTAAATACTCAGGAAGGCCAAGGTACAAGATATTAACATAATCCAGCCTGGATTTGGGCTTTCATTGTTAGGGAAGTATCTAACTTGACCCCTAAGTTCTTCACAATGCCGACAGGAGCAGTAGGAGGGGACATATCCGAGGCCACCAATGGTGCCATGATTCGCAAGACGGGCAACCAAAAAAGATAATCTTAGATTTTTCTGGGTTGCACTTTAGTTGATTAAGCCGCAACCAAGAGAAAACCTCCGTAAGACAGGTGTTAATCTCCTCGCCTCTAAACCCAGAGCCTTTGTCACATGTGAACAACAGTTGAGTGTCATTGGCATATGACACTATCCTGGCACCGTGGGACTCAGCTAGAAGTGCAAGAGGAGCCATGTAAATATTAAACAATGACGGGCTCAGGGTAGACCCGTGCGGGACCCCCACCTTCATAGTCGGGATGGGAGCCGCGAAGGGTGGGGACCAAATTTCCTGATGACGGTCGTTCAAGAAGGAGGTAAACCACTTAAGTACCGTGCCCCCGATGCCACAATCTGACAGGCTTTGTAAGAGCCGGTCATGGGCACGGTATCGAAAGCAGCGGGCAGATCTAATAGTATCAGAACTGCGCTTCCCCCTCTATCTAGTTGCTCTTTTATGGTTTCAGAGACTTCCAATAAGGCAGTTTCAGTGCTCAGATGAGCACTAGACAAATTTATAACGTCTCTAGTTTTTTTTTTGGCTTATCCTTTTAGCTTAACTCGTTTGCTCATTTTCCATTTAATTAAAGTATGTGTTACATAGGTGCTAAGAGTGTTTAGTTTGAGAAGTGAAACTTATAAATGCGAAAGAAAGTGTTTCATGAAACTTATTATTGCTTATGAATCTTCCCCAATTATATCTCTGCGCCTTGCCTTCTTCTTTTCTTATTTTGTTTCTAAATAAACAGGCATTGTTAACCGCAGAGCGTCGTGTACCATTGATGTGAAGTAGCCTTGATCATGACAATTTGATTCTAATTGCATTCCTTGGTTAGTGGATGGAGGTTTCCATAGTTTCACAAAAACAATTGTCTGCTGTTCAGTGAAGAAAATTCACCACATCAGGATAGACTGATAATACATCTTGATTATTTTTTTAAAATGTAGCCACAGCAGGATAAAATGATAATACATCTTATATACTTTCTCTCAAATGTATCCTGAAATAATTGATGAACAATTGTCATTTGCTTTAGAAAATACATCATCCTGTTTTAAGCAGTATCAATAATGACCTAGAATTTCTGTGTAGGAATATGTGTTATGCTTGATGTGCTTTGTTTTGTTTGGAAAATGCCTTCAAAGTGGCTCATCTTTCATATACCTCCAAACTGTGTCCCCAAAAGTGTCATCACAAGCTCAGGAGACTCAGAGAAGGCATAAGGCCTTTGATTTGCACTTGTCAGGGTCCAGTGGTCCTAAAGCAATTTTATTAATAAATGTTTTATTTTAAAGAAAGGCTGTCGTCTTTACTAATAATGAAAAAGCTTTCATGCTTACATGGCCACAGCACTAAAGTGCACATGTAAGAAACTGGGTTATAAGATTAGGGATATAGGGCCACGTGTATCAACCAATTTTGCGTTTGCAAATGTGCGGATTCGCAGAATCGGCTCGTTTGCAAAGGCAAAAAAGGGTTTTTACATGTATCAAACCCTTTTTTGCAATTCAGTAACCTGTTACCAAATCTCAAAATGGGTTTGCAATTCGGTATTTGGAAGGGCGTGTTTAAGGCGCCCCTTCCAAATAGCGAATCACAGCGGTATGTGTGAATGTTTTGTGACTGTGGAAGCAGTCGCAACATTAGCAATTTAACACCAACTTCAAGTTAGTGGCAACCCATTCGCAAATGTGGAGCTTTGGGAATGGTTGTAAAAGCATTTTTTAAGAGCAGGCAGTGGTCCCATGGATCACTGCCTGCTCTTAAAAAATGAAAAGAAACTTTTTTTTTTTTCAGCGCGTCCCGTTTTCCTTTTTAGGAAAACGGCTGCATTTTAAAAAAAGATTGCTTTATTTAAAAGCAGTCACGGACATGGTGGTCTGCTGACCCCAGCAGGCCACCATCCCAGTGATACTAGCAATTCCTAGGGAGTTTCAAATTGCGATCTACCTCATTAATATTAATGAGTTAGGTCGATTTGCGACCCCTTAGGAATCGCTAAATGAAACTCTATGAGTTTCATACAATTTTAATAATGACTACCTAATTGCAATTTGCAGAAAATCGCAATTAGGTAATTGCTATTACAAATATTGATACATGTGGGCCTAAGTGCCCACCTCAAGTAATAATCCTAATCCTTGTCAGGCTGAATCACTAAAGTCTCTAAACAACCTTGAGCTCAACCAGCAGGTATGGCTCAGAGCAGGTAGGCTTGACATAAAGGCAATGTGTAAAGTATTTATGCAGTACTAAAACAGTAATAACATTGAAATTCAAAACAATAAAATTAAATTAATTAGTAAAATACAGTAAAATTTGAATATAGAAAATGACACTAAAATGACAAAAAATCCAATCAGGGGAACCGGAGATATGAATTTTGAAAGTTTGAAGTAGAAGTATCGCAAAGAAGCACAAAATGCCAATGATAATCAATGGTTGGAGTGGAACAGGACCTATGTGCAATTTGCCACTGACCACGTTGGAGCTCACGTTGGGTACACTAACCAGATTTGTCCTGGTCAAAGATTTTACCTTCTCACTTTAGTCCTTCAAATCCCAATCCTTCACAGCAGTACACTTCTATGGGAGACACTTAGAGACATACTCGGTTTCAGGCAGAGGCCATCAGGATGTCCAACCCAGGTCCCGTTGCCAGTGATTAGCTGGGCAGCTGCAGGAAAAGACCTCTTGTATCTTGTTGTGTCACTGTAGTTTTAACAGGTCGTTAGCCTTATGACCCTTAAAGTCCACATTTGTGACCTGCGTATAAGAGTGAAAGCAGGACCAGTTCTCCAGATTTCTTCTCAGGTTGCAGAGAGCAGGTTCAGTCATCTTCTGATCTTCATCAGATCCAGGAGTGTTCTGAACTGAGTGCCTGAGTGGATATGCCACATTTTTGCCTGTCATGAGCTAGTGGGTGGGAATGACCCCAAGGGAGGCCCTAAACCAATGGCTGCATGATTTTAAACACAACTGCTCCCACTTGATTGGTTTGTGTGATATTGGGGTTGCCAAATTATATTCTTGTTCTCTCAATGCTGTCTGTTCCCTCATATGCCATAACATTGAGAGTGCCTAGAACAAAATCGTTTCCCATTGTCAATGCTAGCCAAGTGAATATTTGTATTCAGTGCCAAGATCTAGATTTAACACTTGAAAAGCTTACTGAAGCCATAACCTTCAGTTGTATGTCTATGATACAAAACAGAAACACACAGGTACAATTTTATGACTGGCCCTTAAAGGTGCCACCCTCAATTTATCGTGACACCTTTGGGCTGCCTACGAAACATTTTCAAGAGATGCCACTTGCGGTTGCTCTAGTAGTGTGCCTGTTTTGTGCAAATTAAAACATCAGGTGGTTACTCTGGGATTGGGTGTTGTTAAGCATCATTTGTTTCTGTAGATCTGCTGTGAAATGTTTTAGGTAAGTGATGCATAGTTCTCTGCTTTCTATGGAATGTTGCTGCCTTGTCATGGAATATCAAGACATTTAGCCTCACCTCTTGACGCCTACCAGAAGTTGGACATCCAAGTTTAGCTCAATTGTTTTCCCTATTAAAGGAAAAATCTGCTGCATCTCTACTGGGAAGAATTTGCTTGCAACAAAATATTGAAAGAGCATCAGGTTAGTTTTGTTTGGGGCATTTACAATACTGGATATGAACATATCACAGAGAGTCTGATTTAGGAAGAGTCAGTTGAAAAGGTAGGAATTTGCTCAAGCAGGGCTAATTATATGACTGAAGAAAGTTTCAACCTGTTCAGAAATTCACAAGAAATGTCAAGAATGCCAGGACAATCTAGGTCAGGCCTATATTTCCTATCAGAGAGTTGGCAAACAAACAAAAGGTTATTGGAGGAACGCTTCTAATAAAGCTAACCACTAATAATTGCTAGTGGTAGCATTAAGACCCAATGTTCTTTTTCCCACCATGTCACCTCAGATTAGACCCAGCTATATGCAAATCAGTGTTGGACCTGCTCCAATCCCATGACCCATGGCTGTGTCCCATGCTCACTGTGCCACTGGAACCAAGCTACACCCAACTGAAGAGGCTTAATCAGGCACAAAATTGGTCTTTGTTGCCTGTGTTCCAGTTCGAACTGGACTGTTCCTCTTGGAGCAGGAGCAAGACAGATTTCCACGTAGCAGGGTCTAATCTGAGGTGGCATGGAGGGCAAAGAACAATGGGTTGGAATGCTACCCGGAGAGGTGTACGAGGTCCAGGTGAACTAGTTGATTTAGGTGGGGAAAAGCTTTGAGTGGGAAAATTCTAAATCCACGCCCTTTTAAGTCTCTCCCACCAACCGAATACTTTTGGTGTCTTCACTCGTTCCAGCTTTTACTGTTTTGACATAGGCACTTTTTGGAGCTCAAATTCCTGCAGTAGGGCAAGGCTGCAGGCTGTAGCTAAAGATGGCTCCACAAGACAGATTTGTCCTGGTCCTCCAGAGTTCTTTGGAGCCAAAAGGGTTTTAGGCCCAGGATTTTCAGGATGTTAGGAGGAGTACAACTAGACATAGCCCAGGGTTCCAGGACCTGAGGAACAGAATTTGGGGATCAAGGCTCATTCCAGCAGAAGCAGCCAGTAGGGTCGTGGGCAGGTTCAGTTGAAACTGCTCAGCTGTGCTCTTTCAGGAAAAAAGCTTCTTGCAACCTATTGTGTCTCTATAGCCAACTGATCCTTGGAGTCCACTTATTTGTCTTGGGTACAAGTGGGAGCTGGTCCTGCCCATAAGGTCTCCTCCCAGGTCTCAAACAGCAGGTGCAATCCTTCATCTGTTCTTCCACAGGTCCAAATTGTTTTGAAGATGGTACCCTGGGGTGCCACATTTATGCCTGGCACTAGCTTGTGGGTGGGGGTGACTCCTGGCAAAAAGTTCACAGGAGTAACTCTACCCACTTCTGCAGCAGTTCTTGTGTGCCTTAGTGCAAACAATTCTACAGTGCATCTCTCCACCTAAATCTAAGATGGTGAAATCCTTCTTCCATGCTGCAGAGTCTGTATGCCTACCCTTGATGTATGCCAGAGAAATGAGCAATCCCTCCTCTGTGGTAATTTCAAACAAGATCTGGGGGCATCTCCCTCCTATCTGGGGTTGGAGCCTGTCTGACTGCAGTTAAAAAGAAAGGCACCTGCCAAGGTGTCAGCAAACATTTGCCTGTGATTGGGGAGGTCTCTTTGAAAATCAAGTACTTGGCCACTGCCCATATGGCCATCCTGCAAGAGGAACTGTGAAACTACCTCACTTCTAGGTCTTTGTTTCTGCTCTGAAAGCAGTTTTAACACCTCATTCAGGGCTTGAGTACTCAAAGAGTTGCAGCTGGAGGCTACTGCAAATAGCCTGAAAAAAGAAGTGTTCAAATCTAAGCAACAGATACCATTCAACATTGCAACTAAATGAAACAAAAACATTAGGAGTCAGGGAAATACAAAAGATAAATCTAAAACTAAATTGCAGATAATGATCACTTGCTTGACAGAAGGACTCAAACTGCGCTTCTATTTCTTTGACACGTGTTCTGCACCAACTATTATAGTAAATGATCTCATTTTCAAAGTATTCTCATTTATAGCTTGTTTCTCCCTTTTACTTGCAGTTCTTTCAGTGCTTAAGCTGCTGAGCATGATGTGGGACGCTTGAAGTGATTCACTGAAAAATGCTCCCATCTCCAAATTGGTCCATAAATTGTAAATCATTTTTCCTTCAGGAAAATGTTTAACACTCGCAGCACTCAGAATGTTCTAATGCTCGACTAAGCCATGCTTCTAGTTCAAAAGATGTTCTGTCATCTATACAAGAATATACTTGTAGTTAAAGATGTACTTGACTTTTTTTATGTGCAAAAAGAGCAAGGGATATTCTCAAGAACGCGTGTTAACTATCGCCAAAATCGCTTAATGCAACTTCTCACATCGCAGTCCATCGCGGGAAAATAACACCGTGTTAATGCAGCATTCACAACCCGGCGGCACCATGCGATAGCCTCACGATAACGCGACAAATGCCTGCATTAAAATCAACGCGACGCCAAAAAAATTCGAAACCCCAACGCAAAAAAAGTTTCGATGACCCCAATGGCGATACAAAAATCAGCGAAAACCAGCGACACGCCGGCGATTCCCACGCGCCATGCGTGAGAATGCACCATAAAAGCAGAGAAAAAAAAAGACAAATAAATGCAACTGCGTAGCACCATGGACGCACCCGGACCCAGTGCAGAGGACAACGCGAACCCCACAAGCCACACAGACGACCAGCCAGGAACCCCGGGGCCGGAGAAGGGCAAAGAGAAGAGGAAGAGGAAGAGGGGGTTCACTCCGCAGGAAAACCGGATCATCGTCACGGAGGTGACCGAACACTACCAACAACTGTATGTCACCTCCACTGTGTCATCGGCAACACAAACAGAAATATGGCAGTCCATCGTGAACAACGTGAATGCAGTCGGAGTGTCGAGGAGGTCAATGGAGGAGGTCAAGAGGCGCTGGCATGACGTCAAAAGCCAAACCAAGCAGAAACTCGCTGCCAACCTGAAGGCAGCAACGGCCACTGGGAGTCCTGCGCCACAGGAGGAGCTGGATGAGCTGGAGGAAATGGTGGCCACAGTCATCAGTGCGGAGACGGTGCAAGGAGTTGGGGGTCCGGACAATGCACAAAATGACCTGACCCAACAGCAACAGGGTGAGTAACCGACAGGGACTGGTGGGATGGGGGGAGACGGGCACAATGGCACACATGCACAATCAAGAATAGCACACTGCACACCCACAAAGACTGTGGAACCTGGCCCTGATGGCCTTGGCACACTGCAGCACACACAGAAACACCAAGTAGGCCCCCGTCCACCATGTGCACAAATGCCCCCCCTCACTAATCCCACAACCTACCCATGCACATGTGCTGAACCCAGCAAAGCAGCGGCTCTGTGAGCCACACTGACAATGCAAGTGACACTGCATGACCACTAGCATGGCTGCAGTCAAAATACATGACATGGTGCACACCACAACACTGAGGTGGCCCAGTGTGGATAACATCCCCAAAGGAGCAGGTCACACTCTGACACATCCACGTGCACATACAACCCCTGACGTCAATAACACATCTGCAGACAAACAATGCACAAGAGTACAAAATCCATACAGGAGCACAAATTACCCAAGTCGCCAACATCTCAGCACCGTAAAAGCACACAAGTCAAAGGCACACCGCCTCAAAGGGATAAGGGGCCGCTATATCAGAGCTGCAGGGGTGACTCTCCCACAATGCAGCACACACACATAGCAATCACAGCACATCAACATTGACCACAATGTGGTACAAAGTGCCACACATACACCACAGAACAGAGGACACAACTGGTGCCGCACATGGTTGAAAATGGCCAATTACATCAGGCATAGCAGGAAACTGTCAGATGATAATGTACGAGTACAACCTCACATCCGTCATGTAGTCAGAATGTCCACTGTCCCCCATCAAATACCCAGCTCCTCCAAAACAGTCACAATGTACATTGTCATGCAGTCAGTATGTAAACATGTACAATGCGTGCACATACATGGAACACACTGTTAACATGCATCTCCCATTCACATTGCAGAGGGACAATCAACACCTCCTGCAGAGCAGACCAGACATCTCTTCAGTGATGAGGAGGAGGAACCCCTGGCCATCTGCTCCGACACCCTCCAATGGCTTGTGGACAGCCTCCGCACCCCACCTCCAGGAGCAGGGCAGCCCAGCTGCATCGAGGTGATACCACCCCCTGCACAGACCACACAGCAGGAAGCACCCACCACCACGGCTGGCTCCCAGCACCTCACCAAAGAACACATGGCATTCCAACGCCGTGTGTCAGACTGCCAGAGGGGGCTGGCTGAACAGGTGCGGGTGGGTTTCGACCTCATGGCAGCCAAACTAGATGGCATACGTGGGTGTCTCAGTCCCATCAGGGACTACTTACAGTCCCTAACGGACACCCACAGTCCGCTCCATGCCCTTCAACAATCCTTGGCTGACCTCGCTGGATCCATTACTCGGATACAAGAACTGTCTAGGCCGAGAGGCTCCAGCGACGACAGCACAGAGTTGGCACAGATGCGGAGGACAATGGAGAACATGGAGCGGATGCAGGCAGGAAGGATGGCTGCCATGTCTGAACACCAGCGAGATGTAGCTGGGATCTACCATGCCCTGCAGATCCTCATCTTGCCATTGCTGCCACAGAGCCTGTCCCAGATGACTGCTGCAGGAACTTTGACACACACATCTCCACACCCTGATGTGTCCGTGGCACACAGTGATGCAGCCATACCACCTCCGCCCCCTGATGAGTCCATGGCACACAGTGATGCAGCCATAACACCACCACACACACCTGACACAGTAGACGTATCAGAGGACGAAGATGTGGACGGTAATGACTCTGTGTCAAAAAGGAGGTTGTAGCATTCATCCCCCGCCATATGGCCTGTTCCTGCTTGGTACAGCCCTCTGCATCATGCCCTGGTACTACACCTTCCACTGTCACCCGAAACACTCTGCGACATCCACCTGGACCCCGACTTGGACTGCCATATCTGCTCCGGTTACCAATGACACAGCAAACAGGCTGCGGACTCAACTCTTCCTCTACCGATTAACTTGTCATCCCCTAAAGGTCTCTGTTTGGCCCTCCAATGGGCAACCATGTAATGTGGGGTGTGCATGGCCATGTAATGCTCCAGCTCCGACACTCCACAGGATGTGAATAAAACATTCCTAATCACACAGATGTGTCATGTCTATGTCCAATCAAGTATGACAGTATGGATGACTGTAGGGACATTGATTGCACAAAAAGGTACACCCTGGGAAATGACATCAATGCGCATGTTTGACCGTGACACACATGGCCAATTACATGGCTCTGGAGCTGTGAACTAGCTGTGGCCTCATTGATCATGAACAACAATCTCGCAACCCCCCAACGTAGCCCCACGTCCATGTATTAAATAGGACTGTGTGTAAATATGTCAGAGTCTGTAGGAGGCCTAAAGTTGTGTCCCACATCACATGTAACAACAGAACATCTCTTCGCATACCTACACACACTCAACTGTGTGGACACAGCCTGGTTTGATGGAACACATTGGTCCACATGGCAAGAAGTTGGACACCATACTCACATTGCTGAAGACACGTAAGCGCACAGGTCGACCACCAACTCTCCCAAACACAATGTCTGGCTCACAGAGGTGGAGCTGGCAATAGGGACTCACCCCTAAGTGAAATCCGTCAGTCAGTCCCTCCCTGTGTACGTACAATGCTCATTGGGGCACACGATTTGGCATGCAAATCAACATTCATCACAGTTGAACAATAGTGAAGCTGCGCAGACTTTATTAGCATGTGCGTGTCAGTACGGGCAAGACAAGGTCTACAACATGCAGACCAATGCCTCATACACTAACAGGCAGCCAAGGAACATGTAGAGGTGCAAGACATGGGGAGGCACAAATGAACACCAACCATGACGGATGCCAACGGTCTCAGCCCACCTTGCCTTGCTGGACGAGTCATGTGGTGTTTGGCGAATGCTCATTGCACCGTGTCAGGGGACACCACTCACAGCCCATGGGATCTGTACCACCGGACAGCGCTGACTGCCTGCTCTGCTGACAGTGAGCAGGTGAAGGAGTCCAACAAGGTCACATGTAGTACTACATTGCCATGTGTGTACTCTCCCTCCAGCGGTGTGTCAGGTTGAGGAACGTTGCCAGGCGCCGCTGTCCACTCACCTTGCACAGCTGTGTGTCAACCCGCAGTCCTGCACGCACATGCATTCTGAGTCCAGGCGAATGCAGACATGTCTACTGTCATGGTGGGATATGTGTCCATTTCCCCAAGATGCAAAAGGGTGTTGGGACCTGTGCCATGGGTTACAAACTTTTGTGACTGCAGGAACGTAGTTACTCGTCCATGAAAGCGAGCGCAGCTTCATGGGCAATCAGTTCCAAGAGTACGTCGTTGTCGACTTCAACGAACAGGGGGGCGAGCCAATCCATTAGCTGGTCCGGACAGATGTGCTCCGTACATGCCGTTTCACCAATCCGCAACACAGCCCAATAGGGGAGCGCTTCGATGTGGTCACTGCACACGAGGAATTGTGCGATCTCACATGCCCAACTGCCAGCACATACGCCCAATTCCAAGGCATCCCATGAACGGGTATCACAGTTACACTCCTGGTCGTGGTCCAACAGGGGGCGCACACACATGTCATAATCCAGTTCAGCTACCGTTGTGTTGGATAGGCAGACATCCATGGGCCACTCGAATATGCATGATCGGCAGTGGAACCAGGGCTGGACGCAGGTGACGTACGCAAGACGGAAGCTCAGACTGTAACTGATGTGCAACACTGCCAGTGGCAGTGCCCCCAACAAATGCAGCATTTGGTCACGGTACAGTTCCACGTGGCAGGGGTTGTGCATGTGCCCGGGATGTTCTGACATTGCGTTGTTCGCACTCGTAGAGCCGGCACTCTTCTGACCTGCGGCTGTTATGTGGATGATATGCCACAGCTCGGAGCAATGAGTCGTATGATCGTGCAAAGTTTGTACGTATGGGTTGTCCTGTACGTAAGTGTCAAGGCCGTTCCATGCAGGAGTACCTCAGGCAAGGACTTCTGTGTGTGGGGTGTGGATACGTTGATCTTTCATTGGCGCCATGTGTAGTGTGGGAGTCGTCTTCGTCTGCCATGGTATCTCTCTTAGGGGGTGCCTGCCGCATGCGTTTCCAAGGTCGGGGGTGCAGATGTCCTTCCGCCTTCTGTATTGAGACAAGGGGGCTTTCATCCCTAATGTTAGTCAGACCACTGCTTGTATCCTGGGTATGTGATGTGGCTATCGCGCTGCAATTGAGGCTAGGCCTTGGGCTTATGGTGCACCAAAAGCGATGAACACACACACCAGTTGCCATGTATGAGCCAAGACCCCGAGCGGCCTTGTGCTCCATGTACAGTCCCTTCGTGCACGTACGCCCTCTGGCTGCATGCAACATTGCAACATTGTCGATTGCGGGTCCTGTGGCGCAGACACTGCAACAGAGACACACGCATCAGTTGGTTTCCTGTGCAGCCCAGATATGAACCATGCCCAGAGGCCAGGGATAATTGTTCACACCCCTACGCTGGCCTGGCGTACGCCGACCCAGCCCACTCGGCATACGTATAAAGGGGGGGATGACGACGCTACGTGTCCCAGTTCTTCCCCACTGCCTGAGGTGACATGGCTGCGTCCGTCTGGCCTACGACGAGGCTCAATCATATAGGGTCCATGACTTGCATTGCACGGAGTCGGTGGCACCGGTTGCACTGCGGCCGGCACGGGCCTACCGCCACGGGACGGTGACTTACTGTGCACTGAGGTAGGGGCACCTAAAGTGCTGAGCGGGTGTGCAGCCTGCGATGATGACGTGTGCACTGATATGGTCTCTGCCATTGCTATATCAAGACCCAGAGTCAAGTGCGCGCCTGGTGGACCGCAATGTAGGCCTGAGCCAGTGGACAGCGCGGGCCTAACGCCACGTGGCGTTGCCTCGCGTTTCACAGAGTTAGTGGCACCTAGAGAGGTGAGTGGGTGTGCAGCCTGTGATGATGACGTGTGCACTGATATGATCTCTGCCATTGCAAAATCAAGACCCAGAGTCAAGTGTGCGCCTGGTGGCCCGCGCTGCGGGGATGCGTGATGTGGAGGCTGCCAAGGTCGCGGGCCCCGGGCTTGGAGCTTGCACCGGGTCGTGGTGTGCCCTCTTGGAGACACGCCGGTGGCGGGAGGTGAGCAGTGAGGCCTGGGTGCGCAGTGGCAGGCAATCCACGCTGGGCGGCTTGAGGGGTGCAGGGGCCTGGGTGCGCAGCGGCGGCCATGCGATGATGCCGTGTGCAATGATATGTACTCTGCCATCATTAGCTGTGGACTCTGTTTCAGATGAGGGACCTGGTGGCCTACAGTGTGAACCGGCACGTGGTTGGAGACACACCGGTGGCAGCAGGTGAGCAGTGAGGCCTGGGTGCGCAGGGGCGGGCAATCCACGCTGGGTGGCGGGAGGGGCTGGGGTGCAGCTGCCTGGGTACGCAGTGTCGGCACTGTCTCTCTCCCCTCTCTTTCTCTATCTTTCTCTCTCTTTCTCTCTCTCTCTCTCCCTCTCTTTCTTTCACTGTCTCTCCCTCTCTTCCTTTCACTGTCTCTCTTCCTCTGTTCCTCTCTCTCTCCTCCCTCTCTTCCTTTCGCTGTCTCTCTCTCTCTTCCTCTGTTTCTCTCTCTCTCTCCTTCTCCCTCTCTCCCCCTTTCTCTCTCTTTCTCTCTCTCCCTCTCTTTCACTCTCTCTCTTTCTTTCTCTCTCTCTTTCTCTCTCTCTCTCTGTTCTTTGTTGTGCGCATGACACACCTTCTTATCTTCAATTTTGTCTTGGAGGCTGTGACTTACGGTTTGTCCGGAGAAGACCCGCCATGACTCTTCCAATTATTGATGTTGATTGGAATTTGAATAAATTGATTATTTTTGGAATTCTGCGATGTATGTGTGTTTTTCCTTTTTCGAACCACACATGGATGTTGGTTGGTGTACTTGTTCAGGCGAATTGTTGTGTTCATGAATTTGTGAGGTAGATGTGAGATATCTTTGTCTGGGGGTGCCGGGGGTAGGGCCACGGGGAGGGTCCTGGGGGGGGGTGGCGGGCCTGGGGTGTGGGGGGGGGGGTGTTGTGGCCCTCTTGGGGCTCCGAGCTGCATGCTCAGTAGCTCCATGGCATCTGTTGTTCTACTGGTGTGGCTGTGGGCTGGGCTCCCTTTTGTGGTGCAGGTTGTCGTCCAACTTAACACCAGGTAGGAGCAGGTGTTGAATCCCTGCTGCTAACGCACCTTATTGCATGTTTTGTGGTCTTATCGCCGATCTGGCTGGTCGTTGTGAATGTTGCGAAGTGGTGTTTCCGCGGGTTTTTGCACGGGAACGCCTACTCTGCATCTCATTAACGTTAGTTGCCGGTGTCATCCGTGGCGATGTTTTTTATGGCTGCTATTGCAGGAATACTGGTGATGTCGGCTGTTAGCACCAGCTTGTGAATGGTGCGATGAATTTATCACCACTTTGGCTGTGATAAAGTGCCGCTAACTCGCCGATACGTCCTTGAGAATATGCCCCTTTGTCTAGAATTAACGTATGACAGCGAAGTCTGCTCTAGAGCAAACATCAATAAACACTATGATAACTGTGTGTGTACATTCCTGACAGACAAAATTCCACCAGCTGTCATATTCTGCAGCTTTTTCCTCATTCAAAGAAGAGCCCTGATTTCTTAAATGTTGGCTTTCCTTGTGCACTTCCTAATTGAAGGGTTTGCAGACAACAACTCTAATGCTACCCAAAAAATAATTGCTGTCTCACTGGATCGGGGAATCCCCTACCTTTGTCTCAGCATCCCATATGTCTCTAGGTAGTGGGGTGGTTGCACGGAAGTGGATGTGGAGTGGGAGCCATGTTGCTTTGGCCAGGCACTAAAAATATTTTTGATTTTCTGAAACAAACATCTAACATGAGAGTTTGTCTGATAAATGAAAATAAAATAAATAGCCATATCATGCCTACAAGATGTCCTTTAATGCATGAGAGTCACTTTTCTTGTTTCTTGTTAGGGACAGGCATTATTTCTCTGCTGGCCCTGAACAGGAAGAATATATTTTAAAAGGAGCATCTTATATTAGATAGGCATTCCATTGTACATTGACTGCCAACCTATGGGAACGGCCACAGGTCAAAGGTCTGATGGAAACCTGCCACTTCCCCCATCACTAGATGTGGTGGTCAGACAGTACGTTTTCGGAGTGCTGTGGATTTACAGCAGGGCTGTCAGTCCACCAAACTCTAAATTAGGCCCTCAGCCTGAATGTTGTACTGAAGCATGTGGTAAGGCGACAAATTCTTTAAAGCCGTAACGCACCCTTAGAAACTCCAAAATTCATCTCTTTCCTGCTTGGAGTTCTTGGGTTCAAAACCAAAAACTGCAGTAGTAGCTCGATGACAACATATCTGGCTTTGACAGTGGTCTGAAGTGATAAACACGTAGGTAACCAAACGTAGTGTACCTTTTGACAAATGTGTGACTACAAAGGATACTACCTCCTTCGTGACCAGGAAGCCGGTATCATCTAAAGTCTAGGGTGTATTTAACATTAGATCTGGAACCAGGAATGAATCACCTGGGCTTAAAGGTAGTCTGCACCTTTAATAGTATTTCATTCAAGTGACTGTTAAAAGCCACAGATATTTGAAAGGAATCCACAAGCCCTTGAAGAATACCCCAAACCGTTTTGGCTATCAGCATTGGGCAGAAACATGATGGCAGATGAGGAATGGGTTTGAGCCATTGCCCTCATTACACTCGTTCAAAATTGTTTTTAGAGATACCAGGTGTCCCTTTGAATAAAGGAAATAACCTGGGAACACCGAGGCATTTTTAATAAACTCGGATCCCGTCTTTGTCCTGTTAGTCTTATTCAAGAACTCCCTCCTTCCACTTAAGTCTTCAAGGAGGTTGAGTCCCCTCTGGCGGTATCTACCTACCAAGGTGGAGAGAGGATAAGGATAATGAAGCATGACACTATTATGTGTGCCAGGTTTCCTCTTCCATAAAGGATGACTTTCCTTGTAAGCGCAGCAGAATTCCAAAAAACTTTGGTTTCCCTTCTGTTCCTTGAATTGTTAGATAACAAGATAGAGTTTTTGTTTCTCTTTTGCTTTCATTGATGCCACAGTGCCCATTTATGCGATTTGAAGGACCATTACCCGGTTTGTCCCAATGAAAGAAAGTGAGAACCAAAAAGGTTAACAAAGTCCCAAGGTAAAACATTGAGTGGGGAAACCCTCAGGACTTCCCTGGGCCGTGTTTAACCCAAAACATTGATTTTGATTGACTCCTTGCCTTTTTTTGTATTTTTGCCTCAAAACCTTTAGAATTCATAATTCCATCTCCCTTAATTCATCATAAATCATTTTGTATCTTTTTCAATGCTAGGACTTGAGCAGAGTTTTCTCACAGAACAATATTATAACCTAATTGTGCCTTATCAAATAGGTAGGGTCACCATCGTTCACATTCTAAGAGAATCACGTTGCTTTCCCTTAAAATTCACTTTTGGAAAATGCTGCCAACAATTGTATGCCCGTTACTTAGGTTAAATCCAGAAATTTACATGCACTACATAAATGAAAGAAATCTGAGAGGCCATCTAAGATGCATACAAGTATGGATTTTAATATATTTAAAAGTTTGCAAAGTGATCAGCATAGGAAGAAAGTCACTATTAGTCTTTGCATTTTCAGTCCGAAGGCTCACGGGACGTAAGGTGAAAAAGATACAACCAAGGCCTATCACCCCGGGTGTCATGTTTACACTGCCTTTTTTCCTAATTGAAAGCTGAATTATACTAATTTGAAAGTTAAACTTGGGCCACATTTTAAATGGAAGAAAAGTTGCATTGTGTAAAAGTGTTGTAGATTGTAATTCATGAACAGGAAACATTTTAGTGTATACAATGGGTACAGAATGTCTGCAATTATTTTTAGCACCTGGGGCCAGATGTACGACGCGCAAAATAGCGCCTCACAAATTGTGAGTTTTTTGCGACTCGCAATTTGCGAGGCGCTATTTTGGATGTACAACAGTGTGTATCACACTGTTTGCGATTCCCAATGGGGTCGCAAATTGAGAGGCTCATGAATATTAATGAGCCTCTCGCAATTTGCGACCCCACTGGGAATGGCAGGCCCTCCCAGGTATGGTGGCCTGCTGGGCTCAGCAGACCACCATGTCTGGGACTGCTTTTAAATAAAGCAGTTTTTTTTTAAATGCAGCCCGTTTTCCTTAAAGGAAAACGGGATGCATTTAAAAGAAAAAATGAAACGTTTTCGTTTCATTTTTAGGGCAGGTAGTGGTCCCTGGGACCACTGCCTGCCCTTAAAAAATATTTTCCCTGCATTTGCAAGGGGAAGGGGTCCCCTGGGGACCCCTTCCCTTTTGCAAGTGCATTATCACCCTCTGGAAGAGGGTGGTAATTTGCAAGTGTTTTGCGATCGCAAATGTGGTCGCAAAACATTCATACATGGGTTTGCGCTCGCTGTTAGGAAGGGAACGCCCCTTCCTAATAGCGAGTCGCAAAACCTATTTAGCGAGCCGCAAATAAATTGAGAGTCGCTAAATAGGCTTTGTACATGGCCCATGCTGTTTTTGCATGCGCAAACGGATTCGCAAACCCGTTTGCGCATGTAAATACAGTCGTACATCTGGCACTAGGTGTCTTGAACACATTTTGTAGAGCATGAACTGTATACTACCGGTGCTAGGAGGAATATTCTTAATGCAAAGTAATACTTGATATGTACTATTGCCTGTAACTCCGGGCTACTAGAAATAAGGTTATTGGAGTCCTTTCAATTTTGGTGGTTTTCAGAATCTTTTTTTTTTTTGGGGGGGTGTGACCTCTACTAGCCTTATAAACACAATCCGTTTAGGGCAAAATACAATTCTTGTAGAATATCTGCTCAACCGCTTGTAGCTACGGAACAAGCAGCAGGCAAGCAACAGAAGGTTGTGTTAAGTTCAAGAAGTACTATCAAATATAGAAAAATAAATGTAATGAGCAAAAAGACCCATGATCATTAAAATAACATAAGGGGAAACAGAGATAATGTTTTAAAATTGTAAGCCAAAAAGACTCTAGAAAAAGTAAAGCGCCATTAGGAAACAGCAATTCATGGCTGCCCTGGACCTAGGTACAATTTACGGCTGGCCGCAATGGAGTGGAGTTTCGATACTTCAAGTGGGTCATCCTGGCCAGTCTAAACTTTTACCTTAATTCTTTGGGCCTGATTCACAAAGATAAATATACACATTTAGATTTACTCCTATGTAGATTTACTATTACACCTAGCAACTTTTCATACAAAGATCGAGATCTGTGTGTACGTATGCATTTATATATGTATGTGGCATTTCAATAACGTGAACCTAGCCAAATGCAGGAAAACACTGTACAGGGTCAAATACAAGCATAAAGTAAATGAGTGATAAGGGAGGTAGCTGGTTTGTGGATGGTTAATGTATTGTGATGTAGTGTTCTTCAAAGAAATGCATATCCAACTCTTTCCTAAATTGGGGCAGTGTTGGGCCAGCCCTGATGCATATAGGGATATAGTTCCAGATCCATGATGCATAGATGGAAAATACCTACTGTCTTTTTTTTACACTTCTTAGTCTACAGTCTGATGGTGTTTGAGCAGAGGGTGTGCCTAGGAGCACCAAAAATCAAGGATTTGTCTGCAAGATAAGTGAGGGTGCAGGTTGTGGAGGCTTTGTAAATGGCACAGCTGGCTTTGAAGATGGTGCAGACCATTAAGAGTGTCCAATAGAGTTCAGTATAGGGGATGAGGTGATCATATTTCTTAGGGTGACCTATAAAGGGTACCAGACCTGAGTCTGGAAGGCCTTGGAGCCAGGTTTTACCATCATCCAGGTGCAAAAATATGAGGAGTTGGACAGCCAGTTCTGAAGTTGCTTCCCGTAGGAAACAGTTTCACTTTCTTTAGAAGAGAGAGCTGGTAAACTTAAGGTTGAGGTCAATGTCCAGGGTGAATAAGAGTGACATAAAATTTTGTGAAAGCTGCAGTTCAAAGCCATCAAGGTCGATGTAATTGAGCTAGAAGGTTTTTACTGTTTCTTGTTTGTTTTTCTTGCAATTCACAGGAACTCTGTCTTAGTTGGTTTGAGCTTCCGGTGCGTGATGGACATTGAGGTCTGGATGAATGTTTGAGGAGCAGACTTCAAGAAACAGAGATGATTTTCAAGTTGTGTTGCCCATTATTGGCATATTGGTGAATCTTGATGCTGTTATCTGTGAGAAGAGCATGAAGAGGCTTTGTGTAGAGGCATGAAGATGACAGGGACCGTATGGAAAACATGGGTAATCTTCAGGTTGTAGGGATGTTTTTTGGACTTAGAGGTGCCCATGTGAATAATCTGGCATCAATTAAAAAGGTAGGAGGAGAACCAGTGAAGGACATTGCCAGTAAACTCCATTCAAGATTCAAAGAAGCATATATGGGCATGATTATCAACTGTGTCGAAGGCAGCTGAAAAATCCAACAATATCATAAGACAGGGGTCATCTTCATCTGTGGCCATAAGGGCATCATGTACAATGTGTAAGATAGTGGTATCTGTGCTGTAACATGATCTAAAGTCATACCTGTAGCCCTGTAGATGATGGTCAACATTAATGTGATTTTTAGAGTTGAACACAGAATGGTTTTTTAGTGATCTTGCCAATGAATAGTAGGTGAGTGATGGGCTGTTAGTTAGCAAGGTCATCAGGGTCTATTATAGATTTCTTAAGGAGTGGGAGGATCTGACCTGTCTCAGCTACTTCTGGTAAATGCCTTGAGTGAGGGAGGCATTACCAATAGTGAGTAGTGGTAAGTGAGCTTCCCCATAGAGAATTTTTATGAAGGATGAGTGTAAGACATTATTTTCCTAAGAAAGGGCATTGATGGAGTTGAGTAGCTAGGCGAGAGCTGCAAGGGTCTTTGAAAGAGGACAAGATTTTATGGGAAAGGGTGGGCATACCTTTTTAAAATTCTATTTCCTAACTATAACTTCCCTGTATCCTTTGTGAATTTCTAGGGTTTTTTAAGGTGGGTGTGAGGTATCTACAATAATATGATGTGTATATTTTAATCTTTATTTTTAATTTTTGGGAGCAGCAGACACGTTGCAAACCATTGTGGGGGAGCCGTGACTCCAGCTTGATTTTGGCAGAACTGAAACAGATATATAAACACTTTTAAGGTTTTGTTTAAGTTAAGTGGTTTACTAATACAGTAATAAAAGTAGTATAATTGTAGAGAAAAAACATTTTAAAGGTTGTTTTAAAACATTTTGTGGAGTAGCGAGGCAGTTCAGACCTGTGCAGTCATGTATTTCCCGCATTGCTGGAGGGTCGCGACTCCGGCGTAATTTTGGCAGTAGTAAAGCACATTAAACGTTTTGTTTAAGGTACTAGGCTTACTAAGAAATTAGCAAAAGCAATATAATTATCAAGAAAAAACATTTGAAAGATCATTTTAATACATTTTGCGGAGTCTCAACATCGCCTTGACATGAGTGCAACTGCGTCGCAAATCCCATGTGACTCAGAAACAAATGGATTTGACAGGTTAATCACCTTTCTATCATTAATACAAGAGGCCCCACCCCTTTTCTTCATCTTTTGGGTGTATGTGTGTTTTTTCACACATTTGCTTCTTTCTAATATTTGCATTTTTGGGGGTATAAATCTGTATTTTTGGCTGACAAAGATGGCATCTGCTGCTCCTCAGACTCCAGAGGACCATGGCAACTCCTCCAAAGGAAGATGAGCCTATGAGTCTAAAAAAAAGCATTGTGTGGACCTTTTTCTCCATTCAGATGGTGGAAAAAAGGTTAATGCAAAGAAAGTGACTTGCACGATCTGCAAAAAGACTCTCTCTAGAGGGTCCGAAAATAAATACTCCTGTGGTATCAGGAGTATAGTGAAGCACCTAAGAACAATCCTCTCCAAACATCTCGCAAGAGCAGAGAGAGAGTGAGGGTGGCCAGCCAGCCAACGAAATCTGCTGGAGACGGTGCACAACCGGGCACCTCATCTGCTCCTGCACTTTCATCAGATCATCCAGACAGTGTTCCAAAGTTTGTAGGTGTTGGACTGTTTTGTCTAAAGTGTAAGGCAATATTGGCAATATTGAGTATGGGGAGCAGTCTATCCCTGTTCTAGTTGGCAGTGTCAGCACTCATACGTCTTTTCCCAGATGTTGTCGCAAGGTCCTTGCTTTCGGTTAAGAAGCACCATGTTTCACATTTTTCTGTCAAGAAACTAAAAAAACTAGCATCCAAAAAAAACAAAAATTGTTAGAAAATACATAAAAGTAAAAAAAAAACAATGGTTCTTGTGAGAAACAATAATTATATGTTATATGTATGTTTATAATAGTGTGAATATGTCTTTTTCTGTGTGTCATGTGTGAGTTAGTGTATGGATAATTGACTGGGTGTGTGAGTAACTGTATGGTGATGAATGTGTGTGTGAGTGGCTCTATGCGTGAGTGAGTGGGTACATGAGTCATGTATGGGTGAGTGAGTGGGTGTGCGAGTAGCTGTATGGGTGAGTGAGTGGGTATGTGAGTGCCTGTATGGATGAGTGAGTGTGTGTTTGATTATTTGTATGGGTCTGTGAGTCCCTGTGTGAGGGTCTGTATGGGTGAGTGAATGCATGTGGGAGTGGGTGTATGAGTGGGTGTGAGTGTCTGTGTGGCTGTTTGGCTGGGTGTGTGAGTAGCTTCATGGGTAAGTGAGTGGGTGTGAGAGTGTCTGTATGCGTGTGTGATTAACGTATGAGTGACTGAGTGGGGTTATAGTGGATTATGGGTGAGTGAGTGAGTGAATGAGTGCATGACCGGTGTATGGGTGATTGAGTGGGTGCATGAGTGCCTGTATGGGTGATTGGGTGTGCACATGACTGCCTGTATGAGTGAATGTTTGGATGTGTCAGTGGCTGTATGGGTGAGTGAGTGCCAGTATAAGTATCTGTATGGGTGAGTGAGTGGGTGTGTCATTGACTTTATGGGTGAGTGACTGGGTGTGAGAATGGCTGAATCAGTGCATGGGTTGGTGTGCAAGTAGCTGTATAGGTGACTGACTAGGTGTGTGAGTGACTGTATGGGTGAGTGAGGGGTTTCGTGAGTGGATGTGTTTGTAGCTGTATGGGTCAGTGAATAGATGTGGCAGTGCTTACATGGCAGAGTGACTGCGTGTGTTAGTGACTATATGGGTGACTTTGGGGCCGATTCCGATCTCGGCCGGTAGGGCTCCGAATAGGATTCGGCTTTACCGGATCCGATCCGGAGCCCTTTCCCGACCGAATCGTACGCGGGTCCGGCCGAGCGAGCACGATGCGACTCGCCGACCGACTCGTCCGGGCGACCCGACCGCTCCGACCGACTCGTACCCGGATCGTACCGCTCCGACCGACTCGCTCGGACCCGATTCGCGACCGCGCAATGGAGACGTTTCCGGCCGGGTAAGTACGATGCGCACTCGACCGCCTCCGACCGACTCCGCGCCGTCCGACTCGAACTCGCTGTCGGAGCCGCACTTTGGGGGTCCGTGGTCGGACTCCCTGTATCGCGTACTCGCGCGAGGCGCACACAGGGGACCCATGGGTCCCCTACCTGTGCGTGTACGCCGCGAGCGCTCGCGGCGTACTCGCTGTAGGGGCGCCTTGTCCGCCTCGCACCCATTGAGGCAATGGGAGCCCGCGTACGCGTTGTACGACCGGCTCCCATTGAGTTCACTGGGAGTCCGACCGACTCGTGTCCGGTGGCATACGAATGCATCGGACTCGTTCGGTCGGACTGCACGGGTCCGATTCGGTCGGAAATCTCTCCGGGCCCGGCTCGGTCGGAGAGATTTCCGGCCCGATTCGGAATCGACCCCTTAGTAGATGAATGACTGCATAAGTGAATGAGTGTGTACATGAGACTCTGTATGAATGAGTGTGTCAGTATCTGTATGGATGAGTAAGTGCCCTAGGCAAAGGAATAAATGGATCTGTTCATTATGTAAGAATTTGGACAAAAGGAAATTTGAAGAAGCCCTGAGGGTACTTAAAAGTGACACATCACCCTACATAAATTTTGCCCTTAGTAGATACTTATTTGCAGTCAGTTATATATGTAAGAAAGCAGGGCTGAAAGTTAAGGGCCCGATTATGATGTTGGGCGGAAAGCCTTCTCCCGACAGTCGCATTCTCCTCCAACGTGTCGGGGCCCTTCTGACTGACTCGGTCGGTTTACAATCTGTCCGACCGATTACTATGTTCGTGGTCGGAAGGTAAACTGCGCAGTCATTCCAAATTGGTTCCGACTGGCTCTCAGAGGATTCGTGTTGGTCGGAACCGCATCGTACACCCCTATGGACAGCATTTCCGGCCTCAGGATGACGATGGTGATTTCCAACAGCCTTTCCGCTTTGGCCTGTCTGACACGGAAAGGCTGTCGGAAGTGACTTTGGGGGCCCCTGGCAGGGCCCCCTTCCTCTTGCGGCCTCTGGTTGGGGGCCGAAGGGGTACCTAGAGGAACTCCCTGTAAAACCCTGCACGGTGTGGCAGGCACCTTGGGGTTCCCGAGACAGGTTGCAGGCTTGTCCACACACACCCCATTTCCCTATAGGAGCCTGTGTTATGGCCGGTTGTTGGGGGAAAACAAGCTCCCATAGGAAATAATGAGAATCCGACCGAAAAGTGTTCGATCGAATGGTAACCGGGTGGGCGGAACCACCGGCGCGAGTCGGTCAGTCCCGATTGCGAGTCGGTGTTGGGTGGAAAGTTTCTGCCCGACATCGTAATCGCCCCCTTAGTCTTTTTCTCTTAAAGAATAGTTTTAGATATATTGTGAGCCAGAATGAGTGTTTTGATCCTTTTTTAACTCTAGATTATTTACAAATTGGGGTGGTATACTCAAGTTTTACAGGCATACCTTTCTTGCTTATATTGCTGCAATTTTACGTTGATGTGCCCAATACAGGGGCCGATTCCGATTCGGGCCGGAAATCTCTCCGACCGAGCCTGACCCGGAGAGATTTCCGACCGAATCGGACCTGTGCAGCCCGACCGAACGAGTACGATGCGTCCGTATGCTATCGGACTCGAGTCGGTCGGACTCCCATTGAAGTCAATGGGAGCCGGTCGTACAACGCGTACGGAGGCTCCCATTGCCTCAATGGGTGCGAGGCGAACAAGGGCGCCCCCTACAGCGGGTACGCGGTGAAGCGTCTCGCGCCGTACACGCACAGGTAGGGGGGACCCATGGGTCCCCCTGTGTGCGACTCGCGTGGCTACGCGTACACGGGGTCCGACACGGACCCCCGGGATACGGCTCCGTCTGCTCTTTCGAGCCGGGTGGCGCGTGTCGGTCGGACTGCTCGCAGCGCGCATCGTACTTACCCGGCCGGGAATGTCTCCATTGCGCGGTGCGAGTCGTGGTCCGAGCGAGTCGGTCGGTGCGGTTCGACCCGGGAACGAGTCGGTCGGAGCGGTTGGGACGCCCGAACGAGTCGGTCGGCGATTTTGCATCGTACTCGCTCGTCCGGACGCGCGTACGAATCGGTCGGGAAATAGGGCTCCGAATCGGATCCGGTTATGCCGAATCCGATTCGGAGCCCTACCGGCCGAGATCGGAATCGGCCCCACAGTGTTTATTACAATCACTAGAGTCCTAAGCTCAATCAATCTGTAAATATGATTGCCTAAGAATAACTGATTCTACCTACCGCACTTTAGCACTTGCACTTTATTTATCTGGGAGTTTGTAGGATTTGGATATGTACTTGTGCTATGAGAGATGAGCTATTGCTACTCCCCGCTAGCTAAGCTATATTAATGCAGTTATAACCTGACAATTGATGCACAGGTATTCAGGATGTAGGTGCCAAGTTTAACTGTTCCAATCTATGTAGCCTTGTTCGATTGTTATATGACTTGTGCTAACATTTAATTCAAATTCTAGTCAAATGTTTATGTACGAAATTCACACTCAGGCATGGCGGACCGTTCCAGGTCTTTGTCTCCGGTATTGTATTTGTACAAATTTTGTGCAATCAGACTCAGAGGTGTATTTATGCAAATCGATGTATGCTCACTGTATTTCCCACAAAATAATGACCTGTATATTTAAAAAAAATAATTATGCTACTTTAATAGTCTATGGCCGAAATAAAGTTTTTTTTAAGTGCCTGTTTTAGTACCTATATGAGTGGATTAGTGGATGTGTCTGTATCTGTATGTGAAAGTAAGTGTATGTAGCTGTAATTGTATCTGTAAGCGTCTTGGTCTGTGATTGACTGTATAAGTGAGTGAATTGATAGATAAGTAGCTGGGGCTATGACTGGGTTTATCAGTGTCTCTCTGTCTATATTAGTGTCTCTCAAGACTCTACCTTTCACATTTCAAACAAAACAGTAGAGATTTGCTAAGCTGTAATACTATTTCACATTTTAGTAATGGAATTGTTTCCCATTTTTTACTGTTTTCAGGTTTTGTAGTTGTATACCATAATCGATGTATTGTTTAAGCCCAGGCGGTGAATTCCACTCAATTCATGGAGTTTTCCACACTCCACGCTCCAGGGAGCACAGGAAGTTCCGAAAAACTCCGCTCTGCAGAGCAGAGTTTTTTCCTTGCTCGGGCTTCCCAATGTCAAGTTGGCCAGCGCGAGTGAGGAAAATCCACTTCCCGGCCATATTTTTCCTCGCTCGAGCTCCCCAATGTCAAGTTGGCAAGCGCGAGCGAGAAAAATCCACCTCCCAGCGAGATTTCTCAATGCGGGCAATCGGATTTCTCACTGCGGTCACTCGCGGATGATTGCAACCGCATGCATTGAGAAACCTTCCATTTGTGTTGAGAAAGTTGCAGCTCAAGTAGAAAATCTACTCGAGCGGCAGAAAAGAAGCAGCGCCCTCTTGTGCTGCGCATGGTGCTGTTTGCGTTGATTTTCTAGCGCAAGACAAACACCCAGCACTGACAATCAAAGCGAACAGGCATGACCAAGTGCACTCCACCGCTTGCAAAACTCTGCGTAGCGTGGTAGAGTTTTTTGGTCACTTTGCAGAGTTCTGCTATGCAGAACTCCGCAAACTCCCCCCAGGCTTAGTATTTTATACATTTTCATCTTCCAACAGTGGGGAAAAAACAATTGCAAACAGTGTTAAGAAAATATCCTGTTCACAATTTAGAACCTGTTATTTTCTTTTTCTAAATTTATATCTGCTGCTTTCTATACCATTTCTAAAAAAATGGCATCTGATGGCAGTCAGGATCAGTTGCCACAGCACAGCAAAGTGGTAATAAATTGCATGGGATTTTTTCACCATCCCCTCCTAGCAAAAGAAACTGGTGGCACAATATATCAAGTGCTCTTTATACATGAAGACCTTCACCAAGAGAATGTCAAATAACTATTTCTGTAGCACTACAAGTATATTGACACATCTAAAGGCATATCACTGCAAACACTGTTGTAGAACAAAAAGAATAGTTAGTATTTTATTTACAAAGTGTAAAAGTACACATTGCTTATGCTGTAACAGTATATCACAATTTATTAAACCATTTTATTTTCCCTTTTTCACTGTTATCAATTTTCATACTTGTTCACCATAAATGATATACTGTATTAAGCACCATCCTTGAACAGTAGAGAAAAAACAATCATATAGATTGTAGAAAAAAACCTGACCCTGCACAGTATATCACTGTAAGTAAGTGACACTATGCATTGCACTCACTACATTTTGTTAATCATTTGTTTTACTTACAGTTACTAAACTACTGTAAACAAACGTACGCAAAAAATATTTATTTGATTGTTTTACCTGGTAGAATACTAGTGTTAATATTGAGAAAGTCGATGTCAATATGAATAACGATAAATTTATGTATAAAAACAAAGTAGCATCTTTATTGATGAATTTGCCTGTTATGAACTTCATGTCAACCCTGACTCAGAAATACGTAGTCAGGCAGGCTCTGAGACCCAGGCCCAAGGTCACTGATTGACAGGTCACAGGTGGGGTGGCACGTAGCCGGCAGACAAACTCGCAAACAGGAAACCCCAGATCAATCCCACAGATAGGCATGGTGACACCACAATGGTCCAGGGAGATTGGCCCCAATATATCACACATGGCCGGTGGGGTACGCACGTTCCCAAAGCACCATGAAGTCAGATGCCATATGAAGTTAGGAACACATAGCCAATCAGGACACAGCACACACGGTACACGCTGTGATCGCGGACTCTCCATGCCGGACATTACACTTTTCCACTGGCCGAATTGTGTCCATGCAAGGTCGAGGCCCATTTGTATTCCTCAGGTTAAAAGAAAGACAGGGCAGAGGCATTATTAGAACTATGAGCTTTGAGGAAGCCCAGATCGACAGTCATGCACTATGGATAGCAAGCAAGGCATCAGCACCTCCCCCACCATATGCAGGTATGAAGGTGCTCTCACATGCCCTTCCCACATTAGGATACTCCAGATAGCTAGTTAAAGAAGTCAGTAGGCCACCTACCTAACAATGAAAGGATAGGCCCAGATAGTCCCAGCACAACCCCAGTCCGATGCGGCGGCTCCCATAAGTTAGACCCCGCGTCCGTCACCCCCAACACATAGCACCATAGGGGTGAGAGAAGATGATAGTGGTGGTTCTAGACATCAAAAATATTGAGCACAAAAATATTGTTTTCCTATACAGGTAAGTACAAACATATCAAAAAAGAAATATTGTTATACACTAATAATAAAAACATGTCGACAAAAATATCATTTTGTAACATATATATATAGTTCAAAATAGTAAATAATAAATATTTTAACTTGTAACATTACTATAATCTTAATTAAACAGATTTGAATAATATTTAAAGATGTGTATAAAATATAATTATTTAAATACACACACATATATATTTATATATGTATGTTAATGTACATATATGTCAATTAAAACTAATATTGAAAATAATCATTATCATTTATATTATGGTTTTTTAAATTTACTAATATAACAAATATATATATTTGCATACAAATAAAAAACTATAACAAATTAAGTAGAAGACACTTTAGAAACAATTTAATTATACGCAAATAGTAAACAATAGGAAAAAATACTTTTTACTATAAATGCCTCAAAAATAACCTAATTTTCTTAATATAAAACATATAAAATTAAATATACAAACAAATAATGATACCAAATTAAACAATAGTAACACAACTATTAAATGCAATAAATAATAAATATACTATTCCCACTCCAGTTAATGCAACATTAGGGAAAGTGATGGACACAGACGGGATGAAATGTACTATTACCATTCCAGTCTGTGCAACAGTAGGAAAAGAGTTAGACACCGGAGGATAAAATGTACTAGTCCCACTCCAGTAGGTGCAACAGTAGGGAAGGCGTTGGGCTCAGGAGGGGTAAGCTTTTTCTATTCCCACTCCATTCCAGTCTGTGCAACAGTAGAGGAGTGTAGGTCACTTGAAAAAAATTATATATTTTAACAACTCAATAAAATAACAATAAAATCAAAGTCTAATTATACAAATTATATGTCTAAATTGTAAACAATTAAACAAATTACACAATTATTACAATATTTAAAAATTATTAACAAATATTATTAATTTAATTAAAATACCAAAATAACTTCCAACCTTATTCTACTGCAAACACAACAAAACACACCAAATCTATAACATAAAATATACAATTATTAATTTTGTTTTCAAAAGTATCAATAAGTTAAATATTTCAAGTAAACTTAATAATGAATTAGTAATGTATTATTACTTAATGAACTTCCCAACCTGTTCCTCTACAAACTAATAAACACACATTTAAATATAACTTAACAAATATGAGAATTTCACAATTTACATAACTATCACTTAAATAATTAATAATAAATTAATAATTAATTATAAATACATTATTTTTTTATTGACTGCCCACAATGCACCCCTAAAAGCCCAATCACCTGCACCTAAAATATATCTTAAAAATTGTGATAATTAAACAATTTACATAATTAATTATCAATCAAAGAATTCATTTTAATTAAAATTGATTATCAATTAATAATAATCAATTTGCTGCCCACCCTGTACCCCTAAAAACCCAACCACCCGCGTCTAAAATATATCTTAAAAATTATAATAATTACATGATTTACATAATTCATTATCAATTAAATGATACATTTTAATTCAAATTAATTATTAATTAATTATAATTATTTTGCTTCCCACCCTGTAACCCTAAAAACACCACAACCTGCTACAGCATTACAAATTACAACTAACAATTAAATTAAATATAAAACCAACTAAAAATGTGCAATATATGTTTAACAAAAATATACAAACAAATTCTAACATATACAATTAAAACATATACTAAACTACATAAAGTTAATTAAAAACGATATTCCTTACAAAGATATTTTTGTAAACAATATTAACAACATAGATTACTTACCTTAAAAATTGATATTTTTGTCAACGATATCCCTGCATCACAATATTTGTGTATCACAAAATTACAAACTCGTTATTTCTGTGCCTCAAATTTCAACTTGATAGTTTGCCTGAATACCGAACCGCCTGGCCAAATGGAGTATATTAAAAAACTATCACATCACTTGCGAAGGGATCTCTCCCATGTCACTTATAATTACCAACCCCAACACTAGCATTCCACATCTACCACACAGCACCCTTTTAGACAACACGTGGTAACAGCACATGACCACCGTGAGCTCCAAGATATCAGCCAGGTCGTGTTACGTCTGTTCACTAATGCCGCATGCTGTAGGCGCAGACCGACTTTACTTCTCCCAAGAGGTAGCCCCTGAAAAAGCAAAATGCCTTCTCCACTTATACCTATGGAGAATCAGGGCCAAACTCCAGCTCAACAAGGTAGAACCTCACAGAGTAGTAGTGAATCGGACCCATAACAAGACCATCCCAATGGTTCTATACCTTTTCAACAAGCCAAGCAATATCCAAACTGAGCTAGATAGGAGGCACAGAAAGGGCACCCTAGGGGAGGAAACTGTTTGCCCCCAAGACTTCCCAGAGAAGAGATTCTTGGAGGTGGCCAAATCCCCAACTCAATTCACAAACACATCCACTCCTGCCTAAAATTTGTGGTCCAAGGGTGACCCTTAGCATATCTGGGGCAGTCTTCTTTAACAACAGGTGGGCCCCAGACATGGAGTTCCTCTGTAGGGCCATCCAGCTCGAAGATATGCAGGGAAATGAGTCACATTTGGAGGATTAAACAAAAACATAGACACCCCATGTCAGGAAATCTGGAATACCAAGGTGGGTGGATACACTTGGCCAGAAGGAAAGGGGCAACCCCTAAATGTATGGAAACTTACACTGTATTCCTTATGTTTCAGAGGTAAAGGAATGCTCCCACTGGGCATGAAGCAACACTGCATCACGATCCTGCACATTCTGGATATGCAATGGGGCACATCCACGCTGATGAAAACGTTGTGGCAGTGCAGCAAGTTTGCCTATGCTCAGCTCGTCCCCGGATGTCGCAGACTCTGTTTCCTGGTAACCATACGCAACCCTACCCTGGTCATTCCTGGAGAAGAACTATCAGACTTTGTCTAGCACCTGTTAAGGAAGAAGACAACCTTGCTGCATCAGACTCGGCTGGGCTCAGTACAAGGACATTCCAGAGGAATTTAGACTGTTCTTGGACTCACAAGTATCGATGGGAGGGTCCATACCCTTATTCACCGTGCAGACAAAAGCTAATACCTGCTGGCTCCAAATAACCAGGTGGGAAATGCTTAAAATAATTAACAACTCTGAGCTCAGCCTTAACTTGTCAGAGGAAGAACTAAGAGCAGTCTGCCTCATGGTGATGCAGCATCGGTATGTGTTAGACTTAATGACAGCAATGGAGGGAGGGGTGTGTGCCAAGATTTATGCATCCTGCTGCATGTTTTTCCCAGGGAATGACCTAGATAATTGGACATTGACTCTTGCCATCCAAGCACTGTATTGTTTACAAAGAGACATGCGTGAGGAGGGAGGTGCCCCTGAGCAGGAGTGGTTCTTGAACTGGTTCTCCTGGCTCCGCCGATGGCTTTCCAGTCTGTGTTTATTGTTGTTGCCAGTTTTTATTGTGGTTTTGTTTTTGTGTGGTACCGTGCAATTGGGGATTTCCTGCTGTAAAAACGCAGTCCTCAAATAGGGTAGAATGCATTTAACTACGAAAGTAGTAATTGTCAAAACCAAACAAAAACAGGCCCTCAATAAACTAACTGTTTTGAAGTCTGGTTAGATAGTGTAGTTGAAAATTCAACTAGAAGGGCAATGTTAATATTGATTTTCGATGTCAATATGAATAGTTATACATTCATTTATAAAAACGAAGTTGCATCTTTATTGACGAATTCACCTGTTATGAACTCCACATCAACGTAGTCAAGCAGGCTCTAAGACCCAGCCCGGAGGTCACTGATTAACAGGTCACAAGTGGGGAAGCACGTAGCTGGCAGACAAATGTGTGAACAGGAAACCCCAGATCAATCGCACAGATCGGTGCAGCAACACCACAGTGGTCCATGGAGATTGACCCCAACTAAGCACACATGGCCGGAGAGGTACGCGCGTTTGGAAAACACCATAAAGTCAGATGCCACATGAAGCTAGGAACACATAGCCAATCAGGACACCGTACACACAGTACACGCAGTGATCATGTGCTCCCCATGCTGGACATGTTACCCACTGGCCGAATTGTGTCCATACAAGGCCAAGGCCATTCCTCATCGAAAACATTAATATATGACTCCAAAAACAGTGGTTCACATTCCTTACCAAAAAAGAGTTACTTGAACTATTTTATGGCATTCAATGAATGGTAGAAAAACCCTTATCAGATCGATTGTAAGTTGAGATAGTCCACAGACCCTATGCCTGTTGCTGTTCTAACGGCTGTACTGTTTAATAAAACGAACTGTTCCTGTTTTGCCAAATGCCTCTTGTCTCTTATTTTTCAAGGTATTTCATGTTCAAGCAACACTACTGATAAATATAAGCCCCACCTGAATTTTGGAGATCCTTTTGAAAACATCCCCTCTGGTAGGTTGAATTATGTCTAAAACACAGATGATCCATGTAGACAAAATCCTATACATTACTTTTTTTCCACAAATAGTACGTAGACGTTTGGTTAAAGAAACAAAAGGTGACAGTTTTGTAATATGAAAGTCAGTTTTGTTTTGAATTTAGGGTTCCTGTGATTGCATTGTGTCTATCCAGTTTCACACTTTAGAGAATGTGGTATTTAGATTATATTAACTCTTTTGTGTTTGGAGAATATTTTAAAGACATTACCCTTGATAGGTCAAATGATGTCTAAAACACAGAAGAAACATTGTACATTACCTTTTTCGCAGAAATACTCCTTAGAACTTTGGTTGAAGAAACAAAATGTATGTTTGAAAGGCAGTTTTGATTTGAATTAAAGGTTAGTATCATTACATTCTGTCCATTCAGTTTCACTCTTCATATATTCTGTATAGTGTCCAGATGTTACATTAAGTCCTTCAAGAAAGATGAGAGCCATAGTAGTATACGTTCTTCCAGAAATTGATATTTGTCCTGCTTTGAAGTTTGTAATTTTTGTATTTAGATCCATCTGTTCTGCATCATTGCAGAATTAATATAAGTTATTTTCCACTTCTTTGTAGATGCAATGTAGACATAACATCTGATCTACAATTTAGGCAGGTCTTATTTTGGTTAGCCATTTTAATCAATTTGTCTAAAGGCTCAGTTTTGAAATTCAGTAGTGTTAAGTACAAAAATCTCTCAGAATTTACTAGACATAAAAGAGCAATCTTCACAGTCATGTGACCATTTGTCACTCAGTTCAAATAAGTCATCTATGTTTATTTATTCTTCTTATATGACTCAAGGAAGCACCATTATAAATTCCTGTGCATCTTGTTGATTGTTCTGAGTAAATAGTACTGATCCACTCCATATATCTTCTAGACCTCAAATGCCTGAAGCACAATGTGTTATAGCCCTATCACTAAGTGAACCTTTTTGAAAAGCACACAGTGCAGAACATAATCTCTTCTGTGCTTTCTGTTCTATTTCCTTTATAAGATGTGGTAAATGAAAGAGAATAATTGAGAACAACATTTGCATAGCAGAATACACCAGAAGTGTGTGACAACTAGTAACCTACAATCTCTCCCTCATTCTCCATTATTCTCTTCTTAACATCTTCCTTGTTCTCCTTCTCTTCACCAAAATCTGCAGATTCTTTTGTGAGCTTCCACTTTGGACAGATCAACCATTTTTCATAAATGGCATAATGGCCTAAATGAGGAGCGTACACACTTCCTAACCAATTGTACTCTCTGTCACAACTTGCATCAGCACTAACTTTTCTGTCATTAAAATCAACCAAAAATAAACCAGACAATACTCTTACTCAAGACAATGCAACATACACCATACCTTCTTTAAACACAGTACTGCCGATATTAATAAAAACTGGTACTACACATAAACTTTGATATTTATCGGTAGTTACAGCTTACGCTAGAGACACTGCGAACTGCTGTCTCAGGACATATAAGTCATTTACAAGCAAAATGTGTACTACACATCAGCCAATCTGCTTCACGCCATCAATCTGATCACATTTTAAGACTAAGGGGCCGATTACGATGTTGTTCGGAAACTGTCCCAAACAAATCGGTCTCGGAATCGTTTCCGAATCAAGCGGGTCCTGCGAGTCCGAACGACCGATTGCGATGCTTCCCAAAATTGTTTGGTCGGACTCGCATTGACTTCAATGGGTGCCTGTGTTCTGAACGAGAACACAGGCTCCCATTAAAAAAAGGGGTGGTTGGTGAAAACCTTGCACCCTATGGCGGGCACCCCATAGTGCCAGCCACATTGTGCATGGTTGGGAAGAGGGGTCCCTTGGGTACCCCCACAAGCCCAAATCGGATGCCTCCGGGTGGAGGGGGGCCAGCAACAGGTCTCCAAGACAGATTCCAACAGCCATTTTGTGTCGGGCAGACCGAATTGGATCGGCTCTCCTAATCGGTGATCGTAATTGCTTGTCTGGAAACCGTGTCCATAGAGCTGTACGATTCAGCTCCGAAAGACTCGGGCTGTCCGAATGCCTTTTGGATCTGATTCATACTGCCCGAACAGTTTCCAGGCATCGAAATTGGTCGTTGGGAAATGTGTATGATTTGTTCGGAAACAAGGGTTCGCAATCGGATTCTGCAATACCGATTCCCATTCGGAGCCTTCTGAATGACATCGTAATCGGCCCCTAAGTATTCAAACTCATCCCTATTTGGAAAATATTTGAAATCAATAACTTTACCCATAGCACCATTTACTGATCCTTCCTCAACACTTAAATGTCTAAGAAAAATTACTCGACAGTTTTTTCATATGCGTAAACACTTTTTTAATCCTGCAGTCTTGGATTCATATTTCAGTTTTGCTTGTAGCTTTCCACTCAGCAGTAGTGTTACTCCCTGGTGTTCCATTTTCTCAAAAGCTATAACTACTAAAATTCCTTCTTTCTCCAATTTTAGTAATTGTTCAATAAAACTGGAGCACTTTTGCAGTGTAGGCATCAAACAGACTATAGATTTGCCTTCTTTAATGAAATTAAACATTAGCTGTGCTGCTGTGCTCTTAAAGGAGAAAAGTTTGTTGATAAGTCGACTTTCGAAGGTATGTTTCCTCTTCTTTGTCAGAATTCTTACTCTAATGTCCTTCTGAATATTTCTGCATTCCAAGTCATATGCTTGACGCATATCCATTAGTTGTTCCTTGTATTGGAAGTTTAGCCAAATGTTTACATTGCCAATACATTCCAAAGAATTCTGAGTTTCATCATGTAAAAGTGTCTTGAAAACAGACTGTCCTTTGAAGGGGTAAGTTGCAGTAGATCATCGAAGAAAATTAAATGCTTTTCTCCAAACAGCACAACATACTCCAATTTAAAAAAATGTTGCATTCTCAAGTGTACAAAGATAAGCATTAAGTTTGAGACCATGCTCACCTCATCGATGATCAAAAGCTTAACTTTCTTCAACACTCTTGACAACTCATGACAAGCTCCACCAGATAACTTTTGGTATTGCAATTTATTATAATGTTCAACAGGTAGCATTAGTAAACGATGTAGAGTAATCCCTTTAATGTTGTGTGGAGGCAATCCAGTGGGTGCTGTTACTACACACGAAAAGGTTGATTCAGTATTGCTCTGTAGGTAAGCAGTGAGAAGTGTAATTAAAAAGCTTTTCCTGGTGACAGCTTGACCACTAATGTAAAATAGTATTGGCTCAAATGATCAACATTTACATTCTTTATTCTCGTGGAAAAATCTGTGATCTATTTTCTCTTTTACTTCCATATAAATTTCTTTCTGCTTGTCATTAGGTTGTCCAACTAACTGTTCAAAATCACTCTTTCCTGTCTTGCTTCTTCCATTGCAGTTTCCACCTCATTCATGGCTATTGCAGCTTCGGTTTAATAATGGCTTGTCCAAGAGGATCATAACTCAGTGGTACAGAGCTTTGACTGCTTTGGGATCCTTACTTGGCTACCTTATCAGCAATCATTTTCTCCTGTTCAATCTCATCATTTAACATTTCCAAACACTTTGCAAAGACTGAACACTGAATGCTGTCTTTCACAGCAGTCATAGTTTCCAAGTAGTTCTGATTCAGCACACCAAGGCTTGAAGATTTGTACAAGTGCCAAATAGAAAAACTCTTTTCTGTCTGACGTTCGGCAACTAAGTTTTCTGTGATTGCATGTCTCACCAAACCATCGTCAAATCCAATTACTGCATATTTTCCTTCTTCTATGTTCTCCGTAACATTGTTTTTGTATCTATAATGTTGAAGTACTTCATAAAGGCACATGTTTTCTGGGTGTGGACTCCTCCTTGGATAGAACGTACCCAACATATTTGATTTCACAATGTCTGTACTTTCCGGTGGGAGTGGGTGGCAAATTCCGCTCCGCTGGCGGAGTTTTCTCACTCCAAGCTTCTGCTCAGAGCGTGGAGTTCTGCAAAAACTCTGCCTCTGCCACCTGGCAGAGTTTACTGGGGCCTATCACTGCTGCACCAGCATATGCTTGTTGTGCTGCCCGGATTTACGGCGTACTATTCATTATCTGTTGGGTCCCCACTAGTCCACAGGGGTCTGACAGACACAGTCCACTGCATGCCACTTGCCTGAGCTTTCTGTCTCTTTTGCATGAAAAAACTTCTGTATACCTACCTCAAATATAAAACATTATAAATTGGTCTTCCTGGTGTCTAACGCGGTACGCTGAAAACAAGAGCAAGTCCTGTGGATTACTAAGATTCAGGAAATCCTCTATGCAAAGTTGACTTGTTATTGCTGCTGCCTTATTAATCTATCTGAATGCCCTGTGACAAGCTCCTTTGATTTATGAACTCTTCACAAGTCCAATGTGTTAATATCAACAACACATTCTAAAACGGAGGAGGGGGGTTGCATTTTTTTACTGTCTTACTTTAATACCTGACTACCTGCTCACAAGTTTTTTTGTTACTTTTCACAAAATTATTTTTGCTCTCACTTGACAAAGATAAATTGTGGGATTAATCTAGCATATATTGCTGAAATTGTGGCGAACAGTGCACTGAGCAGAGAGGCAGTCAGATTGCTGTTATTTCCCCTAGGTAACCTAGCAGACAAACGGGATTAAGAGAAATTTGCTGGAAGATTTAGGAATACTTTTGTGTCTGCAGCTGAAAATTTGCAGTGCCTAGACCCCTGGAAAGGATGTTGTGGTGCTGGGCTCCCCCTACCTGCCTCGCCCAGCCCTCTTGTGTATCCCATATTCTTGCATTTGTTTCACTGTCTTTATGCAGAGAGAGAACATCAGTCTAGCTTCTCCCTCTAAGTCGCTGTGGTGTGGTCATATCTTACCCCTCCTTGCCCTCTTCCACCCACCCGAGCTGAGCTCTGTTGCCTCCTGGATTGGCAGGCACACTGGCTGCTCCGCGCTTCGCACAGGATGTGCCTTCAGCCCCGGGACTGCAGTGAGCCTGCTGTGCAGGAACAGGGAGCTCTCCTTGAAGCCCGCGACCTGTGGATGGGACTCAAGGTGCAGACAGGCACAGCAGCACAAACTGAGGAGGGCTGGTTTTCAGTCCCCAGCACATGGCCAAATATGTGGGGACCCTGGCTAGCTGAACCTCTACTGTGAGGGACTGTGAGAGGGCTGGGGGGAGGCAGGGGTTATAAAGGTCAAGAACAGAGGTTGATGGTTGTGCACTGTGCAGTTCCAGGGATAGTCTGTGAGTTTACCAAGGACACGCACTCTGCTTGGCTCTGATGACGTGCGTTGGCAACAATTAACTGCATGGTGGAACTGGACTCCTTTGAAAAGCTAAATGTGAACTTATCAGCCTCTGGAATAATAATTCTGCCACTCACTGAACTCTGCGGAATCTCGCCAAGTTTTTAGGTAACTCCGTGGAATTCTGCGTAGTAAAACTTCGCCAGCTCCACCCACCCCTACTTTCTGGGTTAAACTCTGCTAGGTACTGATTTTCTGGGAAAGACTTTAACACTCTAGTTTGCATGCTTGCTTGGCCTAGATTTACCCAAACAATTCCCCTGGAATGAACTGAGTGTCAGAACCCAAGAAGGTGCACTTAGATGTGTCAACATACATTTCAGTTCTCCATGACGGCGATACCAATACTCGTTGGTGTCACGTTGGCACACCAGCAGATTAATTAAGCTGTATTCCAAGTTTTCATTCTTTCCATAAACTTTGTCAATGAATTGCTTTGCAGAGTGATTTTGAAGATTAACTCCTCTCTTCAGTATGTGGTTAATAGCATATGACAGTCCAGACAAGTCATTCTCAAACAGAAGATGAAGTATATAGGGAATACACTGCCGAAATCTTGGATCCTCTGAGAATAATCTTGTGGACCGGTATTCAGCTGCTGGTATCTGTACAGGACCGTCATCAAAGCAACCACCTCCTTCAGTGGGAACATTGTGGAAAACAGTGAGCTTCTAAACATTTCTACCACACACTCATCGGAGCTCTTTTGCTTGATTCATTTGGAAGAGATCAATAGCATCACCAATTACTTTTTTAGAATGCAGAGGATGAATGCTGTAGTGTTCGTAAATCTCTTCTGATCTGGATCAATCCACTTTTTCAATCTGCCTACTTGATGGTAATGTTTCATCCTCTATATATATGTCACATCTCGAACAACATCAACATTCTTATAATAAATATTATTTTGTACCAGATATAATGTTGCTTTTCTTACTTTACTAACATCCACTAACTCTTGTCAATTTTTTTTTCTTGGTAGGCATACCTTTTACTAGAATGATAAGTGGTTCATGAACATCTCTGTGTGCACCAACAGTTTTAATATTCTGTTTATAATCTAAAGGTAAATTGACAACTCTTTCTTTAATGTCCTTCTGAAGGTCAGTTGGTGGCAGCTTTCCTGTCTTTGGCTTCATATGAATTAGAGCCTGAAATGGGTGCACACATTGTATGAGAATTGAGTCATGAACTTTTAAATCTCATTGCACTTGTGGAATAGATTCTAATTCTAACTTGTTATGTACTGCTCTAGCAGGCATCTTGTTTTCCACTAATTTATCATAGCAGTACTTACATATTATTTGCCCTGTGGAAAATGCAAACCATTTCTCAACAAACAAATAAACAGCAAATTATTGTCACTTATCTCTGTGCTCCTGTTCGGTTTTTGAGAATACAACTACATTGCAAGTTTGGCTCTTGTAGTGAGTGTGTCAACAACATATACAAAGACAGTTTGGTTTTTCTGAAGAAACTATGTTAACCCCTTGCATGCTCATGACGGCCCCCGGCCATCATGCGTCACGGTGGGTGTGTGCTGACGACGGACGGGGGCCGTCCGAATCCCACCCACTATGTAAATGGCCCGCACAGCGCGAAAATTCACCGCGCATGCAAGGGGTTAAACTTCCTAATCTCTTCTGTAAAGTTATCAACAATAATACCTGTGTCGTGTTCCTCTATACCTCCACATACCAACTCCTCATTTTCCTTAGACCCCTCTTCAGGACCAAAGAACTGAAACTGAACATCTTCACAAACTTTTTCTACCTCTGCTACTATACCATGTAAAACAGCTCTATTCATTTCTCCTAAACATAGGGCAAGGGTTTTCACATAGGTAAACCTCCTAACTAAGGGGCCGATTATGATGGCGGGCGGACTTTGTCCGCCCGCCATCGCCCCGGTAAATGGGACTGCCCGCTATGTGTGCGGCGGTCCCGCACATGTGATTAGGATTCCACTGCCGCGGTGGCATCCCCATTTCCAGCATTGTGGCGGGCGGTGCTCACAACACCGCCCGCCACAGTGCTGGAAATGCATGTTGTGCATCTGCATGCACAACGTGACAGGCACCGCGCGGTGCCTGCCACCTTGTGCATGCAGATGCAGGGGGTACCATAGGTACCCCCATGTGCAGCCCCCACCCACCCAACACCCTGGGGGCCCGCAACAGGCCCCCAACAGCAAAGATCAGCGAGCCTTTCCATGGCGGCGACGCCACCATGGAAAGGCTCATCTCCGCCGGCATCATAATATGGATGGAGGTGTCTTGCAGACACCGCCACCATATTAAACCTTTTCCGCCCGGTCGACTGTTCGGCCGGGCGGAAAACATGCGGACGGTCTTACCGTCTGCCGGGCTCCCCTCCGCCATGGTAATATGGCGGGGGGAATTTGTTGGCGGATGGGCGATTATGGCGGGCGGATCGCCACCACCATGCGGGCGGTGGCAATCCGCCCGACATCGTAATCGCCCCCTAAATTTCGGTTTTTATGATGTGGTGAACAGCCAATATTCTGAAGTGATGAAAGGTGCTTTGGCACACTTCCTTTGACAGACATGCCAGTGAATGCCCCTGTAAATTAGTATACTTTCTTACTTTGAAGGGATCTAATCCTTGTAAAATCCCTGTTTTCTGTTTCCTACTTCTGCATGGAAACCTACTCACAATGGAAAGTTCTCAATATATTAGTTGATTCATGCTGAACCTTGCAAATACTGCTACATTTCCATCTGTATACAGGGGCCTTCCTTGTACCTCTTCAGCTATCGCTTCTTCAATATTCCTAGGAACCATCTCTTCTTTTGGAATTGGAGAACCATGCTTCACCTATTAATATCAACCCGTTTTTTCAACTGCATGCACTACTGTGTACTCTTAAAAGTAGCTTTCTTCATTACAGAAAGACTCAGTAGTGGAATTATGCTTCTGTTCATCACTGAAGATTTTACAAAAATTGTTTCTATTAACCAGTCTTATTTCTGACTTTTCCTCTTCTAACAGAACACTGTTTTATCCAGTATTCTCATTCTTTTTATTAAGATAAATAGATTATGCTTCTAAGCAAATGCTCTATCTACTACACTTTCTATGTGCTCTTTTTGCTTGTAAGCTGCTTTTCTTCTTTTACACTGCTCTTTATTTCTTTGCAAAGTTTGTAGTACCCTATTTCTAAACATTCTTCTTCTCCTCATGTCTTTGTATTGTTTCTCTCTTACTGTGAGATGAGTTATTTTTGTAGAACATTTCCCAGTTTGTACATGAGTTACTGCTTTTTGTTTCTGAGTTCTTGGCAAATCTTCTTTTTTATTCACATAATTTTCCTTATTCTTCATTTTTCTTGATACTGTTTTAAGAACATTCTGTGCACTGTTTTCTTTTTTCTTCTCAGTTGTTTGCAGGTAGTACTGTTTCTTTTGTGCTTTTCTCCTCTGTTCTTTTTTTTCTCATCTTAAATTCTTCTCTTTGAATACAAGTAGATATCTGGAAACAATATATAGTATACATTTTACGTTCCATACTTCAAGCAACTAAATACCTACTTAAATCATTGTCAGTATTTCATACCATTCCACACATATTAAACATAAGAGTTCTACTTCCTCTTACCTTCTAAACACATATCATCCTGTCCAATGGCCTACCTATGACGTACCTTAGAGGGTCACTTATATGTTGAAATATGGAGTCTATGGCTTGGCAAAGAGGTTTTGGATGCCAAATCGACCTGGCTGTAAAACTGCACACGTGGACTCTACAGTAACACGCCCAAGACATGGTTAAAAGGCCTCTTCTCTGGATGGGTGAGTTGATTGTGTCAGCACTTAAGTACATATCTCTGTGGGTGTTCAACTGGATGCCTAAGTAACTATATCAGTATATCAGTGACTATCTTAGTACTTCTGTGCATCTGTACTACTGTATGCAAGTGGCTGCATGGATAGCTTACTGGCTGTTAGTGAGCATTGGGGTATGTAGACGTATGTGGATCTGCCTCTGTTACTGCTGGATTCATAAGGGGAATGTCAGTGTGTGAGTAAATGTCAAAGGGCCCGATTCACAAAGGTAAAGTGAGACGAAAGTCAAACTTTATGACTTTCGGTATTCACAAAGGGCATTTACTAGTCTTAAATGCCCTTTGTGAATACTGAAAGTTGTAAAGTTAGACTTTTGGTAGTCACAAAGGGCTTTTACAAGTGGTAAATGCCCTTTGTGAATACCGAAACTTCGTAAAGTTAGACTTTCGTCTAACTTTATCTTTGTGAATCAGGCCCTAAGTGTCTCTCTCACTCTGTCTGACTGGGTGTATCAGTGCATCTATGCTTCAGTAAATAGGTTTGTGAGCTGCAGCATTGGGTGGGAGGCTGGTTGTATAACTGGGCATATGGGTCTGTAAGTGCGCATGCAACTCACTAAAACTTCAAACCGCCTGTCTTACCTTTTAAGCACATACTACCCTCCCTATTACCTACTTACGATCTACTTTGCAAGTGACTTATATGCAGTAGAAGGGGAGTTTAAGGCTTGTAAAAGTGGTTTTAAATGTGAAGTCAACCTGGCAATTAAACTGCACACACAGACTCTGCAGTAACAGGCCCGAGACATGTTTAAAGGTTTATGACTTGCAGCATTGGGTGGGAGACTGGATGTATAACAGGGCATATGATTCTGTAAGTGTGCATGCAACTCACTAGAACTTCAAACTGCGTGTCTTATCTTTTAAGCATATACTAACATCCCTATCACCTACTTACAGCCTAGTTCACAGGTGACTTATGTGTATGAGAAGGGGAGATTAAGGCTTGTAAAGTGGTTTCAAATGCCAAGTTAACTTGGCAATAAAACTGGACACACAGCCTCAGCAGTAACAGGCCCGAAACATGTTTAAAGGGCTTCTACTCTGGAGGGGTGACTTGATTGTGTCAGTATTTGACTACATATCTCCGTGAGTGTATCAGTCCCTCTGTGGGTGTGTTGCTGGATGCGTAAGTAACTATGTTGGTATATGACTGGCTCTCTTAGTAACTCAATAGGCTTGTAAATGTGTATGCAAGTCACAGTATGGATTTCTTACTGGCTATGTTAGTGAGTGTTGGGGTATGTAACTATGTATGCAACTGCTTCAGTTACTGCTGGATACATAAGTGCTGTGTGGCTGAGTGAATGAATGTGTAAGGGCCTGTGTCACTGTCTGACTGGATGTGTTAGTGGCTCTATAATTTTGTACATAGGTATGTCAGTTGCAGTATGGGTGAGAGAATGAACAAATAGCTGAGTGATTGGTCAATAAGTGTGCATATAGCTCATTAAAACTAAGTACCTCTCTTACATTTTAAGAACATGGCACCCTCCCTATGGCCTACCTATGTCCTACCTTAAGGGTGACTTATTGTTACATTACTCATGATGAAGTCCTCTTGGCTCTTGAGGGTCCTTGGCGGCCAACTAGCCCTCCTGTTACCTCCAGCAAGAACCACCCAGCTGGATTACTGAGAGGTTGTCAGAGGCCACGCCCCCTTTCTCCATCACTCTACAAATGTACCTTCTGGTGCACTGCTGCTTGGGGGAAGAAGTGCACTTTACTCTTGAGGTCCTCAGGAGACAAGGGGACCTCATCCCCCCCACAAGCAGTGCGCCGAGAGGCACATTTGCAGAGTGGTGGGGAAAGGGGGCATGGCCTCTGACCATCTCTCAGCAATCCCACTGTGTGGGGCTCACTGTAGGTAATAGGAGTTCTTGTTGGCCCCTAAGGACCCTCAGCAGCCAAGGGAACTTCAACCCCCAACCAGCAGTGCACCAGGTGGTGCGTTTTGAGAGTGGTGGAGAAAGGGGGCAGGGCCTCGGCAAGTTGCTGGGCTTTTTTTTTCCACAGGGAGGGGGAGCTGAATAGACCCCTTACTTGGGCCGATTACGGCCCCAGAGACCCCATCCCCAGGGCCGGGCCTTTCTTTTTTTTTTAAATTAGCTTTTTCTAAATAAGGGAAGTGGGGGCTTGTGGCCCTCTTACCCTGGGCCATTTTTTGCCCTGGGGAACTCATCCCCCCGGGCCCGGCCTTTTCTTTTTAAAAATCATTTTAATTTAAAGTGAGGGGGGGGCGAGCGGGCCCCCTCCCAGGCCATTTTCGGTCCCGGGAATCCCATCCCCCACATATATAGTAATATACATATATATATATATATATATATATATATATATATATATATATATATATATATATATATATATATATATATATATAATATATATATATATATATATATATATCCACACAAATCCAATGCCGAAAAGTATAGAAAAACACTGGAGCCGCGGCCACTATTCAAAGACGTGTTTAATGCAACACTAGGTCCCGACGCGTTTCGGAGTTGCGTCACTCCTTTCTCACGGGCAAAAGCTTAGTGCATCATTAGTTTCTTTTAAAGCAGCAAGTGCTCGTATTCGTGCCAAACAACATAAAAGACATACTGGTTTTTGTCATTTAGGTCAATAAAGTTATACATGTTGATATACATGGTATTGGCGAGATGCAGATAAATAAATAGATATCCTTGACGATACATGCTAGTGAAATATATATAACAAATATACGGAAATCATAACTCAGGATTTCATCAAATAATTGCTGCAAGCACGCACTGACACAACTGTGTAATACCCTGTGGTATACTGCCATAAATTGAGCAGTGTTGATACAATCTGATACTGAGGTCAGTTTCTACTGCATCTACGCACTATTGCATCCGCATGGTAGCGTAAAACACTGCAGTAAATTTAAGCAATGTCATTCATTTGACCAAACTTGGCTAAAATATTGGTAATTTAGCTCCAAGCTGTCAAACTACATAAAGTTAAATAAACATCAGTGTAATCAGAAATACAGCCCCAGTGGGCAACCAATCACAAAGAGAACACATGCTATTCAAGTCTTGCTCAAGTGAGCATAAAATCCCAAACATGATTCAATTCACAAAGAGACAAATAACCACTCTTTGACCACTTCAGTATCAGATATTAAAGCTCTTCTGCATTTCCGTTCGCCACCTGCAAAAACCAGACAAAAATGACGATTTTAAAATTCATGTGAAAAATGTGCACAAAAGAAAAATTATAACTAAACAAAAAACTTTAAAAGACATCGACGGAGAGCATGAAACAATCTATACAGTAAGGACATGTTAAAGATGAACGGCCATTTCTTCATCAAGGTTCAAACTTGCGGGAACTAAAGTGTTATATTTAACAATCATTTTTGATTCCAACCTTCTTAATTCAACAGTTCTATTGCCTCCTCTTGTTCTAGGCGGTACACAATCTAAGATGCAGAATTTAAGGAGGTTGGCATTTTGATTATGACTTACATTAAAATGGCGGGCGACAGGATATTGTTTGTCATTTTTCTTGATTGCCCGTAGGTGCTCAAGTACCCTCTTTTTCCCTTTGTGGATTGTACTCCCTATGTAATATCTATCACATGGGCATTTTAACGCATACACCACAAATTCGGTGTTACAATTCAGATATTTGTTAATGTAATATGGGGGTTTATCTTTACTCAATTTCACAGATTTGCAGCTAGTACTGAATTTACACGCCTTAAACTGGTTACAAGTAAAAAACCCTCTGATATCCATGCATTTTTTAGCTTGATTAACTAGATTTCTACTCAGTGTATCACGTAGTGATCTAGGTTTTCTAAAAGTAAGAGAGGGGTATTCTCCAACATATTCCCTTAGATCATCATCGGTTTTAAGGACCTCCCACATTTTTATGAGGCTTCTCTTGAGCTCCCATGATTGATTATTGTATTTGGTGATAAACCTAATGGGTTCTTTATCTGACATACTAACTTTATCTTTCGGAGTCAGTAATTCTTCCCTTTTAAGTTTATCAACTTTAACAACTGCTTGCTTTATAGTCTTTGGACTATACCCACGTGCCAGAAATCTCTGGATCATGGTCTCTTTTTCCATGTGATACCCGTCTTCGGTACTACAATTCCTTTTGGCCCTCAACAATTCGCCAAAAGGAATACTCTGGATGAGATTTTTAGGGTGACAGCTGTTGGCATGAAGCAAACTGTTGCCAGCGGTGGTTTTTCTGAATAATCTAGTGGTAATCTTACTGTCCTTGATCTCTAAATTTAGATCTAAGAATTGTATATTCTTGCTGTTAGTTTCACTGGTAAAGTGCAAGTTTAAACTGTTTTTATTGAGGACATCAACAAACTCACGCACCTGGTTTTCAGTACCCCTCCAGATGCAAAAGATATCGTCGATGTATCTCACCCAGAGGACGACGTGGTCAACAAACTGTCTGATGTTACTGACAACCTGCTTCTCCCACCACCCGAGGTACAATCCTGCAAAACTGGGGGCGAAGCAAGTTCCCATCGCCATCCCCTAGGTTTGTCTGTACATCTTATTATCGAAAAGAAAGAAGTTGTTACTCAGGCATAGCTGGATCATTTCTAGGATCATTTCCGTATGGAAAAGAAAAGATAGGGATCTATTTTTCAAAAAGAACCTACAGGCCTCAATACCAAGATCTTGAGGAATGCAAGTGTATAGGCTACTAACATCCATACTCATTAGTAAATAGTTTTGCTCCCAGGTGATTTTGTCAATAATTCTCAAAAAATCACCAGTATCTTTGACAAATGATGGTAGTGCTTGGACTAATGGCTGTAAAAAATGGTCCACATATTTAGATATGTTCTCAAGTGCACTCTCTCTTGATGACACAATGGGTCTACCTGGTGGTTTAGTGGCGTCTTTATGAATTTTCGGGAGAAGGTACATAGCTGGAATTTTAGGGTATTTACAAACTAAAAATGAAAATTCCTCTTGATTTAAAAGCCCACTGTCCCTCCACTCAGCCAGCTTATTTAGAACATGTTTGTTAGCCGTATCATATTCTGCTTTAGAAGAAATACAATACCTATCTATCTCTGATAGTTGTTTTTGCCTTCATTAAGATACATATCTAATGGCCAAATCACGACATTACCCCCTTGTCAGACTTTTTAATAAAAATGTCATTATTGGCCTCCAGCTCTTTCAATGCAGTTCAATGCCTCTTTTTCAGATTCTGTACCATATTAGTTTTGTGAGAATCTAATTTCTGTAATTCTCTGATCATGCCTTTTTCAAAACAATTAATTGCTTCATTATTGATCTGTGGGATAAAAACTGATTTAGGCTTGAAACCGGTTTCCCCCTCATTTCTAAATCAATATCAGTATTCAAAAGATTTAAAAACGGATCACTGTTGACATTGTCCTCATCGGCCAACTCGTGAACTGTTTGTAAAATATGTACATCATCAATAGTAAGAACTTGGGTTTAGCCGAACTACGCTGTGGATATATATATATATATATATATATATATATATATATATATATATATATATATATATATATATATATATATTATCTACTGGCGGTCGCCAGTAGATAGTTATAGTTAGGACCTATTTTCCATAGGAAATCCGCGACATTCTATTTGAAATAACTCTCTTGCCGGTTGACGAATCTTCGCGAAATTTTCAAACTTTATGGCCCGCTCCGGTCCGCTCCTACCCTGAAAGTTTCGGGTGATTCGTCAAGCGGGGGCCGAGAAAAACGGGGGTCCCAAAACGTGTTTTCCCCATTCATTTTCCCATAGGAAACTTTAGACACGGCTACAGCCCGAACTGCTGAACGGAATTACACCAAATTTGGCAAAGAGATAGTTCTTGGTTCAGAAAGAACCCTTTTTGTTAAATGGTGTAAATCCGTTCAGTAGTTCCAGAGAAAATCAAAAGGAAAATCACATATATATCTATGGCCGCGTCGGATTCGCGCACCCTCCCGATCACGAGCTGCATGCTAATTGGCTGTCAAGTGGCTGTCAACACTCCAAATCAGGAAGTGTTGGCAGCCATTTTATCCCTCGGTAGAACCGAGGACAGAAACAAGTGCGCAAAGCGCAAAAGGGGGCAGGGTAGAAACACCCTGACCCCCTAGGTCTGCTCAGGGGTCCCTCGAGGACCCCTGGGCAGAAAAAGCATTTTTTAAAAAAATCGGCGGGATGCGCTCAGGGTGCGCGGATCCCGCCGAGAAAAACAAAACAAAGCGCGGTCTCCCGCGCTCGTTAGTCACTGGCCCCGGGTGGGCCAAGTCCCGAGGGCATGCAGGGTTTCTTTTAATATGTGGGGGGCCTCTAAGGCCCCCAAGCCCCGGGACCGTCAACCACCGGGGCTTAAAAAAATAATGGTGCGGGAGGGCTCTTTGCCCTCCCGCTGCCCCGGGACCGCCACCTCCCCGGGGCTTCTTTTTAAAAATTTTGACCTGTGTGGGGGGCTCCAGCCCCCACACGCCCGAGGACCGCCACCTCCCGGGGCACTAAAGATTTGAATATGGGGGTCCGTTACAGACCCCCAAAGCCCCGGGGACCACCACCTCCCCGGGGCTGTGCACTGGATGGGAGGGGGGCCACGCGGCCCCCCTCCTGGAGCCCTTGATGGCCCTGGGGACCGCCACCCCCCAGGGCCGGCTCCTGCAGTGTCCCGGGGTGCCTACCCCCGGGACACTGTAGGCCCCGTGGCGTGTTTTAAGATGGGGAATTAAATCCCCTTCAATCCTGAGGGTCCCTGGGGGCCAACTAGCCCAACAGGTACGTCCAGAAAGCACCACAGAGCTGCGTTGCAGAGAGGTGTAAAAGGGTGTGGCCTCTGTACACGTCTCTGCAACGCAGCCCCCTGGTGCATACTGGAGGTTCCTGGTGGGCTAGTTGGCCCCAGGGACCCTCATGATTCAAGGGGACTTAATCCCCAACTTAAAACGCGCCACGGGGCGCGTTTGCACAGATGTCACCTCAGGCCCCGCCCCTCCCTTCACCATTGTGCAAATATTCCTCTAAAATCAGCCGAACTACGAATTCCGATTTACTCACCTGTTATCAGGAGAGAACCCAGTGCTGCATCTTTTAGCCCAGCACTGATCCTGAAAAGTAATTTTAACCGTACTTACCAGTAACTTGAATTTCCTTCCATAGGATATCATTGCCTGCTTTTTGCTGAAAAAGTTTCTAAGTGTCGATTTTTGAAACATACAAATATTCCTCTAAAATCAGCCGAACTACGAATTCCGATTTACTCACCTGTTATCAGGAGAGACCTCAGTGCTGCATCTTTCAGCCCAGTACTGATCCTGAAAAGTAATTTTAACCGTACTTACCAGTAACTTGAATTTCCTTCCATAGGATATCATTGACTGGTTTCACTTGGAAATTCTTCTAAGTGTCGATTTTTGAAACTTTATAATATTCCTCTAAAATCAAGCGAACTACGAATTCCGATTTACTCACCTGTTATCAGGAGAGAACCCAGTGCTGCATCTTTTAGCCCAGCACTGACCCTGAAAAGTAATTCTAACCGTACTTACCAGTAACTTATATTTCCTTCCATAGGAATCCATTGTCTGGTTTTCAGCAGAAAAGTTTCAAAGTGTCGATTTTCACAAATTACAAATATTCCTTAAAAATCGCCTGTATGACTTAAACGCATTCTTTCAACTGTTTACAGGAGATGCTCCAGTGCTGGATCCAGGATCCAACACTGAGTAACGAAAAAGTAACGATAACACTACTTACCTGCTAAGTGAATTTCCTCCCATAGGATAACATTGGTGATTCTATGTGAAAAAGTTTCTAAGTGTCAACTTTTAAAATACAATAATATTCCTTAAAAATCACTACTGTAACCAAAACGCTTTTACTCAACTGTTTACAGGAGATGTCCCAGGACTGAATCTAGGATCCAGTCCTGTGGTTAGAAAAGTAATCCATAAAGTAACTAATTGCATTTAACTAGAAATTCACATTCAGCTCAATGTTGCATTGTGTTTGAAATTGTGTTGCCCATTGCAATAACTGTAACTACTGTACTTAAAACTCTATTGCCTATTTGCAAACTATTTAAACTAAAGTAATTCATTCAGAGAAAGTATATTTTGTAATGTAATGTATAATGTAATTACAATGTAATTTAATAAATAAAATATCTAAAAATAAATAGTTTTAAAAAATGTAGTAAATCAGTATCAAAAAATAAATATAACAATTAATACATTTAAAAATTGTCATTTACAAAACCTTTGAAATTCACTGAAAAAAACATAGGTTTTAGGGGCGTTATAGTTAGAAATTAGCATTTAATAACCTTTGAAATTCACTGAAAAAACCATAGGTTTCAGGCACGTTATAGTTAGAAATTAGCATTTAAAAAACCTTTGAAATTCACAGAAAAAACCATAGGTTTCAGACACGTTATAGTTAGAAATTAGCATTTAAAAAACCTTTTAAATTCACTGAAAAAACCATAGGTTTTAGGGACAGTTATAGTTAGTTGGACATTTCACTCGTACAAAACCCATGAAATTCCCCCGTTATAGTTAGTTCAGCTAACTATAACTCGCGCCCCCGCAATGCACTGCTGATGACGTCACATATTACATCACTCATGACATGGTCAGTGACATCACTGATGACATCACTGATGACATCTCAAATGACATCACTGATGACATCATCCACGTGATAATCTGATGCACCTCCTCACACCCTAATATAACCTTTGATACACCCAGTCTAAATTACAGACTGCCATTCGCAAAACCATAGACACTCCAACACCAATAACTACATACCCACTCACTGATTCTTAGGTCTACACACACACATCCACTCACTCACCCGTACAGTCACTCATACTTATGGTCACTCAGTACAGGACTATCATATGCACTCTTACTCCTATATAGACAGTCAAACACCGCCACTCATCCATAGAGGTACTCACACACCTAGTCAGTCATGCAAATAATTAAACACACTGCCATTTACTCACCTATACAGTTATACACACACCAGCTCACTTAATCATACAAATACTAGCACATTGTTACGCTCTTATACAATCACTGATACAAGCACACACTCATCCATACAGCCACTATCACAATCACTCACTCTCGCTAATAGCTATTTATATACTCCAACACACATATATAATGCCTTTCACATATGTAGTTACTCACACATGTACCACTGGGACATACATTCACTCACTAACACACTCTTACACACACTTACCCACCCATACAGTCTATCACAGATGCACTCTTGAAACCATCCACCCAGTGAATCACCCACTCACACATCTATGCACAGAGTCGCACACACCCCTCCCACACAAACACTCAGGCACCCATACAGATACTCAGACAACCATTCAATAACTCATATACACACTCATGTAGCTATTCACAAACACATGCAGCCACTTACACAGCAACAGACAGACGGATACAGACATTCACCCAGTTTAGTCACTAACCCATGCATTCAGTAAGATACGTTAAATCACTCACTTATAGAGTCAGTCACGCACCTACTAAATCATCCATACAGACACTTATACACCCACTCATTCTTCAATACGTCTTTTCCTATATATATTAAAAATATTTAAACTTTACAGAAACACACAGTCACTGCATGATGTCAACAGTGATGTCATTTGAGATGTCATCAGTGATGTCATCAGTGATGTCACTGACCATGTCATGAGTGATGTAATATGTGACGTCATCAGCAGTGCATTGCGGGGGCGCGAGTTATAGTTAGCTGAACTAACTATAACGGGGGAATTTCATGGGTTTTGTACGAGTGAAATGTCCAACTAACTATAACTGTCCCTAAAACCTATGGTTTTTTCAGTGAATATATATATATATTACCTACTGGCGGTCGCCAGTAGGTAGTTATAGTTAGAACCTAGTTTCCATAGGAAAAGCATTTTTTGATTTGCTAATAACTTTGGCGTCGTTTGACGAATTATGTGTATGTATATAAATATATACAAATATACAAAAATAAATATAATAGAAAAATAAATACACAAAAACTACCATACAGCAGTTTACATACATTTTACACAAACAAATGTTATATAGCAATGTCCATTTTCAGTAAATGCAACGTTAAAATTTGGGGCAATGAAAGATATACAGTTAATAAAAATAGGTAATAAATTAGAAATTAAAAGGCTTAAAAGATTTTTTTATAAAATTCTGTATAGCCAAATACTTTAAAACATATAATGAACATAAAATATAAAAGCAAACAAAGAATACCAAAATTGCCATATATGTAAACTAAAAACCCGCATTTGGTCAATGGTATTACTTTTATGAAGATGACATTTACTATTCAATCTAAACTTATCCACTGGACAAAGTGCCGACCTGGGCTCAAATGTACTTCCTAACTTCTCACATTGAGGACAATGTTAGCACTTCTTTGGGGAGTTCAAATTCACTATCTACACTCTAATGCTTGCCACACTTGGGAAAGTGTTACCTTTGGGACACACCGCGATTTCCACTCGTGACCAATGGCCTGATTAAGAAATTACCAATGGGCAATGGGCCACCACGCCTGTGCGCACCGCCACTTTGCCAAACTCTGCACATCACCCACCGTATCACGAGTTCATCCCTGGTCTGGCAGGCAGTGCTTACGTTCACGTGTGCTCAGCTTTCCAAATCTGAGCCCTCAGAAAGGGCACCACAATGGGAGAACTAAAGACATTCGCACCCATGGACTGTTAAGTCCATGCTGTGTTGGAACTGGGGGTGAATGCATACAGGGGGCACAATACTCCCCTGCATGCATCTCGGCCCTGAGGTACCAGGGGGCCCTGTTAGCTTAGTCACACCATGAAAACAGTGGTCATGGAGGAAACTGGTCATATGTCTGGTGCAGACAGTGGCACCACCAGCATATTGTAAGTCTCAGGGCCGCTGCAAGACCATCAAGAATCGCGGATACCTGGCAGTGGTAGGTCCTATGGCAGCCCAACCGCCAAACCTCAACACAGAGTTGGACTGGCCGTGAGGTAGTAGGGGGTTTATCACCATTACGGAGCATGTAACCATATGACTGCTGGGTAGTCATAATCAGCCCTAAGCCACAAATTGGAGAAAGAGTTGGGACTCGGGAATACTGGGGTCACTATTTTTACCCAAAACTAAGGCTCGATTATAATTTTGCATTGGATCGCTGGCTGGACCACTGCACCGCCGATCCGTGATCCCCCGGTGGCGGTACAAATGCCAGAGGCTCACAATACGCGCTGGCGTGCTCTTCGCACCACCAAGCATTTACGAAAGTTCCATCACCGCCATTAGTTTCTTTGTATGTGAGACCGCTTATGAAAAAGTGGATAGAAGAATCAAAGGGGGCCCTACAGTAGCCTCTGCTGTTTCAGTTCTGCCATGCACCCCTTGTCTGCATAGCATGGAATTATGGTACATGCCATGCAGGAACAGTGGCTTTGTTGTTGCTTCCTATTAGCGCTGACTGGCCCAAGGCACACATATGAGTTCAGCACGGCGTACTCACCGTGACTGGGCAAAGGACTCGCATACTCAGATCAACAGAAACCCTGATCTGCAGAGCTCAGCAGTCGTGCTTGGCAGGAAACTGGCAGGCATGGCGGCCTGCTCCTACACTGGCCAAACACCTGTGAATTCAGCCCTTTTTTTTTTAGTCACACTGGAAGAAAGTGGTTTTGGGATGGGATTATATTTTACTCCAAAATGTAGTCACATTGGAGAAAGTTTTAGACTTTGCTGGGGTCAGATTTACAAATTCTCAATCTGAATTAAAACCATATTGGATTAACGTGGTTGGACTTTGAGAGGGTTGGGGATTTACTTAATCCTACTCAAAACTAGCCACATTAGGGGAAAAGTGTTGGACTTGAGAGGTAGACGGCATATCCTCCAAACTTAACCACATTGGGAAAGTCTAGACCTTTGGGAGAGATATACAATTTCATCCCACACTTAATCCTGGCCACATTGAAGCTTTTGATCATTGAGGGCTGCTTATTTATCTTTACTCCAAATTAAACAAGGTAAATAAAATGAAAAATTATATAACTAAACGTTAAGCAATAAAAGGTTCAAATAAAGGTCCCCAAGAATAGATAATAATAAACATATAAATTACAGATGCAAATTAAAAATGTAGCCACAACTCATATTGCACTATAAATAATTCACACATAAATTAAATAAATGAGAATAAAAAAGTCAAGGATAAATATAATCTTTATTTTAAAACAAATATGAAAAAATAAAACAAAATAATATTAATGTATACCAATAAATGTATTACAACTTAGCAAAAAGGAATTCATATTTTAAATAGAATTTGCGAAAATAATGAATATATATAGACACATTAATATTCAAATACAAATGCATTATTAATATGTCAAAATTATTGATCATATGACATTAATTACAAAGACTAAACAAATACCAAACCCAAAATACTTTGGCTAAATAAAACAAAATAATGCATATAAAACCAAAGTAAAATCCTCACCTATAAACAATCATACCTCGATTTCATCATAAAATAAATCCTATAAATGAATTTCATAAAATGTAAAAGAATATGAAATTGTATTCATGTTTTCTTTACAAACTGACCCAGACATTTCATTTATTTAAAAATAAAGAATAAACTTTAGAAACGAAACATAAAAATTACTAGCTAAATTCTATTTACCTACAACCCAATATCCTCCTCCTAAAAAATTATATTGTCAAATATAACATAAATTATAAAAATAACAAAAATTGAGCCAAATAAAACGTACTAAAAACACATAGCAATGATAAATATTACGATAATAGTAGTCACCTACATTCAACAAAAATCCAAAAGAATGTTATTCTTACCTCCTATATCTCTATCAATGATATTCCTTTCGTGATCAGAATAGGCTTTGACACAACATTGCTGGCCACAACAACCTCGGGAATGCAAACCACACACCTGGCACGTATACAGATACACAAATAATTACATGGATGTTAGCTCAGGAATCTGGTTCACCCTGAAGCAGCAGCATTTGAATATCTGTGTGGATCAGTAGTCCACCACGCCCGATAGAGTGGTTCTGGGATGTACTATGGATCTCAAAATGTGGAGTGTTGTCACTACTGTGGTTCACACCTGAAAATCCCATGACGGACAGCACCTCATTACCATAAGAGTGTTCTTAGTGAACCCTCCAGGTCCAGGGACAGGTCCAATGACTGACTAAGGGGTGGCCTAGACTTCACCTGAGAGATGCTAGATCAGTGTGGGAGACTGGGTGAATAGACGAGCAGGATGCCAGATACTTCCAGTTGGGCACCGTTAGCAAAGCCTTACGCCGCTTACCCGTTGCGGCGCCAACCAACAGGACTGCACACCATGCAGGGGACACTTTGTCCTAACAATTTTGTTCCCCAAATCAGCCATGGATAAGAAATACTCAGCTGTCTTTGCCCACAGATTATCTCCGCTTTGATACTTTTGGTGGAGTTTAAAGCACAACACCGGATGTACGAATTTAAGCATCACTTGAACCGCCATAGTAATCACAACTTTCCAATATTGGTTCTCTCCTTCAGCTGCCCTAAAAGGGGCTAGAGTCAAATTTAATATTAACATCAGCTCCAAAGACCGCTAATGAAGATTGAAGTGGAAAGGATTTTACCCTAGAGAGCTTGAGAACTGTATACCACCCAGCTCGAGTTTCGAAGTATGTATGGACCCAGCCCACATGACAGAGTTTATCCTAGATGCCTTTGACACAATTACTAAGCAGGTAGCCTCCAACCTATTCATCAATAATACTATGGAGCAAGATACCAAAACTTAAAAAGCGTGGTTTGACGACACTTGTCTGGGCTGTCTTTATAAGAGTCGACCCAGCCCTGCTTCAAACCTCCGAGGACCAATAACTAGGAGCTGTAGAAAGGCCCATAAATCTGCAGTTCAGGAGGGGAGGAAAGCAGATAAGGGAGCAGGGCCTCGGGAGGAGCTCTAGTCAAGCTAGTGTCTGGTCTATGGTCAATAGTTCTTTCTTTTAAGAGACACCAATTTCTAGCAGATTGTAATTTATACCTAAGCGAGAAACAACCAACAGCACTTTGGCAACATTTATAAAGTGACAAACTCAGCAGAACTGTGGGACAAAAACAGTTCTGGTTCACAGTACCTTCATATTTTAGTACAGATGAGGTTCACAAATCTATCACCTCAACATCCGGTGTGAAAGGCTCTGGTCCTGATGGGGTACCAGCGACTTTACAAGGCCGACCTAGTCTGGGCTAAGGTCCAACACACTGCTTTAGCATGCTCCTGTGACTCCCTGTCATGGGTAAGTGTCATCCCATTTTTAAAAAGGGCGCCCGGGATGACCCGGCATGCCAGACCTGACACGCTCTTAGATTCCGCCGCAAATCTTCATGGGGAAAGTAGCATTGATCGCCTGTGTGTCTGGGCTTGACTACGCTAATATTGGCTTCTGGATCACAGCATGGATTCAGGGCAGTGGAAAGGACATCGACTAATGCCCAACCTCCATTCAGATTGACGCATACTGTTGCTATGGGGAAGTGGGGGCCATATCTGGCCTTCAGATCTAACTCGTTTTTGATTCCTGTTGGACAGGTCTAAGCTGCGGCCGATCCTATGTGACATGGGGTTAGATATGGAACTGACTCCTTCCTGCACACCGCTCACGCAAACAATTCGGCGGCCGTGGTACGGTTCAACGAAGACGGCAGCCTGACAGATTCCTAAGTAGTAGGAAGGGGGTCAGCAGGGGTGCATTCTGGACCTCTTGCCGTTTACGCTATATATCAACAAACTGGGGACCCTCTAATATCTAGTTGTAAAGACATACCCATGGGTCAGACTAAGATGATCCCCGCACTCTTGCAATGCCTCGATGACGCGGTTTTATTGTCTAGAATCGCAATGGGGTCAAACAATCAAGATTTAAATTGTTTTGCAGATTTTATGGACTCATTAGATTTAACCACAAATTTTAAGAAGTCACATGCCATGACCACAGGTTCCCAAACACAAACATGGGCAATTTTATTGTAGGCTTAGCTAACCAAAAAAAGGTTCCATATCTCATACCTAGGGGTACTTTGATTTAATCAAGGCCTTAAGCGCAACCCAACACTTAAAAAGAACGCTTTACCAAGAGCCGCAGGCCACCGGGATTTTGTAAAAGATTGGGTCATACCTTCGCACTCATTGAAGGTTTATAACGAAAATGTATCCCCATGGCTACGTATGGATGTGACATCTAATAAGGCGACGCAAAGCGAATCCAGGGTCGAGAATAATTTTATGCAAACTCCTTGCGTCCCTACCACCCCCGTTTTTAATCTGCATGAAGAAATTGTATGGTTACATCGGGATCACACAAGTGGCCGCTTTGTTACGCTGGCTGAGAATCTGCCTCGACCGAATTCTAAATTTAAACCAATTTATAATTTCTGATTGCACCGCACTGGAGGGGGTTTTACACATTCCCTGGTTGAAATATATAAAGGAACAGACTAGATGTCTTGGTCGTCCGAGCTGCTCCTTGACCCTCAGAAGCCCCTGGGCATGACCACCATTGTGAGATCTAAACAGCAAAGGCCCTTTATTACATGGTATATTTAGGAGGAGACCGAACTAGCTAATCTCGGTGAGAAAGTTTGTCACACTGAGCCTGGGTCCACAGATGCAAACTACATCTATCCTAAGTCATTAAAGGTATCACCGTTTTGTTTTGACCAGATTTCTGTCTGAACATGGTTCCTGGTTACTGGCATTCCCAAAGGTTACTCGAAACCTGGAATCACTAAAAACTCCTGCTCCTGTGACAATTTCTCGAGCAGGATACCCTCCATTTACCGTTCTTTTCTGCGCCTATTACGATCCTTTGCGCAGAAACACATTTTCCCCTACTCCGAGATTGTCAATTTGTCCAAGTCAGCCGGCCTGATTTATCTTCAAATGCTGGGGTCTCTCCTAGTCTGTTTTGGGGTGGCATGTTTTCTAATAGGGGCCATCAGACACAGGGACTGTTGCTGCTGCTGCAGAAGCCATCCTGTGTAAATATGTTCTCCTAAACTATACAATGTACCCTTTAAATGAGACAATATTTATGGTCTTGTCTACTGTTAGCACCGTTGTATCATATGATATACACTGTGCAGGTGTTTGGCGTGACCACGGGAAACAGTAATGTTGACGCCTTTTTCAACTAATTACAGATACTTCACATCTTTCATGCCATCCAAGCCTTATGCACAAAACGCATTCCGATTTAAATGTCTTTCAAAAACTGTTTGCTTATGGCTCTTGGCTGCCGAATAGCACTTTGACTTGACTGACATAAAGCCAAGCCTCTTCCACATTGTTTTTTACTGTTTTGGAAAATGTATTTATGCATTCATGAACAAAATGTTATGTCTCATTTTAACCCATCTCTTTTCTAAACTGTCTGCCCTCTCCCCTCTCTCTCTCCCTCCCCTCTCCCTTCCTCCCCCCCTCTCTCTCTCTCTTCTCTCTTCAGCAGAATGCAGATATTAGAACTAATGATGACCAAACTTTTGATGGACCAACATTTACCGCCTGCACCTGATTCACAGGTAAAAACAATATAATATAATATTATATAATAACAAAATATATAATAATATGAGAAATAACTATAAATGTCTGCTGGTGTCTTATATCATGGATTCTGTCTGAAAAGATTATGTCCAATCTCTCTATACCTTCTTGTCCAGTTTAATTAATTTGCCTTTTTATAATCAAAATTGGTAGATATTAATTGTGCCATGATAAATGACTTTTCAATTTCATTCTCAGATAATTGCACATTTAAACAACATAGATAATTTGCTTTAGTCTGTTTCACAATTGTATGTCTTCTCCTTTTCTGGAAGCTTTAGACACTTGTATTTTAACTATCCTCTGTATTTCAACAATTATTATTCAGACTAGATAATTTTTTTTTTTCAGTATCTTTGTTGTAGCTGATATATAATCCATATTTCTATCAAAGGGGCTCCTATGTACAAAATCATTTAACGTCACAACTCTGAAGTGTAATCAGCCTAAATAACATTAAAATATTGCAGGCCATTTCTGTATCTCTTACGATTCAGTCATTGTTTAGAACCAAACTTGTACAAGGTGTCTGCTAACAAAATCAGACTGCATCTAAAAGTTGGCGCACAATCTGGGACCAAATTCTTATAATGCATTCTTTGTATTCCAGGTCCCACATCTGTACAGATTGTTGAACTCTCTTCAGATAACCTCAGCGATCCTCGTGCTTCGCCAATTACTTGCATTAATTTTAACAGTTGAATAATGATCAGATTCTAATGCCTTTTCACATTTTGGTTGCAGTTAGAGTTCTTTCTTATTCTGAAAAAAACACAGCACCCCTTTACTTTGTATTCCTTTTTCTATTTTTCAGGAAATATTTAAATTGATTTTATGATCAAGTCACTTTAAGACAGTAGATTAGTGCACCTGTGGGCACCCACCTCAAGGGGGGAACAACAATTATAAACTTGTAAGGGCGAACCCTAAAGTCACACCAATACGAGATCAACCCCTGGTAAATTGCGGTATGACAGACAGGCTTATTTAAGGAAAACAAGCAATATATTTATGCACCAGCAAAACAGTAAAAGAGCAAAACTATAACAGTTCCAATTCAATTCAGCAAACAAGAGAGACATTTTATTTTAACCAAATGACACCAAAGCAACAAATGATTGTACCTTCTTTCTTAGGGCCTAATTACTTGAAGTTTATGTGCGGCTGGCTACACGCCCTACATCGCGAGACTCACCGGGCGCTCACTCAGATTATAGACTCCTAAAATTGCCTGGGCGGGGTGGTATGTATGCCTCAGCAATGCCTTTAGCGTAGCTGTATTTGAAAAAGGCACTACAATGGGAATGCCATACAAGGTTCCTGCACATCATGGACTATAAAGTCCATGCGGTGCAGGAACTGAGGCATGCACAAGAGGAAGGCCAAATTATGCCTCCTGTCTGCAGTCACACGGTGATATAATCAAATTCAGTAGGCCCTTTGTTTTCTTTTCACACAGCCTTCACATGCAGCTCATGGAAATTAGAGAGGAAATTGTAATATTTTTGGTGGGACCAGCGGTCCCACCAAGCATATTGGGGCCTAGATCGCCGCGCCACCACCAGAATATTGGCTCCCTAGCGCATTAGCAGTCTTGTTCATTCCCAGCTGTCAGGATCTTGACCGACTTGGATTCAGAGGAGTGAAATGGATACGCCGTAAACTCCCATTGATCAAGTGTATCAGCAATAACGGATCTCTACTTGACTTAAGGGGACGAAGGGACATGAGCTGGTAGACATCAGAGCACCAATTTCAGGCTTCTATGATGCCTTTAACCTCTGTTCTGGGCACAAAAAAATAACAAATGTTTAGCATTCACTTAACACTGTATCACGCATCATATTTTGTATGACCTAATCAATTACCTTAAAATGTCCTTCATCCCTTTACAAGGCATACTGGTGTCGGGCGTAGGCATTTACTGCATCTGTAATGAAGGGCAACTACAATATAAGATCTGATCTATGGTGAATATGCAGTTCCTATATGTCATTAAACTGTGTTTTAATGCCTATCACTGTAATTATATTTTACCGTACTCCATTGGCTTCTTGGTTTTCAAGATGCCCATCCTCAGAAGAAAACAGGAACATCAGACAGAGTGATTATATCAAATATATCCACTTAATCAGCATTTTACTGGAAAGTTCCATTTTTGGACTTATCCTCTCATGCAAAATTAAATCTCAGGCAATCTGGCAACAAATGCATGTCAACAAACGAGCAATGAACAAATACCTCACATCTTCATGTTAATATTATTAAATAAACTAAAATATTCGAAATCTGAGCACATTCAAATTACAATATTCATAGTAATTAATAATTTTGCTTTTTATAGGCATACCTTTCCAGCACAGTCAACTTAGTATAGTTCAGTTATCATGTTCAGAAAATATTTGTGTTTTTTTATTTTATTTATGTAGTAGCAGTTACCTTAGTTGAAGAGCCTTCTCAGTTCTTGTTGTCTTTCCTTTCTGGGTATCGAGAAGAATCGGCAACTATTTAACGCATCAAGAGGATGAGCCCGATGTGCCAAACACCGAATGACAGAAGTATGCAAATTTGTGATGGTAAGCCTAATTTCTATGGTATAAATATCAATATCTCTTAACAATAGGATAAGGACCAATAAATCTTGGCTGGAAATTTGGGGCCTTTCAACTCGATATGCTGTGTGGATAACAAAACCTGTTCTCCAATCTGATATTCGGGATTGTCTACGGCAGTTTGTCTTACTTTATATACTCAGATATTGCATAAACAAATTTGAATGTGCTTGTACTTGATAACTTCTTATCTAAGTTAAACAATCTGAGCCACTGGGATCCTCAACAACAGATAGACATTTATTGCAAAAATGGTGATGATAACCATAGTTACTGAAAAGGTGCACGCTTGATAGAATTATTCCACTGCCCATAAGAACATGTCCTAACTCTCCACAGTTTGTAAAATTTGAAATGAAAAATCCAGTATTTGTAAAAAGCACAATTACCTGAGGTGTCAAGGCACTGTGTACTGCTGAAGATTAAGTGAGCTATTGCCCAGAGTCACATGGTGGCTGGGCTAACCCGCCTAAGTATCGGGATCAACTAGAACCTCAGGGTCTCAGAGTGGGGTTGCATGCCCTGACACTGCGCCACACCTCTTCCACATCTTTATATATTGTTCTAGACACTGATTCACTCTCAGTTTAACAGTTCGTCCGAGGATGACAACCTACAGATAAGGAATCCTTACTCTGCAAAACTTCACAGAAAGCCTCCAAAACCCTTGAGACAAATTTGAGGGTCTCGGTCAGATAATAATCACTGATGGCAAACCATATAAACGTACAATGGATTGTAGGAAATTAGTCAGCAAGTTCTGAGAGTTAGCAAACCTGGATAATGGAGCAAAAATGCCCAACTAAATCTAAAGTTCTTCTCACCCAGATGACCAGTTAATATATGTGCATGGCACCACTAGATAAGCTTGCTATTGTAAAAAGCCTTGTGGACAAATATCTTCTTGTATGCAACAAATAATTTCCCATTTATTCTTTTACTATCATGACTCTGTCTGACTTTCTGCTCTGGGTTTGTGCCATAGCTTACTTTCAAAATGGTGTCACTCAGACTCCTGCGCACACAGACACTTGGAAAGTGGTGAGGCGAAATTATTGCCAGACTGCACTATGGAGAAGAGTCCAATAACTTAAGGGGGCTTCTACTCTGACATGTGATACCA